>CM060321.1:46568397-46580897 GCA_030674155.1 Stramonita haemastoma | reverse complement strand
CACCTCACCTTGTGCACGTCTTCGTCACACAATGGACTGCTAGGTCACGTGGAAGCATCAGAGTACAACTACCCTCCTTCTCCCCCCCCCCCCCTTTCCACTCTTCCACCTATCCCCTCCACTCCCACCCCGCTGTCCTTTTTACGAAATGGGAGATCAAGAGAACTGAAGGAGGGAAGGGGAGTGGACAGATCTGGAGTCAGGAGTCCTGTCGCCTTATGCAAGGGAATGAACGGCTTCTGCTGCTGCTTTTGGTTTTAGCAAAGTGTATGCATGCCTACCTTTTGGTTCTGTGAGTCAGATGCACTTCCTCGATTCTCTTATCGCTGCACATGCACCAAGACAGGTGGGGGGACGGAAAGAGAGAGATATAGAGAGGGAGGGAGGGAGGGAGGGAGAGAGAGGAGAGAGAAGAGAGACAGAGAGAGAGAGAGAGAGAAAGGGAGAAAGAGAGAGAGAGAGAGAGAGAGAGAGAGAGAGAGAGAAAGAGAGAGACAGAGACAGTGAGAGACAGACAGAAACAGACAGAGACAGACAGACAGACAGAGACAGACAGACAGAAAGACCTCTGGACAGACAGACAGACAGACATAGACAAAAAGACACAGACAGACAGACAAATACTCTATGACTAAGGGTACACTCTCTTGGTAAATCCCTTAAAGACATGTATTACACAGGGAAAGCCCACAAGATGGATCAGAGAGCTCACAACAAGGAACCGACCAATTAATACAACGTGGCTCCCCCTGACCCTAGAAACTACAGCACAAGGAGTGGAGGAAAGAGAGAAGACAGGGAAGAAATAAAAACAGTCTCAAACTGAAAGACTCGCTTGGTAAAAAAAATAACATTTCCACTACATGGACAAAAAGTCAGAGATGTCTTTCACAGCACGGACGTACATAGATACCAAAGGGCTTGCTACTTGATACACAGACTACTTCGAGCTTCGCATGGTTACGAAAAGACAGGGAGAATGGGGGAAGAAGGGAAAGTGTTCAGTCTAAAAGTGAAAGACTCAGGTGGCCCCGAAATACTTCCACTTTATGAAAAGTCTACAAGAGAGAATCAGGAAAGCTTTGTGTTCAATAAGAACACAGATACTAAAGAAGTTGTCATATACTGATACACAGACTAGGCTATGAGAAGACTATGGTAAAAACGGGAGAGGGGAGAAGAAGAAGAGGAAGAGTTTAGTCTGGCAAGCCAAGACTGAAGCGGATGAAACTACTTCCATTGTATGCAAAATCAGACAGATGAATTGGGCAAACTCTTTCACAACCATGACAAAAACCAAAGACATGAACATCATAAACCTCATTAGTCGATACAAAGAACACTCTGCCCAGTTGTATAAAAGCTACAGGATATGGATGAAAGAAAAGGAAAAACAGACCTGTGTGACAACGAAAATCCTAGGTGATCAAAAATACTATATAAAAATTCTAAAACATGAATCAGAGAACTCTTTCAAATTACCGAAAATGCGTATTGCTCAATATACGCAGACTTCTTCTTCTTCTTCTTCTTCTTCTTCTTCTTCTTCTTCTTCTTCTTCTTCTTCTTTTTTCCTTTTCATTTCGAGGATAATGTAATAAGAAATAATGTGTTTTTTCACATCCAGTCCCAGTGTGTTTGCAGTTTTCTAAATTTTGTCATCTGTTCCTACCGGCACACAATGGCCTACACTTTTGAAAAGCAGAACGAGTTTTAAAGTGTGCGCAAGATGTTCTGCGTGCGTTTGCACACGGGACCGCAGTTTATAGTCTCATCTGAAGGACTTTTCCTAGCAGGAAGAAGACTACAAAGATGGGTCAAAAGCGCGGAGGGGAAAGAGATCAGTGTCACAATCAAAGACACATGTGGAACAAAGTATATTTTCTGTAAATGAAAATGTACATGACAAATCAGACAAGACCTTCCTAGCAAAACCACAAAGATACCCACAGAACTCTTAGGTGATGAACGGGCTCAGGTTCAAGATAGATGCTGAAGATGGAGTAGATAGAGAGAAAATAACAAAGAGAGAGAGAGAGAGAGAGAGAGAGGGGGGGGGGGGGGGAAGGGGGAATATCAGTCTGGCAACGAAGGACTCAGGTGGTCAAAAATCAGAGGGTACACTACTGATCACTAAAGGCCATCACAGTTCATAGAAAGAAACCCGCAGTAGGAAATGGTCGTTTTGTCCTTCTGTTTTCTAAGGAAAGGAAATGGGGAAAGTGTGTGTGTGTGGAGGGGGGAGGGAGGGGGGGTTAGTGAGTTTGTGTGTAAGTGTGTGTATGTGTGTGTGCGCGCGCACATGCGCACGTACAAGTGCTTGCGCTCGAAAGAAAAATTGCATTCCAAAACATCAATGACGTGCAGCTTTTTTGAGGCAGACAAATTGCAATTTTTGCTGCTGCAACAGACTGATAAAGAACTCTAAATATAAAAGAGCCATATCTGCGTCTGCACACATTTACGAATGAAGAAGAGGGGTGTAGTGAGAAGCATGATTCGCAACGCGAGCATGTCTGTATGCATGCAGATACACTTGCTTTTCTGACTGTATGCAGGTAGGTAGGTAGGTAGGTAGGTAGGTAGGTAGGTAGGTAGGTAGGTAGGTAGGTAGGTAGGTAGTTTGTGCGTGTGTGTGTGTGTCTGTGTGTGTGTATGTTTGTGTGTGTGTGCGTATGTGTGTATGTGTGTCTGTGCGCGCACCTGTGCGTACTATCGTTCGTGTGCGTGTCTCTGTGTGTATATATGTGCGTGCGTGTGTGCGTGCACATGCGCGCATATGAGTGTGTGTGTGTTTTTTCATTTTCAATCTCTCAAAAATGTATCATTCCATACAGAATATTCATGTTTACGGTACACCACATCTGCTAAGCTCATAGTAAATAGAAGAGACAGAAAAAGATGAGGATGAGCCAGAAAGGAAGGGGAAATTCTGACGCTGCAGATCCTCCTTGACCACCCCACTGCCCACCATGCCCCCCCCCCCCCAACCCACCTCAACCCCCCCCCCCCCCCCCCCCCCCCCCCCCTCGTACAGAACATAATGATAAAATTATGCTGGCGTAGCGTCGATTTGATGTATAAGGTGTCAGAACATACGTAGGGTTTTTTTTTCATTTTATTTTTGCAAGCATGCACTCAGCAAGTACGTGTCGACATGTTTGATCTCTTTTGTGTCCATGTGTCATTACAAATGAACCTTTCGCCGTCATCCTTTTTGGTTGTTTTCAGCCATTGCTTCCATTCCCATACTACTCATTCGGACTTGACCACAAACACAACCTCTTGTCAACCTTTTTTTTGTCACACTTTCAGAGCACTAACAGTATTTAACCTCAGGCTTCTGCTGCAGATAGCTAACACCCTAGGCAACTGTTTTGACCAACATGCACGAACACCACCTCCAAAGCTCCGAACACACAACCCGAGTAAGTGAGATTCCACCAAGAATCTCCATATACCTCAGGTATTGACCCTCCACAATGTTTCACAATAACAAAAAGACTTGAAAATCAAGGTAAGATGAGGAAAAAACAATCAAAAGTAGCTTCTTAATAGAAAGTCTTCTGTTTTCTGACATTACAGTCAATAATACCAAGAGTAATGATGATATTGATATTTCTATTGAACCCATAGCAACTGTTCTCAGGGAAGGAGTATGCCCTCCCTCCCCCCAAACAAAAATCCCAGACACTTGTCAGCCTTTGAGGAGTTTAGAACCTGCAACTACTTTAACCAGAAATCAAATATACTTACTATTGCATCAAAATTTGTGTGTGTGTGTGCGTAAAAATATATGACTTAAAAACACTAATACAGAAAACAACACCGGGAATAAACTATTCTCTCTCATTTGGCACCGCCAGCAGAGCAGATTGTAGTGACTCTAAAGGGTAAGTCTTGTAATGTTCAGTCGGGAAAAAAACCCTCACAAAAGGTCGATAACCTGGCCGACAATACAGTAGACAGATCACCATAAACCATGTAGACCAATGAATACCGAAGTCTGAAAAACCCACCAGCCTCTCATTACCTTACAAATAGCAACTTACTGAGGTCACAAGCTTTCAAAGATCGAAGCAAACAAAAAGAAACCAAACAAACCCCAAACCATAAGAGATGGTATCTTTACCCTTGCATAACATTAGAGGTTGTGAGCTTTTTATGAAGCGGGGTAATTGTGGCTATTTTGTGGCACCCTTCCAGTGGTTTCATAGGATTCCATCACTCTTAGACCACACAGATACATAGAAATCAATACATACCCTGCCAGTCTATACATCCAGACAAGAGAAAGCAGAACTTTGAGGTGATTAATTAATGATGCTGTCCATAGCTGTTCCCTACAAGACTGCCCAGGCCATGATGATGAACATCTGCCATTGATGGAGTATACTGTACAACCCATGTCTGTGAAAAAGATTGGGAATGATGCTTTGTATGCCATTCAAACTTTACCACAAAGTATTCATAAATGAAGCACTTGACAACTCGGTCTTTGTTCTGACAATCTCATTACCATGGTCAAGTGGAATGATGTAAGATCTCTTTGATGGCAAAAAAAGTGTCTTTTCAATGTCTGCATTCATACATGTCGCTTTGGGTCTTGAAAGATGTTGATTAAACATCAAATGTAAGTGTGTATGTGTGTGAGTGTTTATTGTTTTACTCTCTATCTCAATCACACACACACACACACCACACGCGCGCGCGCGCGCGCGCGCGCGCACACGCACACACACACACACACACACACACACACACCACAAGAAACATAGGAAGAGAGAGAATGGGGAAGGGAAAAATAAATAGGCAAACAGATACAGGGAGATATATAGAGACAAAGACAGGCAAAGACAGAGACGGAGGCGGGGGTAAACAGAAAGAAAAAAAAACTACACCAGAAATGAGAAAAATAAAACGATAATCGTTAATAAAAGAAAACCAGAGGCAGTTTACTTTCACCAATGTCACCCTAGTTCAGGTTTTTCATCATCCCCCCTCAAGGGGAAAGCTGGCGCCGCACGCCTTGTTATGAACTTGTTGCTCCCCACAATGCCTCGGGATGAACGGAAGTGACGCCGGATCAATGGCGCATGCACATAAAGCACGAGCCGTGTTGGTGGCGGGGAAAGGACGGACAGTGATTTGCCTCCTCCCCCTTTTGAACAGACTTTATGAAGCCTGAGCCAGAGATGTAGTTATGGCATAGGTTAGCAACAGGCGTGTTATGAAACAGACTGTCTTCTGCAGTGGATAAGTGTGAGGTCAGGAGAGTGCAGATACATGTTATACAGGAAGACGGTTCTCTCTTGACCATGTATAGACAGTTTGTTAAGCATGGCTCGTTGAGGATAGCAATGATGTAAAGGGGAAGAGAAGACAAGCAAAGGAACGCTACATTTCTGAAGGTGATATCCCTGAGAGGGTAAATGTCTGTGGTGCGCTTATGTTGGCTCCAACAACAAGCAAAAAATAATCATGCTTATCAAAGCTTTGCTGACCATAAAGAAAACCACTGCCATAGATGTCACTTTCTTGCAAATTATAATTATCTCAGATAAAAATTAACATAATTTAGAACTTAACACGCCGATCTCGGAAAAAGCATGCCTGTTACCACTTGTATTCTAGTAGGAACGTGTAGAAAAATAGATACGTCTAAGTTTCCGACTAAAACTATCTTGAAATCCCCGTGTTTCTGGACATGTACTATAAACTTTGCAACCAAATCACACACACACACACAAATGCTGGGTAGAAAAAAATGGAGATATGAAGAAAATGGTTGCTTCCTTTTGGAAAGGCAGGGAGCAGAGTTTAGCCAGACAAGCCAGCCAACATTTAGTTTCCACAGTGAAAGCAATGTATATGGAGGTCCCCCCCCCCCCCAGATGAGGGACCAGAGTACTCTCAGCATCAGACATAACCCATCAACTGCATGCACTCAGGCAGTGGTATCCATTCTGTACAATGGACACTGATGTATACTTGGTGGTCAGGCAGTGACCACTAATGGACGGTACGGGGAATGTTGGTGAACCAGCTGTTAGTCTTGATCATTTCTGACACCATATATATATATATATATATATATATATATATATATATATATATATATATATATATATATATATATATATATATATATATATATACTTGTTTCTTGATACGAGCTCGGAGGTTCACCAATGGAAATGCTAGCTATGAAATCAAACAAAAGTATATATCAAAACAGTGTAAAAATATAAAAAAAAAAGAAAGAAAAGAAAAAAGAATACTGACCCTAATCACAGATACGTCTACAGTTCTCAACCAAAAAAACAAGATGATGCAAGTACACACCACAAGGAGTAACCTGAAAGAAATGACACACTTTTTTCATTTATCAAACCACCCATTCTTCCCCCTCAAATTCAAAGCATACGAACCTAGCTCTCCTTTGCTTAACACTTTAGAAGATAGTTAACACCTGGGCCGCTAATGCTTGGTATGTTATAGATCACTACCACATCATAGATCATAGCACCTTTACACTGTGGCAACATTTTGATAACATTAAACACGATCTAGCTATGAAGTGTGAGAGTACTGGATCTTTTCAGATGAGAGTTAAAGAATAAGACAGGGTATAATGTAGTGATGGTGGTAGTTTGTGTTTATGGTGGTGGTGATGTAATGATGGAGGTGAAATTGGTGATGGTGATAGACAGACAGGGCAGAAACCAGGGTGTCAAATGTTATCAGATCTAAGGACAATAACGCTGATAGTGGCGGGGCGCTGACTGCAGAATTGCAAAGGCCGAAAAGTCTCAGACTATAGTTCTCTACCTTTGTCTATCTGTCCGTCCGTCCGTCTCTCTGTCTGTCTGTCCATCTTTCCGTCTGTCTGTCTGTCCGTCTGTCTATCTGCCCGTCCGTCCGTCTGCCTGTCTGTCTGGCTGTCTGTCTGTCTGTCTGTCTGTCACTCTCTCTGTCTCTGTCTCTGTCTCGCTCTCTCAACCTCCCTGATCCCCTCACTCCACTCCAACCCCCCCCCCCCCCCCCCGCGCGCCCCTCTCTTTACACTCCCCCTTCTCCTATAACTCTGGTGACGACAATACCGGACAATGTATCCCACCCGTCAAGAGGAGTCAGAAGATTAGCAGTGACACTTTTATACAGGCACACCGTTGCACAACTCCTCTCTGTGCCTCGCTTCACCTTGCGCATGTCACCATCCTACAATGCACTGTCTGGTTACGTTACAACATCAGGCTATGTACCCCCTCCCCCTCCTCCATCCACTCCTCTCCTCTCTTCTCCCATCCCCAAGAGAAAGGGGAGAAGGGGGAAGGGAGGGGTAGCTTCAGGAAGAGGGGGTGGGGAGAGGAGCGAATAAGTCTGGCGCCAGGAGTCTGTCACCTCGGGCTGGGAACAAACGGCACCTGCTGCTCTTGGTCTGAATGCTTCCTTCTGTGACTCAGAGAGTATCGTCACCTTGTTTTTTTTTCTTTCTCTCTCTCTTCAGCCAGAGGTTTGGGCTTGCTTGTTGGTTTATTCATTCATGTCATAAACAACTTGTGTTTTTTTTCCCCATGCCGTTGTCTGTGTTTGTCTCCATAATTCAGCAAGTTTCCAAAGGAAGGAGGGTTTTTAATGTAGTATTGTCTGAGTCACCAGTATCACAGACCCCTACAGAGTTGTGGCATTCTTTTGAAAATGGTTAAGTAGTGTCTGTTTATTATCCTTTAACCTTCATTATAAAAATAATACAAAACAAACAAAAAATGCTGATATTATACTTCAGACACTAGAAATGTGTGAAATTATAAATCGTACAACAGGCACATAAGTTGATAAAATATATATATATATATATATATATATATATATATATATATATATATATATATATATATATATATATATATATATATATCAACAGAAAAGACTAACAGCAGGTATGAGAATTCCCTAATTCTGTACAGGATAAATTTTCTTCTTTACGAGGAAATAAAGTTTTCTTGTATCCTGCTCCTTTCATAGAAAGCAAATAGAATGATACTAGTGCTCTTATGAACCCCAAGTCCCCTTGGAACAAAAGTAATAGGGGTAGTAGTAATCCACGTCTACGCATATTTTCTTTCGCAATGCCAACAACCTCAACACAGAATAAAGCTATCTGCAGTATTGGTCAGGAAACAGCAACAGCACTTTTCAACTTGCTGCCAGGAAACGGATGGCTCTCTACCGGCGTGTCCTCTCAGTTTTCCCAATGGTCCTGTGATACGATTGATTTTGGGGTAGAAACTAGCTGCAGACTGCAAACTGTCATACAATGTTAAAAAAAGGGTTTGGCAGGAGACACAGAGATATACAGTGGTAGGAAAAAATAAACTATCCTTGCAGAGGCATGAACCTGAGACATAATAAGTGACAGATCAAGGACTGTCGTATGCCTTTGGTTTGTTTGCTTGCTTTCATTTCAGTTGCTTGCTTGTCAAATTTCTATGCTTAACTGTAACATACTAACACGAACATCTGGACTGGCCAAGACTGTCCTACGGTAAACAGTAAAAGGAGGGAGACGAAGAGGCAGACAGAAGAAGCAGTGGGAAGACAACATCAGAGATTGGACGGGCCTTGGGTTGAACGATATGCTATGGAGAGCAGAGGATCGTGAGGAATGGAGGAAGTTCGTTGCAAAATCTTCAGTGGTGCCCCTACGGTCCGCGGGACTACGGGACAATTGAAGGTGATGGTGAACATACTATAGTCAGAGTTGTGACTGCAGTGGATAGGAACTTCAACATCCATCAACATAAAGGAAAAAGGCAGGCACAATTCTGAACTTTTAAAATCATTGCTATATTCTTCTTTAAATGTCGTGATTATCTTTAGTGTGTGTTGTGATATATCATGATACATAATAAGCTAAACAATAAAAATGCTTTACACCACTGGAATGAAAGGGGATAATCAGTTTAAAACCAAAGTGGAGAGTGGGAAATAAGGAGAGCAAGAGACATAATTAACAGACATACATAAGAATACAGAGATGGGGAACACACATAGACACAGAAACACACAGACACACAGGCAGGCACACACCCACACACATACACACATACACAAACACCACACAAACATGCACTCTCTCTCACTCACTCACTCACTCACTCACACTCAGGGAGGCAGGGAGAGAGGGAGAGAGAGATAGAGAAAGAAAGAAAGAAAGAAAGAAAGAAAGAGAGAGAGACAGACAGACAGAGACAGAGGCAGACAGACTGAGGCCAAGAGAAAGCCCCCTTTAAGTACAGGTATCCTACAGGAAAGTCCCCCAGATGGATCACAGACCTCTATCACAGCAGGGACACGGATACCAAGAGACTTACTCCTTGATACAACTCACTCTGCCTGTAACGGAAAAAAATATGGAGAAGGATATGTAGGAGGAGGAGGAGAAGAAGGAGGAGAAGGAGGAGGAAGAGGAGGCGAAGAAAAAAGGAGGGGGAGAGGGTGAAGGAGGAGGAAGAAGAGAAGGAGGAAGATGAGGAGAGGGAAGAGAAGGCTAAGGAAGAGGAAGAGGAAGAAGAAGAGAAGGCGAAGGAAAATAGAAGGAAGAGGAGGAAGAAGAGGAAGAGGAGGAAGAAGGAGGAGGAGGAAAAGGAGGAGGAGGAGAAAGAGGTGCGCATGTCTGTTGCTGAAGAAAGATGGGTGGGCCGAAATCAGAGGGCATGCTATCGATCACTTGGAGGCTGTCACAGTCCATAACATGTCTACATTTTTTGGTGCTGGTCGCATCCCACAGAGCAATAAATTAGGTGGAAAGAAAACTGTCAGACATGCGGTTTGTCCACGCTGTTGTCACTGGAGCAAAGATGGGGAGAAAAGTTTGATTTGGGAGGGGAAGAATATTTGCGTGTAGGTGTGTGTGTGTGTGTGTGTGTGTGTGTGTGTGTGTGTGTGTGTGTGTGTGTGTGTGTGTGTGTGTGTGTGTTGTGTGTGAGCAACATCTTCTCGCACATTGTAGAAAAGATGGCGAACAATGGGTAACAGAAAATATCAGAAACCATGGCTTAAAACATAAGTAACTTAGTGGTAGAGGCAGCAGTAAATAATATTATGATTGCAAACCATACAGATCACTGAGTATTGAAATCTGAATAAGGTACCAGCTTATCAAACCGCAAAATTAATGGTACCTCCTCTTAATCAAGAGCTTCCATATTATTCTTTTTTATTATAACAAATTACCTGTTAGAGAGGGTATCTTCATTCCCGATACAAACCTTTGACTATTCTCAGAATAGCTGTATTATAAAGCAGGACAAATCGTTGCTATACTGCATCTCCATTCAAAGACTGTCAGGAATTTCATCAGTTCCAAACCACAATGTCCACTGATCAATGCATGTCTTGTTTGTTAGGATGCATAAGTCTACATGCAGTGAAGATGTAGGAGAACTTTGAAGTGAGATAGAAAGGATACAGTCCATAGCTGGTGCTCTTCACTGCTCAAGCCAGAGCATGATGGACAAGTGTTGTCCATGACCTATGCTCCTTGCCTACTTGAGTAAGTTGGAAATAAGGAACAAACTGATATATTGCGATTGATTATAGCATGTAAAACTAAGAAACGGAATGACTGACAAATGTTTGCTCTGGCAAATCGATTCCCATAGGGAAAGTAGAAAAAGGCCTTTTTTTTACTTTGCTGGATATGTGGTTTCTTTTTATAATGGCTGCCTAAGAGCATAATTGGTGTGTGTGTGTGTGTGTGTGTGTGCGTGTGTGTGTGTGTGTGTGTGTGTGTGTGTGTGTGTGTGTGTGTGTGTGTGTGTGTGCGTGCGTGCGTGCGTGTGTGTGTGTGTGTGAGTGTGTGTGTATGAAAGGTAAAGGTTATTTTCACTCACTCACACACACACACACACACACACACACACACACACACACACACACACACACACACACACACACACACACACACACACACACAGATAAACGACCAAAGATTCGTGGGAAAGTACAAAGACAAACACAAAGAAACACACCTACAACCACAGAGACAGAGACACACGCAATCAAACAGAAAAGAACCAAAACAAAAACAAAAAGAGCAAAACCCACATAAAACAACTCTTATTAAGAGAGGTGCAATCCAGAGGCAGGGTACATCCAGCAATTTCACGTTTTCCCCCCACTACCCCTCAAGGACAATCTGGCTCCAGCCGTGCTTGTTATGAACTTGTTGCTCCCCACAATGCCTCTGGATGCACGGAAGTGACGCCAGATCAATGGCACGTGCACATAAAGCGAGAGCAGCCGCGTGGTTGGGCAGTGAAAAAACATACAGCCATTTGCCTGTGTCCCCTTTGAACACAGCTGACGAAGCCTGACGTAGAAATGTAGCTTGGACGCGGTTCACCAACATAGCATGGTCTGAAAGCCCTGTCAGCTTGGAAAGCGTGATGCGCGCGCGCGTGTGTGTGTGTGTGTGTGTGCGTGTGCATGCGTGAACGCGTAAACACACACATACATGCATTAAACACAGGCACACACATATCTATATAACACAGGGTCACACAGATACACAAAAACACACAGAGAGACACACAGGCAGACAGACACACACACACACACACACACACACACACACACACACACACCACATACACACACACCACACACGCACACACGCACACCACATACACACACACCACACACGCACACATGCACACACACACACACACACACACACACACACACACACACACACACACACACACACAACTTACTGAGGCAGATTTCATTCTTGTATAAGAAGAATATTTCACGCTGACTCATTGCACGTAATATACTTGGAAGAAAAGAACACAACCATCAATACTACATCTTTGTAGATTGGTATATAGAACGGACATGTACAGAAGAAACAGGTGTACTTCCTAACCTTTGTTCATATAAAAGATCAGGATTGGTTCCACAACTTTGGAGGGAGCAGATAGAAAAACAAAAATTAGAAAGAAATCCTGCTCCTAAATCATTTCGAGATACCTTTCTTTTTGTTATAATGTACTGTGCATATACTGCACTTGATATGTTGATGCAGTTGCACAGTTTTAATTTTTAAAAAAATAATAATAAAACGTTACAAGATGACAAGCCTAAGTCCAAGTCTCTGTAGTCAGCGAGGCTGTAAACAACATGATTGGATTTAGTTGCTCTCTACTGTGACCAACTTACAGCATTTCTCAGGTCAGAAAAAGGAGTAAGAGGAGGGGGTGGGGGATGCACTGGACAAACTATTCATCCCAAGGTGTGGTATTCGCTGGACGTTATGACAGGTTTCTCGAATACCGATACATGCATGCATCTGGAAAAAAAATCTTCACTTAAAAAGTTTTGATTCAAACAAAGCGTTCTGAAATTCTAAAAAATAAACAGAAAACCAGTTGCAAAACAGAACCCAAAACCTCTCGGATGCGTAGTGAGCCAGGTACAGCCTACTTTCGATT
>CM060321.1:46550897-46560897 GCA_030674155.1 Stramonita haemastoma | reverse complement strand
CCCAGATGATACCCAAGACTACAGCTGCAATGATGTTAAATTAGCTATGCTGATGTTAAAGTTGTGATTCTTTCTACTTTCTTTTTAATGCTGCACAACTTATGACACCATCCTTTTCTCCGTTTGCTTCAAAATATCCTGAAGCACTATATCTGTTTGTTTATAATTCCAAAAAAGTGAATAACTGAGTAAGTCAGTTCAGAAACTGTCAATCATTTGAACTGTATGGTTCTATCCTAAGTAACGGCAGCAGCATCAACAGTATCGTCAATGATATTAATATTCTTTTTTAAAAAATCAATAGAGACAAACAGAAAAAAGCAAAAACATGTATTCTGTAACACAGTAATCTGTGTTTCTTTGGCACACTTATTTGATAAAGCATGAAGGTAGTCAAAGGCCTTTTAAATATCAGTTAGCTTTCATATTATCTCCCTTTGCCCCTGTTTTGCTTTTCTTTACACTATTTTCCTTTTCTGTAGTCTTCCTATCTGTTTTGGTCTGCGCTCCAGCACATATCTTCCTTCTCTCTACTAATTCACCAATCGACCTTTTTCTCTGTTCCCCTTACCCCGTTCTTTGGTCTATTTTTTTGGTTTGCCATTCCACCTCCCCAGCTCCCTACCATCCCCACCCCCCAACTCTTTTACCCTTTTACCCTTTTACCCTCTCCCCACCCCCTATCTCCATTGTGCCCCCTTCTCCACTGACAGCAAGAACAAAACAAACCCACAAAGGGAGCCACTAAATTAGCAGTGCCACCATTGCAAAGGGACATCACTGCACCGCTCTTTCCGGCACCTCACCTTCTGCAGGTCCCCATCACACATCAGGCTGCCAGATCATGTGACACCACCCGCAGACGGATTCGGGCTTTAGTTTTTGGGTTTTTTTGCAAGGAGGGGGAGGTGTGTGTGTGGGGGGGGGGGGGGGAAGGAAGTAGGGAAAGGGGTGGTAAGAGGTACGATACTTTGCAGAAAATTTGTTGATCTTTTGGAGATGGGGGTAGGGGGAATGGGGGGTACTGCTAGCTGGAAGGGGTGGTGGTGGTGGTGGAGGAGGAGGAGGAGGAGGAGGAGGAGGAGAAGGGAGGAATGTATTGGGGCGTCAGCAGTCTCTCACCTCAGGACGGAGATTCAAAACGGAACCTGCTGCTCTGGGCTTTGAGAGCCACAGTAAATTTCGCTCCGTGCATTGTGAGTCAGGTTTATTGGACACATTCTTATCTGCCAACACAAGGGCTGAACGAGTTGTTTTATGCACTACTTTGATCGCTTTAAGAGGAATAGGTCACCGGGGCGGGTTTGAAAATACCTCCTTACTTTTTCTTGTGCGCAATTCACTCCTCCTCTTCCCCCTCTCCCCCACCCCTATTCTAGATCCTTCTTCTTTTCTCTTCTGAAGGAACAACGTGCGCTGTTTTGATTGCCAGTCCATTTTCCCTTCTCATGACATCAACTGCTATAAGCACAGTGTTTAACTGTTGTTGTTTTGACATATCTATGATTACATTGTATCAAATAAAGTAAAAGTGAAGGTGTCCCATAATCTATGTGGTCGTAGGGGAGAGAGATGTCAGAGACCTCCAGCTTCTCCTGGGGCCAGCATAGTGATGACGGCGACAATCTCCACTCCCTTGCTGCTTTACCTTCCCTGACCCTAAAGAGGGCAGGTATCCATTTGCAGCTGGGTGAACTGGAGGACTATACTGAAACCAAGGCGCGCAAACGGTCACCCATCCAATTGGTAACCACGCTCGATGCTGGAGGAAAGCGAGTGCGCTGACCACCGAGCTATCCCGTCCCAAGAGCTAGCAGAATTGTTGTAAGTGGGCACTTTTTTCTGAAAATACAACAGTTTGTGAATACGATTAATTTCCACTAAATCGATGTATGTTGCACTTCATGTTCTGTTTTCATGGGACAGAATAGCAACAATGTCAAGTATTACCACATTATCAATTTGGCTTTCAGGTGATATTGGACTCAGGTGGTCTTTTTAAAAGCAGGATAAATGAAAGAAGACATCTAAACTGTGTTTGTTCGCATTTTTGGTCTCTGTCACCACTTTATTCGTGTTTATAAAATATGCATGTATGGATGTACATTTCTGTGATACCAAGGTCTAAACAAAGCTTGTAAGAAAATATGATTAAAAGGGGTTTTCCGTGTTTGTTTTTTTTTCCTCTTTCCACCCATGTACATTGAAATATATTGGGGCCAAAGACCGATGTGCATTAAACCCTCTCCCATTTTCTAATGCCGCAGCGGGCTTTTCGGAAAAGGCCCCATTTATTTTATCGTGCCGCAGCATGCCGAGAATCGCTCGCGGCCAGTGGGTATTTTCCATCACGCTCTGAGCATGAACAAGTTCACACACACCATGAGTGACTTTTCCCGCTATAGTAAGGATAGCCCAATGGCTTTTCAGTACTATTTTTGGCACCACACATCCTTCCATTCTCAAGAAATTGGTCAGCGTCTCTCATTTTCATTCACACATTTTCTCATAGTAAAGAATGGCGGCAAAGCACGAAGATGAAATGTGGGAAGATTTTCCAGAAGATGAAATTGACGAAATTATGCGTCAAGTTGAGGAGATTGAAAGACAACAGAATAGAGAATCTGATGTTGAAATTGAAACTGAAGAAGGAAGGGATGAAATAGATGAGGATTATGCAGTAGAAAGTGACCCTGAAGACAACATTCCACTACTAAATTTGCAGACGACGTGGCGCGCGGCGCACACAGCGCTGGCAGTGAAAGATTTTCAGTTGCCTGCAGGCCCTGTACACACACTACCGCTCAGTGCCAAGCCCCTGGATTATTTTTTTCTGTTTGTTTTCCCCAACTTTTTTTCGTAGTGCGGCAGATGAGACAAATTAGTATGCCAAACAAAAGATCGCTGCTAGAGGTGTGGCTTCTGATCCTTTGTGGACAGACACAACACCTGAGGAGATCAGGGCTTACCTGTCTATACTGATAATGATGGGAATCAATCGTCTGCCCAGAATACATATGTACTGGTCCACTGACCCCAAGTTTTCTCACTCATGGATCAGTACTGTCATGCCCAAAACAAGATTTTTGAAGCTGAATCAATATTTTCATTTGAGAGACACAAGTGACACACCTGGACGTGACAGCCCCCAGTACGACCCTCTCTACAAGATCAGGCCCTTTCTCAATGACATCAAAGCCCAGTTCAAGGCACGACGCAATCCATCCCGTGAATAAATAATGTACCGTGTTTGCGTATTTTTTATTTCTCTTTAGTATGTAGAAAAACTGTACAATCCCAGACAATGGACTTGGTGACAATCTTCATGTGATGTGTATTATTCAATCGATTACCCTGACGTGGAATCCTACAGAGGGCCTGTAGGTAGGACACTATTTTTTTTTTTAATTTTGACTCATACTAGTGCATGATGTGCATGTTAGAGCATATTATTTTACTAACAGCATGAAGTGAACATGTTGTCACCTTGATTTGGTGACAAAAAGGGGGACAGCAACACGACATATATAAGCAGGACTGTCAAATTTTGATGCAAAGTAAACTATGACAACTTATGAACATTCCTGTCAAATTTCAAGACTCTACTATCAGTAGTTTTTATATGGTGGTGTATATTACTAAGGAACTGTGTTTTACTAGAAAAAGATTGAAATTTTCCGAATACTAGGAGGAGTTTCTTGGTCAGAAAAGCGAATGGAAGAGGGTTAAACGAGTTCAGAGTTCAGAGTTCAGATCTCTGTCTCTATATTTCTCTCTCTCCCTCTCTCTCTTCCCCTCTCTGTTTTTTCTGTCTGTCTGTCTGTCTGTCTGTCTGTCTGTCTGTCTGTCTGTCTGTCTGTCTGTCTGTCTGTCTGTCTGTCTGTCGTCTCTCTCTCTCTCTCTCTCTCTCTCTCTCTCTCTCTCTCCACTCTCTCTCTCTTTTCCTCTCTCTCTCCTTTTCCCCCCTCTCTCTCTATTTTCCACCCTTGTCATTCAAAAAAAAAAAAGGAAAAGAAAGAGAAGAAAACAGTAAAAAGAGGATAAGAAAAAAAAACCATATAAAAAGACACTCTTAAAAAATGACCCTCACCCCCGCCACCCCCCCCCCCCCCCGCACCCCCCCCCCCCCCCAACAAATTAAAAAAAAAAACACCCCTCAAACAAACCAAAAGTTCACGTGCCTTATCAGTTTTCGCCACTTTGGAAAAAAGAGGAAGGGACAGAACCAGGAAAGAGGACACCAGGAAATAGACACAAATGGGGATTCCTCCCCCCTTACCCCACCCCCCTTGAATCTCATCTTCCCCATCACCACCATCTCCCCCCCCCGACTCTCATCCTCCCCATTAACCCCCCCCCCCCTCCCCAACTCGTGCTGGCCTGCAGAAGGTCTTCGCTGGAAAAGTAGAGAAAAAAAAAAAAAGAAGGACGGGATGGGAACAGAAGGAAAGAAAGAAGGACAAATACAGAGCAAATGCAACAGAAGTAGTGGACACTTCAGAGGACAGAATGATGTACCCCTACCTACATCAAGGCAAGGGAGCCATGGCTCTATCAGGAAAGAAGGCACACACACACTACTACAGTGTAATGTGTTTTGGTGTGTGTGTGTGTTTGGGTTACTTTAGTAGGAAGGGGTTGGGTTGGTGAGTGGTGTGGTGTGGTGTGGTGTGGTGTGAGTGGGATGTTGTGTGGTGTGGCGTGGTGTGGTGTGGTGTGGTGTGGTGTGGTGTGGCGAGTGTGGTGTTGTGTGGTGTGGAGTGAGTGTGGTGTGGTGTGATGAGGTGTGATGTGGTGTGATTGTGGTGTGGTGAGGTGTGGTGTGGTGAGGTGTGGTGTGGTGAGGTGTGGTGTGGAGTGGAGTGGGTGTGGTGTGGTATGGTGTGGAGTGAGTGTGGTGTGGTGAGGTGTGGTGTGGTTTGGAGTGAGTGTGGTGTGGTGTGGTGTGGTGTGGCGTGGAGTGGGTGTGGTGTGGAGTGAGTGTGGTGAGATGTGTGGTGTTATGTGGTGTGGTGGGATGTGGTGTGTGGTGTGATGTTGTGTGGTGTGATATAGTGTGGTGTGGTGTGGCGTGGTGTAGCGTGGTGTAGTGTGGTGTAAAGTGGAGGGGAGGGGAGTGGAGTGTTGCATTCTTTTGCGCTACCCACGGTTACATGTCGATTTTACTGAACTGCATTGTGTCGTATTGCATGGTATGATTTTGCATTGTATGGTTTTGTATTGTAATGTACTCTGTTGTATTACATTGCTTTGTATTGCACTGTGCTGGGATTTGTTATCATCCTGCTCATAGAAAAAAACAACTGCAGCAAATTGTAAACATGCAATGCATATGACCAAATATTCAAACATAATATAATCATATCATTATAACTGTGAAAACAATGTTGACAAGATAAGTTTAAAAAAAATTTCATGACAAGAAAAGAAAAAGAAGGGAGGAACGAGAGAGAGAGAAGAAAAGGGAAGAAAGGGTTAGGAAAGAAAAGACAGAAAATAGTAAATAAATGAGACAGACAGACAGACAAACAGACAGATAGACGGACAGACGCGCAGATAGTCAGACAGAGGCAGAGGCTGAAAAAGTAAGAAATAGACAGACAGACAGACAGACAGACAGAGACAGACAGACAGGCAGATGCAGAGACTGACAAAGATAGAAAAACCGATAGAGCAAGAGAAAAAGACAAAGACAGTGGCGCACGCACACACACATACACACACACACACACACAGACACAGACACAGACACGCACGCGCGCGCACACACACACACACACACACACACACACACACACACACACAAAACACACACACACGAATTAGCCTATTATCTCATGGCGCACATGTTAAATCCTGCTTTTCGTAAAAATAGGCAATCGTGTGCTGGTGGGAACAGATGACATTTACAAAACTGCAAATACACGGGGACTGGATGTAAAAAATAAAGCACAAGAGTGCTCATCCCATTATCCTCGATACAAAAAAATAAAATGAAATAAAAATGAATAAATAAAACACACACACACACACACACACCACACACACACACACACACACACACACACACACACACACACACACACACACACACACAGAAAGGCTGGCAAGAAACAAAGAAATGGAAACAAAACAAAAACGACTAAAGATAACAGACTTCAAACCAGAAAAAAAAAACTCGCTGTTCAAAACTGACACTGGTATGCAGAACTTCGAATTATTCTACAAGAGTCTGGAGAATGGACTGGTCACATTCTGTGTGCCTGGGGACAGGGATTTCACAGGACTTACAACTTGATGCCTACCCATGACTCCTGCTAGCGCTCTCACTGATGGCTTGATCCCTCAGCTTAAGTCAGAGAGTAGGGACAGTCTGGGGGAAAGAGACGATAGGAAGACTGAGAGAGAAAGAGGAGAAGGCAAAGAAGAAGAAGAAGAAGAAGAAGAAGAAGAAGAAGAAGAAAGAAGAAGAAGAAGGAGGAGGAGGAGGAGGAGGGAGGAGGAGGGAGGAGGAGGAGGAGGAGGAGGAGGAGGAGCAGGAGCAGGAGCAGGAGGAGGACGAGGACGAGGACGAGGAGGAGGAGAAGGAGGAGGAGGAGGAGGAGGAGGAGGAGGAGGGTTGGGGAAAGTAAGAAAAAAGTTAGTCTCTTTCACGAAGATTTTGAAGAAACTGTTGGTTTTCTTTCTCAATAGTTTTTGACGTTTTAATCCTTAGAAATGATAATCTGTAAGAGGTGTGACTTGATGTAGTTATCAAGGATTATATTGAATATACACATACTTTATATCATTATCTGTAGAAGAAAATCATAATAAATTTGACAAACAGTTACTACCTCCGTGTTTTTCGACTTCATGGGTGTGGGTTTTTTTCTAGATTAGTCTTTATTACCTCCTTTCTTCCTATGTTAGAGGATTTAAAGAAAATAAAAATCATACTATCAATGACATGTTAGATTTTGACTATTGTAGAAAAAAAAAAACAAAGGCAGAGAGATAACAAAACAAATGTTACTGATCTATCAATTACACTTGTTCCAAAGGGATTATTTTGGTTGTAACAATGACATGTTTCCCAGTTTTCAAATCCCAGATTTTGGTTTGGGTTATCGGTGGAGCGCGCTATCAGCTGTCAAATTGTTGCTGCACCCAAATGGATTTGTGGCACGATGTGTTTTGTTTCTGAATGAATATTTGTCAAAACCAAGTCAATGTAATAACGAAAGCCAATAAAATGCCAAACACCAGAGGAAAGGGTATGCATGGAGTATACAGAGAGGTCAAAGGTCAAGGTGTCCCCATAACCTAGGCAGTCATAGGGAAGCGAGGCATCAGAGACCTCAGCTTCTCTAGGGGCCAGTATATTGAGGGCGGCGCCCATCTCCTCTCCCTCGCTGCTTTACCTTCCCTGACCCTAAAGAGGGCAGGTACCCATTTATAGCTGGGTAAACTGTGAGGGATTGTTATGAAGCGAAGGCGCGCAAACAGTCGCCCATCCAACTGGTAACCACACTCGACGCTGCTTAACTTGACTTGGGGAAAGCGAGCGCTCTGACCACTGCGCTACCCCACCCCTTATACAGAGAGGCCCGACAGGAGAGAAATCGCCCGCTTTTGCCGCTACTGCAGCATGCAGACTAATAAATAAGTCCATTGAAGCTGTCAGACCTCGTCTGAATGTTGGTGGGGGGGTGTGCAGGAGAAGGATCGTGAGTGAGACAGGCAGACAGACAGATGGACAGGTAGGCAAAAAAAGGAGAGAGAGAGCGGCGGGCAATGAAGAGGAGCAGGCAGAGAGAGAGACAGGGGGAGAGAGAGAGAGAGAAGAGAGAGAGAGAGAGAAGAGAGAGAGAGAGAGAGAAGAGAGAGAGAGAGAGAGAGAAGAGAGAGAGAGAGAGACAGACAGACAGACAGACAGACAGACAGACAGACAGATAGACAGACAGACAGAAGACAGACAGACAGACAGACAGACAGACAGACAGACAGACAGACAGACAGACAGACAAAGAAAGGGAGAGACAGAGACAGAAAAAGTGAGACTGACAGACAGACATACAGACAGAAAAACAGAGAAAGTAAAGGGAAGGAAGAAGGGGGAAAAAAAGAAATAACATAAGAGAAAAAGAGCGTCGAAGAGAGACAGAAAGTGGAAACATGATAAGAGACAGTAAATGAAACGAGAACACGAGGAAGATGAAAGCACAGAGCAAGACAGACACAAAGGGACAGAAACAGAAACACACATATAAAAAGAGAGTAAAAGCTGTTTGGGGCGACAGATGTGAACGCACAAAAAACAAAAGCGATTATCATTTGCAAAAGAAGACAAAATAAGCGTATGCAGTGTGGAAACACATTTGATTATTTTTGTTTGTTTTTCTCTTTCATTCATCAGCCAATTACTTAAAACTGCAACAATCAGAAACACGGGAATCAGCCATCATAGATGATATATCAATCATAGAAAGTGCCAACATATTTTTCTTCAAAACACTGAGAAACAACAGTGAACTATTAACTTCACGCCACTGTAGATAAGAAAAAAGCAGCATGTTGATACATACACACCAATGAATATCACAAATCACAAAACACGCCCCCCCCCCCCCTCCTTACATATACACCACTGGAGTTATTTTCAGTGGACATCAACCTACAGGTTACAAATACTTTACCATTGTCATGCCAGATAAGACATTCTACAGAAGATTATAGCAGCCTTGATAAACCCATTTTCTCCTGACATCATGATGCACTTTACCAGGCCACGCCAGAACGTTGTATGATCCTATTCCCCGCCTATAACCAGGAGATAGATCACAGAACACCCTACACCCAATGACTGCCATAGTCTCGGCAAGTGGGACACTCATCAGCTTGCAAATAGCAACTCTTCCGGGAGAAGGGCTTTGATAGATGGATAGGGAACCAACTTTCAGAAGACGTCCTTGTCATCTGATAAACGGTGTTTGCATACAATAACACACGGTTCTCTAAACGCTAGAAACCCTGACGTTTATTACTGCTCTGCAAAAAGTTTCGAATGCTCTCAGGGACTTCTTATATTTCCTAACGCAACTTGAATTAGCCTACTATCAATTCACAGGGCGTAAAACTAGGAAAACTTTTTGAGATATAGTTTTCTATCAGTTCATTGTATGAGCTGATGAAAATAATAGAACAGGCATCTCAGTAGAAGAAAAGCAGAACAAAAAGGTGATTATCATCTGAATCAGGACAAGTAAATGAATGATAAATCCCAAGTAGTATTTCTACTGTCTACGAGATCTATTTGTACCCATCATTTATATTTAGCCCTAATCTACAAATGTAAAAAAACCCGACCCACAATTGTCATGAGAAACTCCGTTAAATGTAATACACTTTCATACTATTCTCAGCACACACACACACACACACACACACACACACACACACACACACACACACACACACACACACACAACACAGATATATATGTATATATATACATATATACATATATATATATATATATATATATATATATGTTCTCTCTCCATATATATGCATCTATCTATCAATCTATCAATCTATCAATCTATCTATCTATCTATCTATCTATCTATCTATCTATCTATAATACACACACACATATATACATTATATATATATATATATATATATATATATATATATATATATATATATATATATATATAATACACCCACATATAATATATGAATATATAAATATATAAATATATAAATAAATATAGATAGATAGATAGATAGATAGATAGATAGATAGATAGATAGATAGATAGATAGATAGATAGATAGATAGATAGATAGATAGATAGATAGATAGATAGATAGATAGATAGATTGCGAGCCATGCACTCTGAAAATGCGAAAGAAAAACAAGCCAAAGCAGAGTACAAAGAAACCAAAAAGTAATCTGAAACTAAGAAATTTAATTGTCTGGGGATTTAATAAATTATTTATTTGGCTTTGA
>CM060321.1:46543397-46545897 GCA_030674155.1 Stramonita haemastoma | reverse complement strand
TCAGTGATGAAAAAACAAGAACACCTTAGGGGAAATTTCATTGATTTTGATGCTTATTAGATAAACAAACAATTGAAAGTTAACTTGAAGAAATAAAGCCTTCTTCACTGATCACATTCTGTTTACACTCACTCGTATTTTATTATTCTATTTTTGTAAAATTGAAAACAAACCAAGTAAAGTGTTTGGTGATGAAATACATTTGTACTCCCTTTCAACTTTCTACTGCGCACACGCGTGCACGCGCGCGCGCACACATACACACACACACACGCGCGCGCACACACACACACAACACAGACACATGCACGCACACGCATGTACACGCGCTTCCTCTCACATGTAACCATTCAAATGAGTACAATGTTTTAATAGAAGAAATAAACCAAGAGAAACAAAAGCCGAGATGTATGATAGTCTATTATTGTCTCGGGCATTTATTTTTTTCCCTTAAAGCTACCCTACTGTTGTTGTATATTGCATTTCATTTCATTTTTCTTTTCTTTTAGGACAATTCAATTTTTTACAGAAAATCAGGATCAAAATAGCTCCAAGTATAAAATCAGAAAGACTCATGAGTAGCAAAATGTTCATATGAGTGAAAAATAATCAAACTTTCTTTTGATATCTATAATTAAACTGATTTCAAAACTCTAATTACTGTTTGCAGAATAGAGCCCAGTTAAAGAACAGCACTCATCTGTAAAATCAATTTTGAGATGGTGTAGTGAACATGCAGGCTGACAGTGAAAGGTTCAAATCCAGCAGGAAAGCAGTTCACACATCTGCTTTTGTTTTGTTTTGTTTTTTTCTATGTTCCGTACCACTGGCAAATCAAAACATTGTGGATGAACACACACAACAGCATGTTACCATCCCAATAAAACACCAAAATATCAGAAAGGGGGTATACATGAGTAGTGTGGTCGATACAGATAGAGACGGTCAAGATAACCTAGCCCAAATCAACAAAGAATACCTACAGAACATGTGGTGCACAAAAATAGAATATCATTATCATCACGGTTCGTTGACAACCTTTATTATCATCATTATCATCACCAATTCCTCACACAAGACAAATGAGGGCTAGCCAATTGTTTGCTGTCACATAAATCAAACTACACAAGGAGACGGTAAGGTATAAGAGAGAAGCGAAGAGGGGAAAATAAACCCCAGCAGAAGAGGAAACTCCCTGGGAGGGAGGACTCCCTGTGGGCCTCATTACCACTGACAATGCGCTGTCACTGTGGGGGATGTCCGCCCTCAAGGCTGCCTGTCCGATAAATCCTCCTCCCTCCCCCCTCTCTCTCTCTCTCTCTCTCTCTCTCTCTCTCTCTCTCTCTCTGCCTTGCCTTGCCTTCTCTCTCTCTCTCTCTCTCCTCTCTCTCTCTCTCTCTCTCTCTCTCTCTCTCTCTCTCTCTCTCTCTCTCCCTCTCTCTCTCTCCCTCTCTCTCTCTCTCTCTTGCCTTGCCTTGCCTTCTCTCTCTCTCTCTCTCTCTCTCTCTCTCTCTCTCTCTCTCTCTCTCTCTCTCTCTCTCTCTCTCTCTCTGCCTTACCTTGCCTTCTCTCTCTCTCTCTCTCTCTCTCTCTCTCTCTCTCTCTCTCTCTCTCTCTCTCTCTCTCTCTCTCTCTCTGCCTTGCCTTGCCTTGCCTTGCCTTCTTCTCTCTCTCTCTCTCTCTCTCTCTCTCTCTCTCTCTCTCTCTCTCTCTCTCTCTCTCTCTCTCTCTCTCTGTGCCTTGCCTTGCCTTGCCTTGCCTTCTCTCTCTCTCCCCTCTCTCTCTCTCTCTCTCTCTCTCTCTCTCTCTCTCTCTCTCTCTCTCTCTCTCTCTCTCTCTCTCTCTCTCTCACACCAGGTGAAGGGCCTCTGGCTCCCACCCTCCACTGTTCCCTGCTTTCCTGCACACCCCCTTTCCCTTCCTCCCTCCCTCCCTCTCCCTCTACTGCACATGCTGTCAGGGGTGAGGCAGGTAAGAGGGTGTAAAGAAGAAAAAAAAAAGGCTTTCTCTTTATTGGGGCTGCAGTGTCCCAGAATGAGTGACGGGTAGAGGTGTTACTGTCTGTCATGATATTATAGGCTGTGGCTCTTGAGGTGTGTGGTTTTTTATATTAGTCTGTAGATTTCTCTACAATGTCTCTTGAAAAGACGTTGTAAAACTTACGGTTCTGAGTAACCGACTTTATTGTGTTGAAATAGCATTTTGTAAAAAACAAAATCATACTTAATTTGAAGATTATTCACCTGAGAGAGACAGTATTTTATTTTTGTACTTTTAAAGTCAGTGATAAGAAAAAAAAAACTTGTCGAAAAGTTAATCTTGATTTTTTTTGTAAAACCAACGTCTCTCTCTCTCTCTCTCTCTCTCTCTCTCTCTCTCTCTCTCTCTCTCTCTCTCTCTCTCTCTCTCTCTCTCTCTCTCTCTGTGCACAACAATAGTGGGGTTTCCCATTCATCCTCGTCACCTCAGCACTAAAAGGAGTGGGTTCTCATGATGTACC
>CM060321.1:46528397-46540897 GCA_030674155.1 Stramonita haemastoma | reverse complement strand
CAGACAGACATATATTATAGACAATCACACAGACAGACATATATTATAGACAATCACACAGACAGACATAATTATATTATAGACAATCACACAGACAGACATATATTATAGACAATCACACAGACAGACATAATTATATTATAGACAATCACACAGACAGACATATATTATAGACAATCACACAGACAGACATATATTATAGACAATCACACAGACAGACATAATTATATTATAGACAATCACACAGACAGACATATATTATAGACAATCACACAGACAGACATATATTATAGACAATCACACAGACAGACATATAGACAGACATATAGACAATCACACAGACAGACATAATTATATTATAGACAAGACTGAACAAACACACGGGAAAGACTGACAGACAAAGACACAGACACCTCGGCGTAAAGAATACACTTACGAAAGACTGACAAAATAAAAGACACCCCAATGAGTACACTGTCTCACTCTCTCTCATATATATATATATATATAGAGAGAGAGAGAGAGAGAGAGAGAGAGAGAGAGAGAGAGAGAGAGAGAGAGAGAGAGAGAGAGAGGAGAGAGAGAGAGAGAGAGAGAGAGAGGAGAGAATGTTCACCAGGTGTTGGGGGTCCCTGTCCTGGCGGGAATGCTCTCCGGCAAACACGCCACCGAAGTGGAGGGTCTCTCTCGACGCCGATCTCCAGCACCTTGGTAAGGAGATATTCTTGAATATATATATATATATATATAAACCCAAAAAACTTAGCGACACGTCATCAAGTTTGCTAGCAGCGTTATCGAAACAGTTACGAGAGACTAACAGACACAAACCGTGACCCCCCCCCCCCTCCCTCCAAAAAAACCCCACGTCAACATCATTACGAAATCAATAAACAGATTACACAAGGAAGCAGAAGAGAAAATGAGCAGCACTATGACTGGGTGGCTGCATCAGGTCGCTGGATTAAGCAGAGCTGGTCCGGCCGGCACCTGCTAAGTGGATTAGTGGGCAGGGGTGGTGAAGCGTGTATGGGATGCCGCACACGCCGTGACTCTCCTTGAGGAAAACTGAAAACTGAGGATCGGCTAACAAACCAAGTAATAACCAACGGTGCTAGTGAAACAAGTCAGTAAGTAGGGGGGTAAGAAAAGTTACTGAGTAAGCTGGTAAGTAAGTTAGTAAGTAAGCTGGTAATTATGTAAGCTAGTATGTAAGCTGGTAAGTAAGTACATAATGAATAAGCTGGTAAGTTGGTGAGTAAGCTGGTAAGTAGGTAAGCTGGCAAGTTGGTAAGTAAGTTGGTGAGTAGGCTGGTAAGTAAATTGGTAAGTAAGTAAGCAAGTAAGTTGGTAAGTAATTTAGTGAGTAAGCTGGGGAGTAAGCTGGTATGTAAGTAAACTAGTAGGTTGGTAAGTAAGTTGGTGAGTAAGCTGGTAGGTAAGTTGGTAAGTAAGTAAGCTGGTAAGTATGTAAGCTGGTTAAGAGGTAAGCTGGTCAGTAACCTGGTAAAGAGGTAAGCGAGTAAGTATAGAGTAAGTTAGTTGGTAAGTTGATAAGTACGTTAGTGAGTAAGTTGGTAAGAATGTAAGTTAATTAAATTACTCAAAATGGTAAGTCAGTAAGTAAGTAGGAAAGTAAGTAAGTAATTAAGTAAGTAAATAAATAAGGAAGGGAGGAAAGAAAGACGGAAGGAAGAACGTAAGGTGACAAGGATGTAAGGAAGTAAATAGGTCCCTAATTAAGTTGACAAGAATGTAAGTAAGAAAGCAGGTTTGTAATAAAAAACAAACAAATATGAGTTGGTGAGTAAGTTGGTTTGAAAAAAACATGTAAATAAATATTAAAATATTGGTAAGAAAGATGGCAAAAAGGAAGAAAATAAGCTTGCAGGGGAATAAGTACGTTGGAAATCAAGCAAGTTAATGAGTACGTAATAACAAAGTATGAAAAGACAACAATGATCCCCCCCCCCAAAAAAAAAAAAAAAAAATCCGAACAAAACAAGTAAAAGCAACTAACAAACAATTCAAACATCAAAAGTACAAAAAAAAGAAATAACATAAACACAGAATACAAATTACTTGATAAAAAATCCATTAAAAAATCACAGTGCACAGCAAAATTCACCTGTCGTTTGAAATTAAACAAGTATCACACACACACACACACACACACACACACACACACACACACACACACACACACACACACAACACACACACACACACACACACAGACTGAGTGAGACACAGAGACAAGTGACAGGAAGTGGAAAGCAAAAATATCAGACAATAAGACATCGATCACTCCTAGCTGTTGAAGTCAATCGATTGTCACCTTTTCAAATTAGCCTCTCTAGCACAGTGACAAATACAACACTCCATGTGAGAAAAGTCCCTGCTTTGTTCTGCCCTATCATTCTTCTCACAGACGCTGCAGCCGAATGGTTAAGATTTTTGGACTCCACTACCGTGGGTCCATGAAGTCGTGGGTTCAAATCTCAGCGCCGGTGTCTGGTGAATTAAAGGTTGGGAGTTTTACCATCTCCTGTGTCAACGTTAAAGGGCAGATCTGTCAATGCCAGTGCTTTCATTCTCTTTGTGTGAAATCGCATGCCGAAGACAAAGAAAAAAAAAAGCCCGCATATTAAAAATCCCACAAATTATGTCAGCATTCTATGGGTGATTGTCACACAAAAGTATCCAGAATATAAAAAAAATGTCAAGGTAAAGGTGTCCCATGACCTATAATGGTCATACATCAGAGACCACAGCTTCTCAAGGGGCCAGCATATTGAGGGCGGCGTCCATCTCCTCTCCCTCCCTGCTTTACCTTCCCCGACCCTAAAGAGGGCAGGTACCCATTTACAACTGGATGAACTGGGGGAACTGTACTGTAGCCAAGGCGCGCAAACGGTCACCCATCCAATTGGTAACCACGCTCGGTGCTGCTTAACCTTGGCTGAGGGAAAGCGAGTGCTCTGACCACTGAGCTATCCAGTATGTACCTTCCCTGTACCTGGAGAGGGATGGGCTCCTTCAGCTACACTTTGGTATCGGAGGAACCACCAGAATGAAGTAGCATGTCTCTGCTTAGGACAAACAGTCTTGGTTCTTAACTATAAAGAGAAGCATATTGATATGTTTTCCGAAAGAAAATTCTGTGTGTGTGTGTGTGTGTGTGTGTGTGTGTGTGTGCGTGCGTGCTCGCGTGCGTGCGTGCGTGCGTGCGCGCGCGCGTGCGTGCGTGCGTGTGTGTGTGTGTGTGTGTGTGTGCGTGCGCGTGTGTGTGTGTAAGTGTGTGTGTGTGTGTGTGTGTCTGTGTGTCTGTGTGTGTGTGTGTGTGTGTGTGTGTGTGTGTGTGTGTGTGTGTAAGGGAGCACAAAGTAGGATGGAGGTACATGCATGTGCAGATATAGATGCCAGTTTAAACTCTGGTTGAGACGGGTTTACAAACAAATATGCTTTTTATCTTCAAAACTTAACGGATTTTTTAACTGAAAAAAATATTGACAAGCAACGTATACCAACACAATCATACACTTACATAATTATTATACACTTGTACATGTGTTAGGTCCTATCTTTGCAGAGAAAAACGACAAGAAGAACGGTACAAAAGGATTTTGACACAAGGCAAGGGAAGCCAAGTTTAGCATTACTACCAATAATCCTGGAAACATAATCCCAATGTAATGGCTTTACAGGTCAGATGACAGAAGATCTCACATCAGCACATACATCACAAAATGGATAATTCTTTTATCCCCTCCTTTTTAACCAGGCAAAGCATGGGGAAAACCCAACAGGGTGTGTGCTAGTGAGCTTCTTATTCTTCACCTTAACATGCCATTTTAAAACTGATTTTCAAAAGATGAAAAGGGCTGTGAACTCATAAATAATATTCAAGGTCTGAAACCTTGTTTAAGTCAATTCAGGTTGTGGATCCCAAGGCTACTTTTACATCAAAGCAAATCTTAATAACTCTGTGTTGAAGAAAAACAATTGTGTGGGATATTTTTCCATCTGAAACTGTCTGTCGAGAAGTTTGACTTTCGGAGTTTTGTCAAATTGGAGTTGTGTTAAAATAGAGAGTAATAATATTGCCTACAACTTGCTTTCTGGGACAAAGATTTTGGGGGGTTGTTTTCGGTCTTCGGCTAGAGCTCCGAAGTTCGCCAATGGTGAAATTTTACATAGGCCACTGTTTACCCACCATTAAGACAGTCGCTTTTCGACTATGGGGATGATATCTACACATGATACCGGTGTGCATGCGTTTTTTTCCTTTTAATTTTATCATCAGGTCCAACAAGCTTGAAATGGACTAATATTCCGACAGGCGGAACGGGCTTTTTTAAAGGGCGCACAAGATATTCTGCGTACGTTAGCACACGAAATATCGGTTCAGAGTCTCTTCCAAAGTACTTTTAACCACAAGGCTATACTGCCCTCCTGTGAGGATGTTTGACTGAAATAGTTCTGTTGAAGTAGAGATATACAACATTTCTACTGTTCTAAATGTAGTACGAAAGCATAAAAACATTTTTGAGCAAAAGATGCTTAAGCCATCCGGATTAAAAAGTGTGAAGAAAAATGATCATAATTTGGTTGCCACAAGAGGAGAAGAGAATCGTATGAAGAGCTCAGCAATGATAACAAATGTAAATAGCTAAACTGATATTTGTAGACAAAAAGTTTTGATACAAGAGAATCTGTTTGGCGATCCTGTTGGAATGTTTTTTTTATTGGCATAATTGACGCTTAACAGTTAACACAGTGTCAAGGCAGCGTAGAAACTATCAGTGTTAAAAGCATCCCGTTGCAACAACAGCAGAAACCATCATGTTTAAGAAATACACCATAGGTATAATCAACTAATATGGAAAAAAGTATTTTGCTGTTCTTTTTGTTGTTAAATAAAGAACATGAACATTTCAAACATTCTCTGCTTGCCTGTTAAGTCTCTACATCTTCTATCCATTCTCTTGTTTGATAACTATTTTGCCATCTATACACACCAAAAGTGAAAAGCTAGTAAATACTTCTAAATCTCGTCTGTAAAGGATTTCAGTTTGACAGGGAATGTAATACCAAAAAGGTAGAACCAACTGTCAGCAATAACTACCTACACTTCACAGTAAACCAACCACTAAGCGATATACATGTATGGTCACTATAGTGAAGCCCCTAAAACCGGTCGAACATAAAGAAGGAAACCTATAAAAGTTAACCTACCCAGACACCATCTCAGGAAAACCAAAACCCCACAGGGCATCTTAAAGATCGTCACAATCCATTTCCACTAATCATCTTTTATTGCTACTGTCCTAAACTAAGCCCAGCTCTGAGAAGAAAAAAAAAACCCAACGCCAACACATGATTCGATATTCCACAAGAACAAAAAAAAAGTACAAGACCATTACTCCGTCTGTACACCACCAACGTCATCGTCAGATGAGTCAGGACCTCATCAGCTTGCAAATGTCAATTCCCCTGACAGCAAACACCACGGCTCATTGGCAGGGAAAACAACTCAGGGCTGATGTCTTGGACGTCTGATAGGCCATCCTTGCATACCATTAGCACTGCGTTCTCCATGACCTGCCACTCCCCAGGGTAGGGCAGGACTCTGCAGGCAGGTTGGAAAAGCTCTCCTGAGGCTTCTCTCTCCCAACATCAAGTGCTCACCACTCGTCCCGGTCAATCCAGGAGCGCTGGGAGCAGGGGAGTCGTTTAGCGGGGAAGTAATGGGGTCCCCTAAGTGGCCCTAACCATGTTTGCAGAGGTCATACACTCTAACAGCAGCGGTCCCCCCATTCTGTTTATCACACCGTGGAGGGTTTTTGTAAAACACACACGTGAGCCCCAGTTGCTGGCGTCTGGGCAGTGAGAAATGATAATCAGGAGCTGCATTGTTTTTAGTGGAATGAAGAACGTTCGGGTGAGGGTATGGCAGAGTTTGATATATAATTCTCAATGTATTACGTTGATATTGTCTACTGACACAGAGACAGTTACACCATATAATACAATGAACGCTAACTATCACACAGTCATGAACAAAGCTTTGAGCCATTATTCTGCACCTGTTGTAGGGGTAATAAACAACTGTTCCGGAGACTAAGGCTTTAGAGAAAGAAGGAAAACAATTCTAATCAATCACACAAGCAGAGCCTCTGATTTTTTAAAGAAATTCTGCTGTATTGTTAAAAAACCCTAATATTCCGTTCTCTCTCTGTCTCTGTCTCTGTCTCTGTCTCTCTCTCTCTCTCTCTCTCTCTCTCTCTCTCTCTCTCTCTCTCTCTCTCTCTTTGTGCATATACAATGCTCATCTGTAACCTTTCAAACAAAGGTAGTTATTATCAACTGCCCATCACCATCATCATTCTCTCACTAATGATTTCAACTGATGAGAGAGAGAGAGAGAGAGAGAGAGAGAGAGAGAGAGAGAGAGAGAGAGAGAGAGAGAGAGAGAGAGAGAGAGAGAGAGAGAGAGAGAGAGAGAGAGAGAGAGACAGACAGACAGACAGACAGACAGACAGACAGACAGACAGACAGACAGACAGACAGACAGACAGACAGAGACAGAGACAGAGACAGACAGACAGACAGACAGACAGACAGACAGAGACAGACAGACAGAGACAGAGAGAGAGACAGAGAGAGAGAGAGAAGCAGACAAACTGACAGACATACAGACAAACAAACAGACAGGCAGGCAGACAAACAGACAGACAGGCAGGCAGGAAGGAAGACATGTAGATAGAGAGACAAACTAAAGGCAGAAACATGTGGAGAGAAAAGAGAAAGATAGATAGAAAGGGACAGCTCCTTCCGGAAGACAAACAGAAACACAAATCTCCACTGCGTGTTCTCTTAGCGATTCCTGATTTGTCTTCCTATCTCTCGAGACAGTCAGACATTATGTAAGCTAGCTGTAACTCTCTGTCTGTCTGTCCATTTGTCTGTCTGTCTGTCTCTGTATGTGTCTCCCTCTGTCCGTCTCTCTCCCACATACATGCACTCACAGACAGACACAGACACACAGAGAGACACGCAGACACACAGACACGCAGACAGACAGAAAGACAGACAGTCAGACAGACAGATGCACACACAGATTAATGTTTTAATCGATCGATCGATCGAGAGAGAGAGAGCTAGATAGCTAGATAGCTAGAGAGCTAGAGATAGATAGATAGATAGATAGATAGATAGATAGATAGATAGATAGATAGATAGATAGATAGATAGATAGATAGGGGTAATCCTAATTGCCTCCCTTGCAGAAGAAGCCAGAGCACTACATCTTCTGATACCAAACTGGGACACACCGGTAAATAGTGCCAGATTCCGTTTCCTTGGATGGTACTTCTGAATTTGCATGAGCAGCTTACCTTCTTAGTGAATTCAAAGTGTAAAAGCTCTACACTTTGTTTTTTCAGAGTAGATACAGGTCCTGGTTTTTACTTCATTGTTTGGGATTGGTTGCGGAGATGGTAGTTAATTCACGTCCATTCTGACAGATATATATATACAAATAAGTACACAACATATAGATGCCTAATCTCCCTCTCTCTCTCTCTGCTCTCATGTGCATACAATCACACATAAAGCAGCACAGGTCTCATACAGAAGTACGTGAAATCGCTCTGAGCAAAGACGCAAACATATATCTTTTAATCCCTTTACAGTCAGGAGAAGCTTGCATCATCGGCAAAACTGTCATAGAAAATGTACTGCTCAGTGTTGGTGTGACTTCAACCATATTCCGTATCAGATTCGCACATTTTCTAAATCAGGAGGATTAACATTCTATTTGTCTCTGAACAATGGCCAGGTCTTGGGAGCTTTTCTTTACAACAAAAAATGCGTACACAACAGAAAACAAAACCCGGAAACATATCTATAACCTTGGCCTGTAATTGTATAATATCTTCTCATGATCCTTCCTAGCACTAGCACTGTCTCCGTTTTTACAGTCTCGGAGTGACATAAAAGGAGGATCACTTGCCTTTAATTTCTCTATCCTGCTAATACTTTAATGGTCTATGTTTTGTGTTCCTCGTGTATATCTTGTCTCCCCCCCAAAAAAAAGAGAGTCATGAAAAGTAGCTTTCGTCTAATATGTAACCCATTAGCTGAGAACTAATTCACACACACTCCTTGCCTCATCACAAAACGTCCTTGGACCGGTCAAAGCCCGGAGTTCCATGACAGCACTGACATCACAGATCCTCTCTGCGGGAGAATTATAGTGCTTATGTAAGCTTAACACATCACAGGCTTAGCAGGCAGACTGATACCATTTGCAGTGCGTAGATACGTTACATGCCTTGGCCTTTTACGCAGTCGGTTTGGCCTTTGCGTTTTCCTGCAATGTTTTTTTCTTCTTTTTTGTTGCTGTAGCCCATAGGAGTGATTCCTTACAGCATACAGAAGAGTATGGTTGTGTTTTGTGATGTTGCTGCGCGGTAAGTATGCTTGGAATGCACAGTATTACTGTCTGTGAAATGAGCTTTTCATCTACATGCATGCAAGCATCAATGCAGGTTTATGTAACTGATTATGACGAAATCTATTTTTCATATGAAGTATAAACTTGTATGCTCTCTCTCTCTCTCTCTCTCTCTCTCTCTCTCTCTCTCTCTCTCTCTCTCTCTCTCTCTCTCTCTCTCTCTCGGTTGGTCACGAGACGCGAAGCGGACAGGGCGTACATTTTCTGTGAGCTACAGTAAAACTCGTAATTCATACAAAAATGCCAGTTACTGGACTTCCAGCGGCTGCAGAGAGGACCTTAGGCGCCCTGCTGACTGACAATGCAGTCTCCAGCTGGAAAGTGGCAGGAGAAGGGGACAGCGTGGTTTTTGTCTTGCGACTTAAACCAGTGGACACAGCAGTGTCAACCAACATGGCGGATCCAACAGTGAATCGCAGCACACAAGTACAATACTATAGGAAAAAATCCTACTCCCAAACCTGCAGGGATTTGGAACGCTCTCGAAAGCATAAAGAGAAGCAGGCAAGTGTTGTGTGTGAAAGTGACTGTGTCTTCAGTACCTCGAGTCCACCTGACAAAAGTGTAGAACAGCAGAATGCAGCATGCGCAGATACGCATAGAGTAGACCTACCAACAGCACACACACAGGACATCAACACAAAAACATCAGTTAAGTTGCTATCATCAGTTGATTTAGAACCTCCGTGTATGTCTCATTGTAGTGACTGTGCTGATATGTGTCTTTTGCAGCCTGAGGTGAACGATGATAATATTGTTGGTGCATTCGACAAAGGAAATGTCAAACAGTATGTGGCTACTCTAACTGATAGATCCGTACAGAAAAGGCTGAGAGACAGACAAAGAAATACACACTTTAGAAAATCTGTCCTGCATCATTCAGATGGTGAAGATATTGTGACCTGTGAGTCAGATGACATTGTGATCCAGTACGCATGCGAACCAGACACTGAGCCAGTATGTGTGTAATGGTTTGTCAAACAGCAAGAGAAAAACATGTTAAAAGAGGAACGTGTCAAACTCGCCAGTTTGCGGAATGGGAAGCGAATCCAGAACACACTACACACGGAGACCCTATCGCGTGCTTCAAGGGACTTGGCGACACTTAGAGAACTATTACATCACTTTCTTGGCTAGCCTAGGCGGAGGGTGTGTGACAAAGACTGGACAAAAGAAAGGCTCGGAATGCCGTAACATATCTCATGTACATTACAAATCAATGCTGTGGTTTCCATGGCATGGAATGGTGTTGTGTGTCAGCTTAAAGCAATTATCGTTATCGTTATCGTTATTTGGCAACCCCCTTCATGTATGGGCCAGTGGCCTTTTTTCATGAATAAACCTTTCGAGTTCGAGTTCGAGTTCGAGTTTTCTCTCTCTCTCTCTCTCTCTCTCTCTCTCTCTCTCTCTCTCTCTCTCTCTCTCTCTCTCTCTCTCTCAAGCTCGCTCACTCGCTCTTTGTTTTTCTCTGTCACACACACGCGCGCATACACTCTCACACACGCACGCACACATAGACACACACACAACACACACACGTACACACACCACCACCACCACCACCACCACCACCACCACCACCACCACCACCACCACCACCACGAGATGAAAACCTCACAGACATACACACAGACACAGTGACCAAACAAACAGACAGGCAGACAGACAAGCCCATAATCCATGAAAATGGCGGTGCTGGGTGGTGAGTGCACAAAGGGAGAAGGGTACTCTATCCCTTTATGCTCTGGCCGTGATGCCGCCTCTCTGGCCTGGCTTTCAGCCCTAAGTGGATAGGGACTTCACCTTATTTGGACATCCACTTCATCCCTCTCTCCCTCTCCCCCCCCCCCCACCAACCACCATCTAATACACACAACATTTCAACCCCCTACTCACAAACCCACCCCCATTTTTACGCACACATACACGCACGCACATGCACACACGCACACACATACAGACACACACACACGTACACACACATACACACATACATACACACACACGCACGCACAAAACAGACAGACACACACACACACACGCGTGCAGACACACACATGCACGAACGCGCGCACAACACACACACACACACAGACACACAGACACACACACAAGTGCGCAAAAAACAACAATCCCCCCCCCCCCACACACACACACAGAGAAAAATGCAGTTCTCTTAGAAATATGTTACGAAATATTTGGAAATGATTACAAGTTTGAAGTCGTTAAAGTTTTGACTTCTTGGTTTGTTTATTGGTTCATTGGTTTGGAAATGAGTGTGTGTGTGAGTGTGTGTGTGTGTGTGTGTGTGTGTGTGTGTGTGTGTGTGTGTGTGTGTGTGTGTGTGTGTGTGTGTGTGTGTGTGTGTGTGTGAGAGAGAGAGAGAGTCTTTGTCTGTGTCTGTGTGTATATGTGTGTACTTGTGTGTATGTGTGTGTGTGGGAGTGCTCACACGTGTGTGTATTACACAAGTAAGCATTATGTCCGTTTACAATATCATTTTGAAAACGCTCTCGATTATTAATATTAGCTTTGTGAAATCACTCTAGTCTGTTTTGATGTAGTTCACGTAGTAGTAGTAGTAGTAGTAGTAGTAGTAGTAGTAGTAGTAGTAGTAGTAGTAGTAGTAGTAGTAGTATCAATAGCAACAGCAATGTGAGTAGTAGTAGTAGTAGTAGTAGTAGTAGTAGTAGTAGTAGTAGTAGTAGTAGTAGTATCAATAGCAACAGCAATGTGAGTAGCAGAAGTAGTAGTAGTAGTAGTAGTAGTAGTAGTAGTAGTAGTAGTAGTAGTAGTAGTAGTAGTAGTAGTAGTAGTAGTATCAATAGCAACAGCAATGTGAGTAGCAGAAGTAGTAGTAGTAGTAGTAGTAGTAGTAGTAGTAGTAGTAGTAGTAGTAGTAGTAGTAGTAGTAGTAGTAGTAGTAGTAGTAGTAGCCACAGCAGCAGCTACTAGTAGTTAGATTAGAATCAGCAGCAATAGCAATCGAAGCAGTTGTATCAACAGCAAAAGCAGTAGCAATAGTAGCAGTAGCAGTGGCAATAGTAGTGGCAGTTGTACTGGCAGTAGAAATGGCAGAAGTAGTGGTAGTAGTATTGGCAGTAGTAGTGGCGGTAGTAGTGGTAGTAGTATTGGCAGTAATAGTGGTGGTAGTAGAGGCAGTAGTAGTGGCAGTACTAGTGGCAGCAGTATCGGTGGCAGTAACAGTATCAGTGGCAGTAGTAGTGGCAGCAGAATCGATGGCAGTAACAGTATCGGTATCAGTGGCAGTATCTGTGACAGCAGTAGTGGCGGTAGTAGTAGTGACAGTAGTAGTGGCAGCAGTAGTGTCAGAAGAAGTGGCAGTATCAGTGACAGCAGTAGTGGCGGTAGTAGTGACAGTAGTAGTGGCAGCAGTAGTGTCAGAAGAAGTGGAAATATCAGTGACAGTAGCAGTGGCAGCAGTAGTAGTGGCAGAAGTAGTGGCAGCAGTAGTGGCAGAAGTAGTGGCAGTAGCAGCAGCAGTAGTGGCAGCAGTAGTGGCAGCAGTAGCAGTATCAGTACCGTCCCGAGGAGGGATCAGAGAGATGTAGGCCACAGAGCAGGGGCAGTGGATAAAGGGAGGTCACCTGCTGATGGAGCCCAGTCTCGCCTGACAGACTGCACTGAGAACTTCATCCCTGACAGATAAGAGGGGGGGAGGAGAGAGGGAGAGGGAGAAGAGAGAGAGAGAGAGAGAGAGAGAGAGAGAGAGAGGGAGGAGAGAGGGGGGGGGGGGGGGGGGGAGAGAGAGAGAGATGATGAGGAGAGAGAGGGAGGAGAGGAGAGGGGAGGGGGGAGAGAGGAGAGAGAGAGGAGAGAGGGAGAGGAGAGGGGAGGGAGAGAGAGAGAGAGAGAGAGAGAGAGAGAGGAGAGAGAGAGAGAGAGAGAGAGAGAGAGAGAGAGAGAGAGAGAGAGAGAGAGAGAGAGAGAGAGAGAGGAGAGGGAGAGAGAGAGAGAG
>CM060321.1:46510897-46518397 GCA_030674155.1 Stramonita haemastoma | reverse complement strand
TTGACTGGAGATTTCGTAAATATCTGCACTTTAAAACCTTCCACTGAACACTGAGATTCAACCTGCCGAGAGGCAACGTATAGGACACTTACGGATAGAAATTCTCGAAATCCTACCAATATAAAAGTTATCGCGCCTATCACTAAAGGCAGTAGATGTCTCCACAGTGTGTCTTTGGTTATTATTCTTCAGTGGTAACGTTGACGCATCATTCATTCCCGCAACTTGCTTAATAACAGCAAATGATTCTACTACTAGCGCAATCATAGATGACATTATTCTCTATATCATACCAACATCACAGATCCCCGCTGACAACCCTAACAACTCACTTACTTACCCCTGGCCCTTTATGCACGACATAGACTCCAACAATAATATTATCCCTTTACACCCTCCCACCACAATGATAGATCGCCCTGACCCAACTCTACGCGACAGCAGCATGATCTAGATCCCCCTGTGCATCACTGAACGCAAGGGTGTGGGGACGGAGCGTGGGTCATTGGCTTGCAAATGGCAATTCCTCCGGGTGAGAGGCTGTGATATATAGAAGGCCGAGGGAAGCTGCTCTCTGATGATGTCTTCGTGTCTGATCGGCTAGCCAGTCTTGCCTACACCCCCCGCCCATCTCCAGGAATTGTCTGTCTGTCTGTCGCCCAGGGCTGTTGCAGTGTGTTCCTGCATCATGTGCAGCAAGTGTTCACAGTTCACACGCTGGATGTATCTCTCGCTGATATATACAGAGAGGAACACACACATGCATGTGCGACCGTACGTAAGTGCGTGCACACGCATGAGCACGCACACAAGTATATACACGTACACACGCACGCATACTAATACACACACACACACTTGTTTTTGTGTGTAAACATATATTTTGAGCATGTTTTCTTTCCCTTTTAATCAGCATTTTTCGATGACAAAGTCTAATAGGCCATTACACTGTAAATTACCATGTCAATGCGACTGACACTTGTAGATTATGAAAAATGTCTCGTTGTAATAACCTTATATATATATATATATATATATATATATATATATATATATATATATATATATATATATATATATATATATATATATATATATATATATATATATGTGTGTGTGTGTGTGTGTTTCCGAGGACAGATAGAAGGATTAAGCTTGACCTGAAATATTTTCCTTCGGCATTAAAAATCTTCCATTTATCCACTCACATTCATTCATTCATTCATTCATTCATTCATTCATTCATTCATTCATTCATTCATTCATATTCTCTGTCTGTCTGTCTGTCTGTCTGTCTGTCTGTCTGTCTGTCTGTCTGTCTGTCTGTCTGTCTGTCTGTCTGTCTCTCTCTCTCTCTCTCTCTCTCTCTCTCTCTCTCTCTCTCTCTCTCTCTCTCTCTCCTCTCCCTCCCTCCCTCCCTCCCTCCTCCTCTCTCTCTCTCTAAACGAACTCAATGGCAGGACTGATAAACAGGTAAATCTGACACCGCCAGATCTTTATACTGGCAACAAAAAAGCACACCTGAAAAAAACAACCGCCAAACCCTTCAGAGTAGTAATTGAGACTAAGTCTCCGCTGTCTGAGACCTCAGAGAGCGAGATGTCTTTATGGCAGAAACTAACACCTATGGTGACATTTCTCAGACTTGGATTCCTGTCTAAAACGCCACAGACTTGCTAAAACACATGATAAATAGTGAGATCATGTTCTGGTGTGCGTGCAAGTGTAGTGTAGTGTAGTGTAGTGTAGTGTAGTGTAGTGTAGTGTAGTGTAGTGTAGTGTAGTGTAGTGTAGTGTAGTGTAGTGCAGTGTAGTGTGTGTGTGTGTTCTGTATGTTTTTCTGTTTGTCCGTCTGTCTGTCTCTCTTTCTCTCTCTATCTCTCTTTCACACACACACACACACACACACACACACACACACACACACACACACACACACACACACACACACCACACACGAAAGCACACACACGAACGCACACACGAAAGCACGCACGCACGCACGGACACACACACACACATACAAACACACACAAGGAAGGAGGGCAGAATAGCCTAGTGGTGAAGAATATGAATACTTTATTGTCCCCAACCAGATAGATTTATATAGATACAATACAGATGCAGTAATAAAATAAAAACAGCTCGTATTCTTGCTACTGCCCCTTGTAAAGTGCATCACACACACACACACACCCACACACACACACACACACACACACACACACACACACACACACACACACCACGCACACACACACACACTCCACGCACACAGCACACACACACACACACGCACACACTCACACACCGCAAGTACACACCACACACACACACCACCCCACACACACACACACACACACACACACACACACACACACACACACACACACACACCCCGTCGTTAGAGCGTTATACTTGTGATCTGACGGTCCAGATTCGAGCCCAGGTACGAGGCACCACCACGAGGCCTGTTCAAGATTATTTTCTCTGGAGTTAACATCATTTTCCACCCCAATTCCCCGAGTAAAAACAGACCACATTAGCCAACACATACAGAATATCTCACACACAAAGAAACCTGTTCTGTCTTTTGGGAGAGCAGGCCATTTATGTTGTGGGGAAAAGAAAACAGATTTTACAAATCCGCATACACACTGGGACTGAATGCTAAAACAGCAAATGAGTACCTATTTATTTTCTTAAAATAACAAAGATAATTGAAAAGATAGATGACTAAGATGAGGGGTAGTACACAATGTGTAAACTGTATGGAGTTCTAGCAGCATAAGAAGATTTTCAAACAAACGAAAATATAAAGGCACAAATATATCATTTCAATGTTGCCTTTCTATTGTTAGAAGCATTACTGCTGATCTAAAGAAGATACATAGCCCTAATTTAAAAAAAAATAATAGCAACAAAATGAAAACAAAAGGGAAAACATTCTTAGATAGAAAAATTCAAATTACAAAACAGAGCAAAAACAAACTTAATTATCAAAGGAACAAAAAAAAGATAGAATATGAACAAAAGAAATACAGAGAGAAGAAAAAAGAAAACAAGTCGTAAAATGGAGTAAAGTTACAACTTTTCGACACTGTTTAAAACAAAGTGTAAAACAATAAAACCAATCCACAAAATCTAGGACCAAATCAGTGATAACACCCAACTGTAATCCAATCAGCTATTATCCTCTCCATCCTTCAATAGCACAAAATAAACTACCAGGCCACAGTAGCAAATAACAGGAAAACCATGAACTGGAATCCTACCCATCATTTGAACAGGGATAAAAGAGAGAAAAAAAAAGAAACAATACAATTGCTAAAATGCTATCTCCCTAGGCCCTCCCCTTTCCTACTCCAAACAAAGCGACTAGCTAAAAACAAAACTGAAAGCAGCAAAGCCATATATATATACACAACAATAAATAACAGCACAAAGAAGGACAACAAAAGAAAGCAAAAAAAGAGAAAGAAATACTAGACAGGGTCTGCCTAAAACCTATCCTAAAAACAAATTAGGGGGAAATCCCAATGGAGCCCCCCCCCCCCAAAAAGGGGAGAAAAAACAAACAGACAAACTAACCAGCAAACAAACAAACAAAAACAAAAAAATTGTGAAAATCCCAATGGAGACAATCACCATGTTTATCACACATCTTCAGCAATTCTTCTGCAGCACACTGATTCAATTATCCAAAGCTAGTCTCTATAAAACATTGCATGACCCCCACACCACACCCACAACATAAATCATACTGCACTCTATGTACGAAAAACCGCCTCTGTCAACCCTTTCCATTCCACATGAGATAATGTACATATCCCCACCTCACCCAAGAAGATAAATCAGCTGATGCTCTGTACACCAAAGATGGCCATTGTCTGAGAAAACCAGCGGCTTATTAGCTTGCAAATAGCAATTCCTTGGGGTCTGCTGCTTTGATAAGTGGAAGGTAAACAACTCACAGGAGGTCTCATAGGCCAGACTTGCATACATTATAGGACACCATGGTCTATGAGCCAGGCCTCTGACATTTATTACAGCAGTGTGGCACGTTACAAAAGCCCCCATAAGACTCTTTTACTTTCCAACACACATATCAAGTCTTTGCTGCTAAAGCTGCGAATCCATGTGGGAAAAGTTGCAAGCCATGAGAAATGGTTTATCATAACACCTAGTTCATGACTTTACACAACTGGCATTTGCATATTTCTGCAAAAGTTATCATAATGAAAATAAACATTAAAAAGCTAATTTTATACCTAGTACCTTCAATTATGAAATGAACTGAACAGAAAGAACTTGCAGACCAAATGAGTTTCAACCAGCTTTCTATAGGAGTCTTTGTGTAGACACACTTAAGCTGCAGTTCTCAGTTTTCCTTATGAGTAATTTCCTCATTTAGAACAGTCCATTCACACTTCTTCACCTGTGACATGAAATAAGCATTGCAGATGTTTGACCATTAGTTCCACACTATGTGCTTGTTATATCTTTGGACATCCTGGGTATATTCATGTTTCAGCAACCCACCATAACCTGGCATGTCTTTTACAAGATCTTATACATAACCACTTGATTTTCTACTTGCATTCATTCATGAATTTTTGCATTCATTCATTCATGAAGTCTTGCATTCATTCATGAATTAGCCACTGAAAGTGGAAATTGCCACCCACAAAGCATCAGACACCAACAAGAACTAGACCTGCAAGTAAAAACCATCAAGATCAGAACCTCATTGCATTAACCATTCATGCATCACACCCATTAAAACAACAATTGTAACAAGATGCTATAAAACAGACATAATTTGTAAGCAAAAAGCACAGGTAATACAGCATGCTTCATTTCTAACTGTCACAGGTTAATTTACAATGTTGTTATTTCCATTTCTGTAACTCATTGTTGAAGCAGTCTCACAAAATAAATATACTATCATATACTGGAAAATAACCCACAGTCCCAAGCCACACACAATACAATAAACAGCTGTAATCAAATCTGCCAGCAGCCTTCCCATTATCTGACAGGAATTAACAACATGCTGCCAGGCAACAGCAGTGAATGGTAGTAATTTTGTTAGTTGGAATCCAATTGACTATTTCAAGTGAACAAAAGAAAAAGCAAACAAGACAACATTTAGCCATCCTCAGGAAACCACAACCCAAAAGGCATAAAAAACAAACAAACCACCATTCAAGAAAAACAGCAGCAGAAACAAATAACCAAACAAAAATGAAGCTATGCAGAACAGTCTTAAACCTGCCTTGAACAATAGGAACCCCAGGAGGGACAATCACCATGTCTATCACACAGCTGCAGCTATTCTCTTGTGGCACCATGAAACAGTTAACAAAAAAAAATCATCATTTGACATCACAACACACCCAGCCCATAAATCATTCTACACCCTGTCCATAAGCAAATGCTTCCATTGACCCTACCCTTTTCTATATGAAATATGGTATCACCCCACCGCATCGTAGCAAATAAATCACTTGATACTCTGTACACCAATGATCGCCAGTGTCTGAGAAAGCCAGTGACTTCTTAGCATGCAAATGGCAACTCCATAGGGTCTGCAGCTTTAATAGGTTGAAGGTAAACAACTCACAGGAGGTCTTTTTGGCCAGCCTTGCATAAATTACAGCCGGAAGTGGTCTATGAGTCAGACCTCTGACATTTATCATTGCAGTGCAGCCAGTTTTAAGAACTCTCATAAGGTCTTCTCACGTTCCAACACACACATCAAGTCTTTGCTGCTTGCTCTGCAAATCTACAAGGGAAAAAGCTGAAAGATTTGATAAATGATTTGATTCTGATAAAAAAAAGTCTTAATGCATATTTGATGAGGTCATATACTTTCCAGAGTTGGCTTCTGTGTCCTTTCAGACTGTTTATTGAGATAAAACCGTTTACAAAGCTGCAAACAGTTAAATCAGTCTAGGACCTTCAGATAGGAACAAAAATTAAAGCATATATATATATATATATATATATATATATATATATATATATATATATATATATATATATATGTTTTAATTTACAGGTTTTAGTCATGCATTGAACATTCCATAAATACTGAAACCTGTATAAAAACAAATCTATTAAATACATACCTGACCAACTGCCCTTGTAATACGCTAGTCAAACCCCAGACACATTTGTGACGCTTCACTACGAAATAAGTGGCTTAGCACCTGACCCACTTTTCTGCTAGGCAGGTGGGAGTCAGGTTGTCAATTTTGATATGTTGATAGATTTTTTTTTTAAAAGCCTTTATTCTACCTTGTACTGATATATCAAGGAATAATTTTGTTTCCTTTGCCTTTAAATGTGTTTAAAAAAATACCCAAGCCCTCATTCTGACCAACTATTAGGATGCTTAACTTGTCAATTTCTCGTTTTGTCATTTCCTGCAGTCTATCATTTCAAGTTGCAATAACTTTGGATAGAAATGTCCTATTTTTCATCTTTTTTTTATTTATTTGTATAGCCATTTCATTGAAGCGTAATGATATGTCAATAACTAAAAATTGACTGCTGGTGCAATGCAACTCATTATGTGGTGGAGCATCACATTTTTTGATTTTGAGTTTTGAAACTTATCAACCACTAACACCATTTACATACATACTTGGTGTTCTACATATGTCTATAAACAAATGAGAATAATATAAGCAATGACAAAATCCAAACAGAAGAGAATTAAACAACAACGGCGAAAAGGAAAGAGGAGTAACCTTAAATCACCCGTTTTATCATGACAGTCTCCAACAAAGCTTGAGATTCTTATATTAATCAAATTTAACCGCAAAGCAAACAAAATCCTTGACAATAAACAGCTGTAATCCAAACAACCAGCATCTCTCCATCATCTAATGGAAGCAAATATACTATCAGTTAACCTCAATAAATAACGGTAATCTTATAAGCTGCAAGCCCTCTAGCTATTTCAAGAAGAAAAAAGAAAAAAGTAAAACAAAAATGAAAATCTCAAAGAATCCAATCTACCCATGTTTCCCCCTCCACATGTATGCTTGAACACACACACACACACACACGCACATGCACGCGCATGCACGCACTCACACACACACACACACACACACACACACACACACACACACGCACACACTCACACAAAACACACACACACACACACACACACACGTGTACACACACATACACACACACACACACACGCACACACGCACGCACGCACGCACACACACACACACACACCACACACACACACACACACACACACACACACACACACACACAGCAACAGAAACAACTATACAAACAAAAACAAGAGCTAGGACCCAGTAAAAAACCAAAACAGTACTCAGCAAGGGTACGGGTACTCCAAATGAATAGTTATGATTCATTTCATCATGTTCTTTACACATCTTCAGTCATTCTTCTGTAACACACAAAAATACAAAGTCACCAAACCTAGTCTTCATAAACCATAGCATG
>CM060321.1:46493397-46495897 GCA_030674155.1 Stramonita haemastoma | reverse complement strand
TACACTACATTACACTACACTACACTACACACACACCACCCTACACTACACTACACTACACTACACTACACTACACTACACTACACCACACCACCCTACCCTACCCTACCCTACCCTACACTACACTACACTACACCATACACTACACTACACTACACTACACCACACCACCCTACCCTACCCTACCCTACACTACACATACACTACAACTACACTACACACACTACACCACACCACACTACACCACACCACACTACAATACAATCATACTGAGTTCAAACCTAGTGATTTCATAACTGATCCAGGCTTTTCATTGTTGTTGAATACTACACAGCATTGCACTGTACTGCATTAAAATAAAAACAGACTGAGTTCAAACTTAGTGATGAATTCATAACTGATGCAGGCTTTTTCTTGCTGTTGAATGTATCTGTTGGAAAGTGTCTGCGACCTTCTGTGGACGAGTCTGTCTTGTCTGGCTAGAATTGGAATGCACGCAATAAACCACAGAGCACTAAACTCAAAGAAAAATGGAATCTCAGATGCGTAGTTCTCGTATCGAAATGCTAAGGGAGTAAATGAATAAATAAATAAATAAATAAATAAATAAATACATAAATACATAAATAAATAAATACATAAAAAGATAAATAATAAAATTAAAAAATAAAAACACATGAATTGAGAAATAACTGAACAAAAAATAAATGAATAGAGAAATAAATAAATAAATAAATAAATAAAATGTATGAATAGATCAATGAAAAACTGAAACATTTTAATCAGTGTACAGCTATTGCTTTTCAGAATATATGGGGAATAGCCGGGCATAATGGGCATACAGCCAGTGCAAACGCATAACTGTAATTATAAAGGGGAAAAGAAAAAGAAAGAAAGAAAGAAAGAAAGAGAGGAAAGAAAGAAAGAAAGAAAGAGAGGGAGAGACAGAGAGACAGAGAAAGAGAGATAGAGAGAGATAGAGTGAGAGAGAAAGTGTGCGTACGTGTGGAAGAGAGATAGAATGAATGATGAATGAATGAATGAATGAATGAATGAATGAATGAATGAATGAATGAATGAATAACTGATCTTTATTTTTCAAGGGTTACAGAGTAAGTATTACATTTTTTTCATCTGGCCCTTGCCCTGATCAGGGAATAAAGCTAAGGAAAAACACTAGTTTAAAAAGGGTAATAGCAACGATAGATAGATAGATATACAGACAGATAGATAGATAGATAGATAGATAGATAGATAGATAGATAGATAGATAGAGAGAGAGAGGAGAGAGAGAGAGAGGAGAGAGAGAGAGAGAGAGAGAGAGAGAGAGAGAGAGAGAGAGAGAGAGAGAGTGTGTATGTATGTGTGTGTGTGGGAGAGAGAGAGAGAGGAGAGAGAGAGAGAGAGAGAGAGAGAGAGAGAGAGGAGAGAGAGAGAGAGAGAGAGAGAGAGAGAGAGAGAGAGGAGAGAGAGAGAGAGAGAGAGAGAGGAGTGTGGTTTTTGCGTGTGTAGTCTGCCTATGCACGATCGCACATGCATGTGAATTTTGCTGATTGATATTATCCGGGTTGAGAAGGAGATACATTTCGAGATATTCCAATGATATTCTATATATCTAGCTTTTTGTAACACAGCCATTTTCCAGTGAATATTCTTGTCTCAAAAGGAGTTTGGACTGAACGAACCGTACATCACTAACATTTAGAAAGTAAAAAAGGTATATACACTTTTTTGAATTAAGCCAATGTAATAGGAATCTCTCTTTTTTGTTTCTATTGTCTGTGATACACTATATCTAAACTACCTTCGCTCTAGGCTAATTCTTTAATGGCGTTCTGTATTTTTACCCTTTCTTTCCATTTTTATGTTTGAGACATTTTATATTGAAAGTCCAGAAGATCAAAGAAAATATTATTAACTATAGTTTTTCTTTATTTTCTAAGAGTTCAGCGCATCTTTGAAAACGTTGAAGTGCTTATAAAAGTAATGATATGAAAACAGATTATGGATGTCTAAGTACACATTAGTATGGTAGCAAAAAAAAGAAACGACTAGAAGTAAGAACCGAAATCAAAGGAAAGAAAGACAGGGTAGGAATAGAAATTACACATTATTGGGACCGAAAAAAATTGGGTGACGTTTCTCTTGTGGCGACACGCTCTCCCCGAGGAGAGTAAACCAAATTTTAGGCAGAGAAATCTGCTGTGACTTAAAGTGGTCTAGACATACAATACAAATGCAAAAAAAGTAGGTGATAAAAATAACACTTTTTTTTTTTTATACCACTTTATGTCACAGCAGATTTCTCTGCGTGAAATTCGGGCTGCTCTCCCCGGGGAGAGCGCGTCGCCACAAGTGCAGCGCCTACCCATTATTTTTTTTTCCCCTCAGGGAGGGTGTCTAAACACAACACCTGTGTGCATGCTGTTTTTTTTTTTTTTTTAATTTTGTCATCCGCTCCTACCGGCACACGATGGCCTGCTCTTCCGAAAGGCGGAAC
>CM060321.1:46465897-46483397 GCA_030674155.1 Stramonita haemastoma | reverse complement strand
AGAGGAGAGACAGACAGACAGACAGACAGACAGACAGACAGACAGACAGACAGACAGACAGACAGAGACAGACAGAGACAGAGAGACAGACAGAGACAGGCAGGCAGACAGAGAGACAGACAGACAGACCGACAGACAGATAGAGAGAGAAGGGGGGGGGGGGGGGGATGGGAGGGCGGCAGCTGCGAAGAAGAAAGAGGGTAAAGGGCAGGGGGTGTGAGGGGGAGGAGGAGGGAAAACGCTGATAGATTGAAAGACTTTCCTGAAAAGGTCAAATATCAACTGAGGCTGAAGCTAAAGCATCTTATCTAATACTAAAACACTCGAACCTACTTGTATTCTTACATACACATTCACACTTCAATACGTTTTTCCCATTCAGTTGTTTCACACATACACATTCAGGTCTCTCGTCTGGTTGACGGTTGGTGCATCCACCACACTGAAGATTTTGCAACCATCTCTCTCTCATCAAAACGGATGCAAATCGTACCTTGATAAAAACGTGTATTTGCCAATTCAAGGAATAACTGTGTGAAGTTGTTATTGCTATCCAAAACATTCTTGAATTTGTTCCTTTTTTGGAGCAGTATTTTAGGGGTGGGGGAAGAAGTTCCAAATGTTGTCAACTTTAACGCTAAAAGAGTATGCACGTGTATAAGTAAGCTTTGTGAACCTTTGAATGAAAACTTTTCCTTCCTGATTTTTTTTTTTTATATAGATCTTTTCATTATTCTGTATTTATAAAGAGTCTCTCAAATTTAGATTTACCTTTTCATTGTACATTTTGAAAGTCTCTAAGAGGTTTCCTCTTACACGCTTACCTTTTAATGTATAAAGTTGTAAGAAATCTAAGTCTTTTATGAAAAAAAAACTTCGAATGAGACGATAATACAAGGTCCTGTCTGCAAACGCACGCAAAACAACTTGCGTACACGTTAAAACCTCTTCCACCTTTCGAAAGAGTAGGCCATAAGTGCCTGTGGGAACGAACAAATTTACAAAACCACAAACACACAGCGACTAGATCTGAAAAAAAGACTCATGCGTGCTTATTCCATCATCACAGATATAAAAGGATTAAGGGAAAACATGAGTTATATTGTTGTATTTCTTGAATGATTTAGTTGTTCACAAAAACTACTGGTCAATAATCATCCGCCGACACAGATCGTAATTTTCTGCTTTTCAAATAAGTTTTTTTTCGTTTTATTTACATATTTTTGGAGGGGTTTAATTCTACTTAGATATTCCATAAAACTTATAAAGACCGTTGTGATTCTTACATCAATTTTCAAAGGTCAAGACACCACACGTTCAGGATGATTTTTTTCAAAGCCAATTCAGACTTCTATGATGAGTTACAACGAATAATTTTGACAAAGCCCCAGTTTAAACTTCTTGCCTCACGAACACTTATTAATGTCCAAATATTCAGGAATGCCTGTGTCCGCATGCATGCACGTGGGTGATGCACAGTTTCTCGTACATGCGCATCAGGATGTTCGATCTTCACACACACACACACACACACACACACACACACACACACACACACACACACACACACACACACACACGCACACACACACGCACACACACACACACACACACTCTCTCTCTCTCTCTCTCTCTCTCTCTCTCATTCTCTCACTCACTCACTCACTCACTCACTCACTCACTCACATTAGAGTACTCAGAGAAGAAAAAAGGAAAGATAAATGATGGTTTTGTATTTCCAAGTTAAAAAAAAAACACCCTAATCCCTAAATTCGGATTACGGTCTCCTAAAAAATGGACAAAAACAGTTGCATATGCTAAAGCTCTCACCACTGGTGAATCTCGGCGTTCTAGCCCAGGAACAATAAAAAGATCCCCCCCCCCCAAAAAAAAAGAGAAAAAAACCCAAACGATCAGAAACACCTGAACTTTTAATATATTAGAAATTAAGCTCATTCAATAGCAATTTGCCCTGAAACAAATAAGCCCCGCGTTCTAGCAGATAACAATTGGGAAACCACAACATGGAGAAAACTTAATCTTCCTTCACATCATAACCTTATGGTTTAAGCTCTTCAGCCATGCTCCACTCCACAAAAGAAAACAAGAACGACACCAAAACAGAAAGCACAGGCAAAGAGATTTAAAACTTTCAAAAATACACTTAAAAATGGATTAGTCAAGCTGGCAGAAAAGAAAAAAGAACGAAAACCAGAACGATTATTTTGTTCACCGCAAGACTTGGCATAGGAAATTATAGCAGGATCAAAACTTCCTTCACGCCTGAATTCAGAGAACGTGGAACGCTGTCAACCTGCGGACTACTGACCCCAGGACTACCTCTCGACGAAGCATTCAGGTCCAGGGAGGCGGAGAAAACCAACTCAGCTAGCGGAAAGGACATGCCTTGTTTTTTCTTTCCCGCAGCGCTGAGGCCACATTTCAGCTGTAAGCTTTGGACCATTTCCTTCTGTTTTCCCAGTAAACTCACCCGCACACACAAAACACTGAACCGCTGCATTTTTCAAACTGTAAACCACAGTCTGTGTTGGTTTTACGCTAGATCCTGACACACAGCTGATGTGATTTTGCACAAACTTTGCTCTTGCTTTTGTTTCTGATTTTGTTTTTTTGTTCCTTGGCCAGAGCTCCAAGGTTCACCAAGGGTAAGACCAGGGGGTTTTCCCCCTTTTTTAGGTAGCCACACTCCGACTTAAGGGACACAGTCAAACATTGAACTTGCAAATGTTGTTAGGACAACCGGGAGGTACCTCCCTGCTTTTCCCGTACTTTCACTGTCGGGAGTTCATTTGATGTGCACAAGTCTGTAAGCACACGGGTTCGATTGGTTCAGAGTATCCTCCGAAATACTTGATATTAAGTTTGATTTTCCCGTCAAACTGAAAAGAAAGGGCGAGGATGGGAATCAAACCCAGAAACATGGGGTTTACTTCGTTTAAACCGTCCTACCACATTTCTTCTTATTTGATTAGTTTGATTTTTTTTTTAAATCAGCAAATTTGGCATCTTCTCATTTCTTTGTCTTCTGCTAGCTTCCCAACCACAACATGTGCGTGTGTTATTATCAGCAAAGTAGCACAAATTACACCGAAATGAGTATCTTTTTCAACAGGTTTACGACTGCAAGGAATCCGTCTATGTCCTCAATCCCCAAAGTAACCCCATAGCTATGTGTTCATTCAATTTTGAAACATGTTTTCAAATGAGCACCAAAAGAAAAAAACAACAAATGTTGTGATTGTCTTAACGTCCCAGCGGATATTTCCGATTTAGGGATACTAAAAGAAAAATGTTTCAGCGCTGCACTTCATAGAAAACACTACACCACCTGGCAGCTAAAGGCGGAGTGTGGTCTAAACTACCAGCTCCTAGACTCACACTCTCCCCAAATCCCATTTATTTTCCATCTCCTCTCACCTAGTCAGATTATAGTCGAGCAGTAGCAGTCCAGAGGAGAAGGGTTTGAGGATGGCGGGTGGTGGAAAAGGGGTGGGGGTGACAATCGTGGTAGTTGGAGGGAAAAAGGGAAGACAAGGTGGCGAGAGTGATGAAGGGAGGAGGGGGAAGGGGGGGGTACGTTTGATGTTGTTGGAGTTGCAGTTTTGGTCAAGTCTGGCATTACTGTCGAGTGGCGGCTAAGTAGGATCGATGGTGGCTGTTCATGTGTTACAAACGATGTCCTTTCTACCTTTCCAGCCCTCACCACCAATTCATTCATCGATTTCAGTATTCTGCACACCCTGATGCTCTCCAGTTTTCATCAGCAAGAATTTGAAGCTAGACATGTATAATAAGCATTCTTTTTCACATCATATTCGTCGTAATCATGACCATCATCATCACTATCATCATCGTCGCCGTCATCATCACCATCATGGTCACTATCATCATCGTCGTCATCATCATCATCAACATCTTGTGCAGGCTTGAAGGCACAAATGGTCGTCACCTGTAACAACCTATTGCGTTTCTTTTCAGCGCAGCAAATGCTTGAAAGTAAATGCGCGCGTGCACACACACAGACACACAGACACACACATACTGCACACACACTCACACACACACACACACACACACACACACACACACACACACACACACACACAAAACACACACAGGGAAGGGGAGTTACAGTAAGAGCGAAAGAGACAGAAACAGAGTGTGACGGCAGCAGAAAGAACCCCCCCCAAAAAAAAAAAAAAAATAAATAAATAAATAAACAGACATAAAAGTAAGACGGGGACTCCCCGGAGTGAGAGCTTTTACGAATAATAGTTTGGAATAGGTGAAAACAAAAACAAATGTATCAAGACAGGCAGGGGGGGGGGGGGGGGGGAGGGAGCACGGGGGGGGGGGGGGGGTGGAGTGAGGGGGTGATAGGAAGGAAAGTAATTTACACAAGAGAATCCACAAAAGCAAAAAAAAAAAGAGGTCAGAATCAGACTGACAGACAGACCGACAAGCAAACAAGCTGACAAACACACTCACACAATAACGCAGACAATGCAGACAAGCACGCAGACACATTTATCAAAAATGACAAGTTTCGCAATGCCCATAAAGTAAACGCCACTTCAAAAGGTCACAGACACTTCAACGACGCAAAGAAAACACCAAAACGACTTTACAAGGAAACTGAAAGAAATCAGAAAGAAAGTTTAAAAAAAAAAAAAAAGATAAATCGCAAATCCAACCAGGAATAACAAACTGAAATATAACAATAATAATAATCAAAGACCATTTAATTGGAAATCGGGAAAACAAAAAAAAAGATTGAAAGAGAATTTCTTTAAAAAAAAATAAAAATAAAAAAAGGAGCAGAAGAGGAGGGAATTGATTCAATATCGTGCGGCATGCAAAAGATTTTCGATTAGCATTGAGAACAAGTAATACGATTGTAGGGCTTCTTAAGCCCTCTTCATCTCTATTGTCATTTATCAATCGCGTGCCTGTCTGTAAGCGTGCTTCCATGGGGTGGGTAAAATCCTGCACTTGTTCACAGCATGCAGCAGACTAGCCGACATAAAAGCGGGTATGCTCGCCTGCACATTTGCAGAAATGAGCATGGACATGCACGTGTGCATGGAAAAAGTATAAACAAAGACAGGAACATGATTGTGCTTTGCATGCCCTTATAGATGTGAGTTTATATGTGTGTGTATGTGTGTGTATGAATGTGTGTGTGCGTGCACATGCACATACACACACAGACACACACAAACACACACACAAACACACACATACACTCTCTGTGTGTCTCTCTGTGTCTCTCGGTCTCTATCTCTGTTTGTGTCTGTCTGTCTGTCTGTCTGTCTGTCTGTCTGTCTGTCTGTCTGTCTGTCTGTCTGTCTGTCTGTCTGTCTGTCTCTCTCTCTCTCTCTCTCTCTCTCTCTCTCTCTCTCTCTCTCTCTCTCTCTCTCTCTCTCTCTCTTCTCTTTCTCTCTTAACCTCTGTATACACGGCTAAGTGCAAGCATACATAAAATCCTTGACTGGTCTGCAAAAACAAGAATGGTAAAAAAAAAAAAAACATAATAAAAAACAACCAACAACAGGAGCAGTGAATAAAAGCACTTATACGCCAGCATCCCTTTCATCTGGATAAAGCCTCTCCTGGTCGATTGTTGGAGATCAGAGGGGAGTAAGAAGCGCATCATTTTCTGGGTGGGATGCGTAGTGCCTGTCTTCTCTTGTGCTTGTAACTCTGCAGAAACTCTGCCTGCTGGCTTCAGCCAACGCACTCTGATTTCAGGGCAGCTCATTTAAAACAGTTCGTCATTTCATGAAAAATACCGGAAAATAGTCGTCAGATTTGTAAGGATTGAGAATAGGCTGAGAAGGAAGACGAGCAAGGGAGATAACAGAGAGGCACGGAAAAAGAAAGAAAAAGACAGAAACAAAGAATCTGATAGAAAAGATACGGAGAAGAATGAAGAAGAAAAAGGGAAAATGATATTCCAGCACAAAACTTTCCGAAAAGATGGGGGAGGGGGGGAGGGAATAATACCTACCCGAAAAAGCCCCTAATACCTGAATGGGCAAATATTATGAGGTGGATGCTCATTTTCTTTCCTTCACTGTCTCAACTTTTCTGTCCTTAAAGTGGGCAGGAACCAGAAGAAAAAAGCCCGCTGATCAGGAGAGCTGGACATCAGAACTTTTCATAAGAAAAAGCTCTCTTTTAGCAAGCCTTTTGGGCCCTTAACTTCATATGTACCATGAAGGCTGGGCTACATTCAGATCATGAGTTTTGGAAGCCCATCTGCTACAATGTTCTTCCCTTTACAGACCAAGGTTTGGACCAGTGCCATCAGGGCATCCCGCCCATCCTCTGTAAAACATGTGAATATTATCAGCTATTCTTAAAGACAAAACTGCAATGAACTTCAAAATTCCGCAAAACACCTACGCTCAATAAAAAAAAAAGTGATCACACTGCTGAACAGTCTCACAAATCTTCTGATTTCTTTTAGAAAATGAGCAAACAACAGAAGATGAAATCAGAACAAAACGATAAAATGATGCTCCTTGTTCATGATGATAATATCTGATTTCGCTTCTCCCAACAAAGCCAAGAAACCCATCATAGAATATGGAATCTTGCAATGACATCAGTTGCTGGCAGAGAGGATCAGGATTTTGTTTTTGCCTGACCTGACTCTTGTGATTCCGTCCCTGGATGAACCACTCAGCTGGGTTACAAAGGCTTTGTTGATTCGTCATCTCTACTTTCTTTCAAAAAAGCAGTTTGACTGAAACAAACAAGATTGCCATGCTCAGAAGGAAAAAAAAACTTTAAAGATTAAAGCAAACAACAAAAAAACTTTCATCATCTTTACTATCTTTCATAAAAGCAGTTGGCCTGAAAACAAACAGATTGTCACACTCCGAGGGACCAAAAGTAACTTTCAAGATTTATAAAAACAAATAAACTAACATTTCAAAGAGACAGAGAAAAAAAGATTTTTCTGTCAGGCACTGACAAACAGGAATGAGAGCTCTCATTCTCAGCTTTACACACTTAATGCTTGAGAGTGCAAATGCATTGTGATGATCCTTGACTGTGACCATCGAACACTAACTAATGATTGGTGATCAGCATCACAGATTTTCATGGGCTATTGCAAAGCTTTCATCACCTTCAAGTTAATCGCTTGTGCAGAAAATCAGGATTTCCGTTTTGGTGTCACATGATCTAGCTGTGGCCACTGGTTGGTGGATGGCTCAATAAACTAAATGTCACATGATATAGCCATAGGCACTCATTGGAGGATTGTTTAATACCCAAACAAGCAGATCCTTTTTGTTCCAGTTTTTATTACCAAGCTAAATTTCTCTGATGTCCTTGAAGGCTGAATGGAATTGGGATAGTGATCGCTTGTCTGATAGTTTGTTTTGAAACAGGGATTGACATCCAATCTTCAGTAACTCTGTGATGGCGATCGATGGAGATCAAATGAAGCAAACAAGTTGAAATGAAGCGTCAGTTATTGTCTAATGGAGCAACACAGCTACAAGAACATGTCCTTGGGAAGGTCGTCAACTAATCTCCTAATGATTGTGGGAGATGGGAAGGAAATGGAATGTGTGTGTGTGTGTGTGTGTGTGTGTGTGTGTGTGTGTGTGTGTGTGTGTGTGTGTGTGTGTGTTGAGTGTGTGTGTGCTGTTGTGAGTTGTGGTGTGCTCTGTGTGTGTGCGTAAGTATGTTTGTACGTGTGTGTGTGTGTACGTGTGTGGATGTGTTTGTGTGGTGTTTTGTGTTTAAGGAGTATACTTTGGGGGAAAAAAAGCTGTCCAGGCCTGAAATGAGATTGTGAAAATGATAACCTTTTCTTATTTCTGAAACATTTGCATAATATTATCTATTATTTATTTATCTCCATCAGATAGATAGCATGATGGAAAAAGCAAATGTGTTGTTTATTCAGTGTGCCTTTATGAAAAGAAAAAAATCATTTTGAAATAATTAATATATGCACACATATAAATACATAAACACACATACACCACACTTATACACACACACTTATACACACACACACACACTTACACACACAAACAAACACCAAACACACACACACACACACACACACACACACACACACACACACACACACACACACACACACACACACAATTGATACACACATACAGGCTGTACCGTGATTGATATAAGCATTTCATACACTATCAAAAGTGAATGCACAACCAAACGATTATACACACGTGATTACGCAATCTACCACAATACACACAAACATGACATACGCACACAAAACCCCTATTCCTAAACTAGACTACCAAATAAGCACGCTGAAAGACAGAGTAGAGGCAACGACCACTTATATGTAAGCAACCCTTTCATCTTGTGAACATAACCGTCCAGATCGATGGTTGGGGAGCAGAGTTGTAGATACATCAACTTCTTTATGACCAGCAGTATGAGGGTGGTGCCTGTCTCCTCTCTTTGACTGCCTCCTTTTCTCTGTTCCTACAATAGACAGGAACCATCGACATTGCAGCTGAATGAACTAGAGGACTCTGCTCAAAGACAGAGCTGTGGAGATGAACTGTAAAACTCACTGACAAAGCTCAATCTTCCTTTAGGTTCTCTGACAAAGTGACTGGAATGAACTAACTTTAGTACTCACAGATACATAAATAAACATCAATACGAAAATTCAGTGCTACATTAATGAACTTCGATATTCAATGACAAGGCTACATGCTTAATGCTAAAAAAACCAAGGCTAGTCTCAGGAACTTCAGTACTCAATGACAAAGCGACATGGGTGGATTTCAATACTAAATGCCAAAGCTACATTGATGATATTCAATACTTAACAAAAAGATATAGTGCTAATTAATTCAAAGCTTAACAACAAAGTTACATAGATGGATTTCAAAACTTAAAAGACTAATCTATATTGATGAACTTCAATATTTAAAATCCAAAATTATAATTATTGATAAACTTGAATACTTAAAAGACAAGGCTACTTTGATGAAGTTAGCCTTGCTCTACAAAGCCATAGTTAAAAAGTAGTGTTTGAGCTATTGTGCTCTCATGTCAGTATTCTTTTTGTCTTATGTATTGAGCACTTTCAGAGGGATAAAAACAAGTGCCTGTAATCAGTTGCAAGTCTGTCATTATTAACATTTGTTCTGAAATGTTTCGGCACTTTTCTTAAAAACTTTAGAAGATTAACTTATAATAACATTTGTATTATTTGAAGCATGAACTATCTGCTTTCCTTGATGTGACTTATAAGATGTGGATCCTACATGAGCCCATCTGAGGGCCCCCTAGTGGTGGTTGTACATCCCCATCCCCTCTTTTAGAGAAACACTTTGCTTTAAAGTAATTAAACACAAGTGCCTGTACAAATCAGGAATAAAATGACAGTTTTAAGGGCTATCACTTCACATAGTACAAAAAACAGCAGAAAAGACAGTGCAATCATGTGGGAATGTGATAACATATCTTGTGCTTGATTTCACAAAATTAATGTCTGTGACTGCAAACATATTGTAATGGTCCTTGACTGATCAACTAAAGCTGAATGGTGATTGATCATAAGTACTTAGGTATTTACAAAGTTTTCATCACCTTTATGTAAATTGTTTTGATAGAAGATTAGGACTTCTGTTTTACTGTCACATGATCCATCCCACTGGCATTCATTGGTGTATACCGTTTAATCATTGTGTGATATGATCTAGCTGTGTGCATTCATTGGTGGGTTGTTTAATATCCAAACAAGCAGATCCTTTTTGTTCCAGTTTTTATTACCAAGCTAAATTTCTCTGATGTCCTTGAAGGCTGAATGGAATTGGGATAGTGATCGCTTGTCTGACAGTTTGTTTTGAAACAGGGATTGACATCCAATCTTCAGTAACTCAGTGATGGCGATCGATGGTGATCAAATGAACCAAACAAGTTGAAATGAAGCCTCAGTTATTGTCTGATGGAGCAAAAAAGCTTCAAGAACACTGTCCTTTGGAAGATCATCAACCAATCTTAAAGATTGTGGGAAACTGATGGGTGTTTGGTTTCTTTGTTTTTGTTTGTTGTTTTTGTTTTGTTTTGTTTTTTCTCTGGGGAGGAGCAGGAGGGATGTTCAGGGAGCACATTTTGAAAACAAACTACTGTCCAGGCATAAAATCAGATTTTAAAAATCGTACACTTTCACATTACTTCATTTTTTTTCATTAGTTTCAATCAAAACAGTATTCATTCATTTTGAATGAATGGCATAGTGAAGAAAATGATGTAATCTTATCTCAATGTGCCATCAAGAATTTTTTAAAAATCACTTTGACACATACATACGTACGTACGTACGTACATACATATATATATATATATATATATATATATATATATATATATATATATATATATATATATATATACATATATATATACATACACATACATACATATATACATACATACACATATGCATGCATGCACATATGCACACATGCACACACACATACATTCACACGATATCTCTCTCTCTCACTCTGTCTGTCTGTCTGTCACAAACACATACACACGTACACACAAACAAACACAAACACACACACATGCACACAAACACAAACACACACAGACACACAGACACACAGACACACACACACACACACACACACACACACACACACACACACACACACACTGTACCATAAGAGATATATACATTTCAATCAAACCCAAAAGGAACTGTACAACCAAATAATTATACGCACACTATTACACAATCTACCATAATACACACAAACATAACACACAAAAAACCCCCATAGTCCTAGACTACCAAATAAGCATGCTGAAAGACAGAGTAGAGGCAACTACCACTTATATGTAAGCAACCCTTTCATCTTGTGCAAATGACCGTCCAGATCGATGGTTGGGGAGCAGAGTTGTAGATACATCAACTTCTTTATGGCCAGCAGTATGAGGGTGGTGCCTTTTTTTTTCTTCTTCTTCCCTGTCTCCCTTCCTCTTTTGTCTTTTGTCTGTAATAGACTGGATCCATTGATCTAAAGGTGAGCAAACTGAGGTATTGTACCCAAACACAAAGCTACACAGGTAAACTCCAATACTGCAGGAAAAAGATATGATGATGGACTTCAATTCTCAATGACAAAGTCACAATGGTGAACTTCAAAACTCAATGACAAAGCTACACTGACTGCAATACTCAAAGGAAAAAGCTAAATCTTCGTTTGCGTTTTCCTGCCAGCAACATGAATGAACTTCAATACTCAACCCTATTTACTGATGAACTGCAATGCTCAATGCTATACTGATGAACGTCAGTGCTCAAACCTACACAAATTGAGCTTCAATACTCAGACACAAAACCAAATTGATGAAGCCCAATACTCAAAGACAAAGTTATGTGGACAAACTCTGATTCTTAAAGACAAAGTTACACTGGTGAACTTCGATACTCAAAGACAACGTTACATTGACAAACTCCAATTCTCAAAGCCAAGCTACACTGCTAAACTTCAATACTCAAAGACAAGCCATACTGATGAACTGTATTACTTAAAGACAAGCCATACTGATGAACGTTAATACTCAAAGCTACATAAATAAACTCTGTTACTCAAAGTCACACCGATGAACTTCAGTACTCAAAGCAATAAAAGTGAACGTTTATACAAAAAGTCTCACTGGTGAACTTCAATACTAAAAGACAAAGCTACACAAATGAACTTTAATACTCAAAGTTACATTGATGAACTTCAATACTCAAAGACAAAGCTACACAAATTAACTTTAATACTCAAAGTTACACTGATGAAATTCAATACTCAAAGACAAAGCTACACTAATGAACTTTCATACTTAAAAACAAAACCATGCTCATGGTTTTCAGAGCTGAAAGACAAAGCGTCACTGAAGAACTTTACTACTCAAACTCATAGCTGCACATATGAGCTTCAATGTTCAAAGTGGTAGTTGCACATATGAACTTCAAGACTCAAAGTCATACTCGAAAACAACACGATGCAAATAATTCAAACCTTGTTAAGGCATCCAGACTTAAAAATTCAAATGATCTGATTCTAATACTTTCTCATATATAGGGATTTTTGTTTGTTTATTGTCCATTTTCTTTTTTTTTAGATGTTGAAGACACATGAATGGACGGAAAGAAGCGCATGTAGCCAACTACTTCTCCCTTATAGATTTCCCCTTATGTTGTATCATTGTTTATCTGATAAGAACAAAATGATTTTAACTGATGACAGCATTAAGGCATGTGGGCAAAGGCTATTTTTTTTTCATTTTGTGTTATCCAACTGATGTGATTCAAATTCTCAATGAGCCATCATCCTGTGGCCCAAGGGATGGTTTTGCTTTCCCATCCTTGTTGTGACAGAGAAGCATTTCGCTTTCACCGTCAATAAATGTAAGTAAGTGCTGGTTAGACTCATAGGAATAAATATTAATCTTAAAGGCTTATCACTTCAATGATTAAAAAAAACAGTAAAAGGCTGTCTCTTTAGGCAGTATCTAGACACGATAACAACTCTTGTACTCAACTGTCCAGAATTCATGTTTGTGAGTGTAAACATATTGTAACCATCTTTGACTACAGCGATCTAAAACCCCATAAAGATTACTCGCGTGTTTCACAGATTTCTCAGACTTTTGCAAAGCTTTCGTCACAGATGTGCTAACAGTTTGCGCAGGATATCACAACTTCCGTTTGATGTCACATGATCTGGCTATGGCCACTCATTGGTGAATTGTTTAATAACCAAACACGCGGATCCTCTTTCCACGTTTTTTATGACGGAGTCGAAAATCTCCTGAGTCCTTTTAGCCTGATTCGAATTGTGATAGCAATCGTTTGTTTTGAAGCGATGTTGACATCCAATCTTCGGTATAACCCTGTGGTGGTCGTGATCGATTTTGGGCAAATGATGCAAACAAAGCTGAAAAGAAGCATCAGTTATTATCTAATGGAAGGACGCAGCGACAACATCACGGTTCTTCACATGATCCTCAACCAATCCCTTAATGACGGTGGGAGATGGGAATGGGAGGGGGAGATAAGACCAGGTCTGAAGGAATCACTGTTGTTGTGAAACATTGGGTAAAGCCAGGAGATAAGATCCAGGGAGGTAATCGAGCGATCAGTCCCAGTCTACACGACTGGCAAACTGTCCGTTTTCTGTGTAGACAAAGCTGTTTCTAAAATCTTTCTCATTTCGAAAGGGAGGGGGAAGAAAAGTAGGAGAGAAAGAAAGAAAAAACAAAGAAAGAGTTGAAGAAAAGGAATAGCAGAAAAAGACAGAAAAGTAGACAAGATAATTAACCAAAGAAAGAAACATTTGAAGAAAAAAACATGGAAAGGAAAGGAAAGAACGAAAGGGTTGAAGTAATGAAGAAAACGAAGAGGAAAGCGAGAAAGAAAGGAAGAAGAAAGAAAGAAATACAGACAGAGAGAGACAGAGAGAGAGAGAGAGAGAGAGAGAGAGAGAGAGAGAGAGAGAGAGAGAGAGAGAGAGAGAGAGAGAGAGAGAGAGAGAGGGAGAGAGAGAGAGAGAGAGAGAGAGAGAGAGAGAGAGAGAGAGAGAGAGAGAGAAAGAGAGAGAGAGAGAGAGAGACAGAGAGAGAGAGAGAGAGAGAGAGAGAGAGAGAGAGAGAGAGAGAGAGAAGAGAAAGAATGAATGAATGAATGAATGAATGAATGAATGAATGAATGAATGAATGAATGAAAGAGACAGACAGACAGACAGACAGACAGACAAACATACAAAAAGAAAGAAAGAAAGACAGACAGACAGACAGACAGACAGACAGACAGACAGAAAAGAAAAAGAAAGAAAGTAAGAAAGACATAAGGAAGGAAAGAAAGAGAGACATAAAGAAAAAAATGAAAGAAAAAAGACAGAAGGATGGAAGAGAGAGTGAATCAAAGACAGAAAGAGCTGAAGGAAAGACCAGAACAAGAAGAAAAATATAAATAAAAGAAAAGGCGATAAACAAACAAAAAAACAAACAAGCAAAGAAAACTAGGTCATCAAATAGGCTTTCAAAAGAATAAGGACTAGGTCTGTTCTGCCTGACCTGATTCAGAAATGTCTACTCTGGATGACCCCCCACTCCCTTTGAGGTCTAGTAAAAGTTATGCTCTAACATTCCGACTCTTATACAGAAGCACTGTGGAAGTGTTGTCACACCCCTAGGAATAAACATAGAATAACACTCCAAACCCTCATATCATCACTTTAAAGGTTGAAGAAAATCACAGGCAGATTGCAGTAGAATCTGTCATATTGATGACAATCTCTGTATTTTGAGCTTACTATTAATACGTTACAACAGTCCATGTTTGTGATAAACGTGATTCATCTTCTGCTTCAAGGATTTCGTAAATTTTGGGAAGGCTTTCATCGCTTCCATGTCATCAGTTTGCAGAGGAAACCAGAACTTCCGTTGGGCTTCACATGATCTAGCTGTGACCACTCACTGGCGACTTGTTTAATAACCAAGCACGGGCAGGATCTTTGCAATCGTTGTATGACTGAGTCGAAAATCTCCCGTGTCCTTTTAGTCTGATTTGAACTGTGATGGCAATCATTTATTTTGAAGCGGCATTGACATCTCTCCCATCTTCGGTAACCCGGCGGTCGAGCTCGATTATCGGCAAATGAGGCAAACAAAAGTTGAAATGAGCCGTCAGGTATTGTCTGCTGGAACAACACAGCAACAAGATCAGGGCCCATCAGATGATTATCAACCAATCTCTTAATGACTCTGGGAGATTGACGAAGGGGGAGGGGGGGGGGGGGAGGAAGGAAGTTTTGACTGAATCATTTTCGTCGTTAAACACTGAATAGCCTGTAAAATGATTGAAAGAAGTGATGAAGTTATCTGTCCCATTCTACAAAACTAGCAACTGTTAACTTGTTTTTTCCTATTTCTGTGCTTTGCACTACTGTTGAATCTCTAAACTAACATAAAAAAAAGCAGAAGGAACAAAAGGGGAGAAAGAGTGGAGGAAAAAACAAAGAACAGAATAAAGTAAGAAAGACGATGGAAGGTAAGGACACAAAGGGAACAGAGAGAAAAATAAACACCATCATTATCAGGCCAGCACTCTATTGATAAGACATCACTCTACATTGATGTTGCCAAACTGGGGGCTGTTTTTTCTCGGCAGTTCCAGTTACGTGTGGCTTAAGGTGACAACACACCTTCTGGCACTATTGCACGACACAATGGGGTGCACGTTTGATCCCCGCATCTTGCATGAACACACTACATTATATTCTCACATCGTTGAAATAATTATAATCACAACCAGCAAATAAGCAAACACTTTCCAGCAGCCTTGTTACAATTCTCATCAACACTGTATAAATCATATTGCCTGAGAACCAAACAGACTAATGAATATAAATCAGACGTAGAAATATAAATGCGAAAAAAAGTTACACTTGAATTCGAAGTGGATCTTACACAAACAAAGATTGAAATGAGCTACATATCTACAGTTCTATCGTAAAACTTCATTGAGGCATGCTGTTTAACTAAACTAAAAATTAATGTGCACTAAAAAGATATTCGAGAACAATTGCAACTGTCGCAAACTCTAAAAACATTATCGTTATTGAAATTTCACTGTCTTGGCAAAGAGGCATCCATTTTTTTGTCGGCTGTTTTGAGAACAGACGGTGCATGCTTACACTATTTCTTGTAACTTTAAAATCAGTTTGCTTATAAGAATAGACTGTCAAAACAAACGAGCAACAGGAAACCAAGAAACTTCTGTCCGACAGCATTGTATGAAGATCTGTCAGCCCCTTAACAACTGAATGATGCAATGGCATATGCGTGTATAATGATGCATCGGTTCACTGGATCTGGGCATTGGTCGATTGATTCGTTGTCTAGCTGGTCTGTTGGTTAAGGGGTTTGCTAGGCCGGTAAATGGGATGCTTGATTAATAAAATCATTGGTGATCATTTTGGTTGGCTGGCCAGTGTGACAGTCAGTAGGTTATGTTCTATAGTTTCCGTTTCTTAGTTCATTAGCTAGACTAGTTTAGTGGGCTACATGGATGAATTGTGGAGTGGTGACAAAATCGTCAGCTATACTTCCTTTATTTTAACATCCGTCTCTACTCCTCCTTACCCCCCCCCCCTCTCTCTCTCTCTCCCCCCCCCCCTCTCTCTCTCTGTCTGTCTGTATGCCCGACTGCCTGCCTGTCTGCTGTCTCTTATTCTATGTGTGTGTGATGTCTGTCTGTCTGTCTATCTGTCTGACAATATCTCTCTCTCTCTCTCTCTCTCTCTCTCTCTCTCTCTCTCTCTCCTCTCTCTCTCCTCTCTCTCTCTCTCCTCTCTCTCTCTCTCTCTCTCTCTCTCTCTCTGCACCAGGGCATGATGGTGTTAGTGGCGTTGATGTATGTACGCGGTGTGGGGGTATTTTTGGTCTGTTTGTCCGTCTCCATCTGTTGGTATGTCCATCTATGTATATGTGCACACACGCTTTTGAGCAATTTTTAAAATAAATATCCGTGTGCTTATGTGTGCGTACAGGCGCTCAAGAATACATACATATAAGCAGATGCTTGCCCCTCAACCCTCACCTCCCCCCCCCCAACCAACAAAAAACAACCACCAACTAACCCGCGTGCCTGCAATGTTTTCGCGTGCATAGCACTACGTGTGCGTGGGCAGGTCTGTCAGCAGGAGGTTCCCAGCAAGGGTGGCGTGTGTGCAAGTCGTTTCCTCATGATTGCCATCCATTCTCTAATCAAAAGACTCTGCTGGGCGAACAGATGGGGGAGGGGAGGGAGGGTATATAGGTAGCATTATTAGAGATGCCGCCGTCTTCATGGCTTCCACACAGAGCAGTCAGCCATAGGATACTGTTCTGTCTGGGGGTGGTCACTTGGGTGTCAGCTCGTACGTGTGAGGAGAGCTGCTAACGCCTGACATTGTCTTCATGTCCGGTCTGTTTTTTGTTTGGTTTGGTTTGGTCTTGGAAAGGCTAGGTTGAGGAATAATACGTTTTACGCACTTTCTTTGGTTTAGGTTGTTATCTAGATATGGTATGGGCAGAATCGCAAAGATATATAGACAAAGACATGGTCCAGACATATAGACACAGAAAGAAATACGTACACGTGCGTGCGTGCGCGCGCACACACACATACATACACACACAGTCGCACGCGCGCGTACACACACACACTTACACACACACATACAAACACACACACATATACACTTGCTTGCTTACTTACAGACAGACTGACTGACTGACTGACTAAGTGACTGACTATTCTCTTCTTCTTTTCCCTCTTGTCAACTGCCGCTTTCTCTGGTAACTATGATCACTTAAATAGAAAGATATTCCAACATAGAACACGAGTCATAGTTATTAGTTTGGTCTTGCAGCTAAGCAAAGGATAAACAACACAAAACAAACCTTTAAT
>CM060321.1:46443397-46448397 GCA_030674155.1 Stramonita haemastoma | reverse complement strand
TAACACAGCAATACTCTATCAGCCTAGCTTAAATAAAGAAATGCTAAAAGGATCAAATCACTTAAGTATACTTTATGTTATGCCATGCCACCTTCCTAAAGTTTAAGGGAAAATAAAACCTTTACTAAATAATGAGCACTCACATATTTCCCGTATAGATAGACCAACTAAACTCCTCTTAAACTAACCCCAGGAGACTAAGTAGAATTGTGTATTTTTTTTCTAAAGCACACTAAATGCGTGATAACAGTTTGAAAACAGTTATCACTTGGCACCTACAAAGCCTTCCATCCAAGATCGATTTTTAGAATCTAAAATCTAAACACATAAAGAGTGAAGTGCTAACACACACACACACACACACACACACACACACACACACACACACACACACACACACACACACACACAGGGATCTGCATCAGTCTTTTCCTAATTCCAATCCACATGGTCACAAATCTAGGCAAACAGTCCATAAAAAAACACACTTAAGCAAATCAATACTGGCACCAGTTTAAGCAGTGGCAGGCAAAAATCAATCGCACACAAAATGAAATCATCTACTACAGCCTTCCCCTCCCTGCCCCCCCTCTGCAGATCAGGGAAACAGAGAGGCTGCTGGACCACTTAGCCACCAACACCCAAACCAACACCTCATTTCCGCTCACCCCTCCATGGCACTGCCAGCAAACAGCACAGCCAGGGAACTACGTTTGTTCAGCCACAGGAGCAGCATGGAGGGAGAGGGGAGTTCTGCCCTACCCTAGAATACTCCTTGGATTGGAATTTTTTCCTGCCAAATTGAATGGTTTTCCCAACCTTCCGAAAATGTTTGTGGCTCTCGAAGCAATTTGACCACTATAACCCTCGTTTTAGTATCTTGTTTTGCAAAAAATAAGCCCCACGCTTAAAACATGTTTACATCAGCTGTTTCTGGTTGGACCAACATTTTGAGGAGTACAATGAATCTTGGTAAACAGTAAAAAGGCAGGCTAAGAGAGATGGGTGCTTACTCGATGAGTTTTCAATGTTCTGTGCTTAGTCAGTGGACACTGGCTGAATATTGATTTTAGTTTTACAACTTCTCTAGAGAAGATCGACCACACTGAGCCAAACAGGGAAAAGAGGAAGAAAGATGTGTGTGTGTGCACACTGAACTTTGGGCTAAGTCCGTCAACAGGTGCAGTAAGTCCATACCTCTACCAAACAACTTGAACCCGAACTTTTTGGAAAACAATCACTTAAGTTGCAAAGTTTGAGTGGTGGCTTGTAGATTAAGGCTTCACATTACAGTCTTCCTAAGTCAACTTGTTTGCCGACCTGCTGGTGTACTGGTTTCTTTCTGTACATAAGGTGCACCAGACACATGTGCATGCTCAAGGTCTAGAGGGTACGTCAGCATTTGCTGGTTGTGGTAACACAAGCATTGTCAGTATGTTCCTCAGATTTCACATGTACACGATCATTATTTACTTGGTCATGCATCTGGTGTAAATGTTTTTGGCAGGTGTATAGTATAGCTCATGGAGAGTAAACCTTTATCAGTATCAGTACTTTATTATACCAACAAGCAGAGAAGTTATGTTGGTTACAAGCCATTAAAAAGAACAGTAAATAGAAACATTATCACAGATTTTCTTTTAATCATTCCTAACAAAATTGTACATACGCACATGTATACACAAATATAAACAAGCAACATACCTACACACGCATGCGTGCTCACACAAGCACACATGCCTACATCATGCAAAAATTCATGCTTGCACGAACACAACGCACATACACACAACTAATGCACAAATAAGTATAAAATATCATACACGTATTGCAATAATACTTCTATTGATGCACTATATTACACTAAAAACGCTATACATAGAAAAAGAAATGCACGCATAATTTTTACGAATACGAATACTAATGCGAATATTCCACTGTCTAAGAAAAAAATCAATAAAACAAAAACATATGGGTCACTAGCTATACACAGAAACAATAAACAAAAAGAACTCTATCACAAGAAGCAGTAAATTTCAATCATGAACACACACACACACACACACACACACACACACACACACACACACACACACACACGCACAGCAGTTACAAACATGCCCACATGATTATGACACGACATACAATAAAAGAAATATTAACTATCATGCTAACACAGAGTCATGAGAAGCTAAACACTGTGGAATGTCTGTAAAAGGTCCAGTCAGGATTTCCCTATTTATAGGCCTGCCATCATCACAGCTTCAGTGTCTTAGGTGTCAGTCTAGTGACTGATTATGTTCGGTAGCTGACCTTTCCCTCTCGGTACAGTCTGAGTCTGCCTTGAAAAGAAGTCACTTTGAAAAGTCTGAAATCAGCTAGATGATGTCATTTTGTCATTTGGTATTTTCCAGTTCATGTCATTTTTCATCTCACATTGCTTTTATTTTTCTTTTCTGAGGGAAGAAGCGCTACTCAATCAAAGACAGATGACACTGATACACAAAGGACTGTTCAAAATACGTCCAAAGCTTTGGTCCATGTATTTCTTGATAGTTGTTGAAAATAACATGACAAACCATAAAAGCAGAAATAAATAGATGTCAAGCAAAGTCATAAAAAGAAAAATACCAACACAAGCAAACACAATATGTCAGGCTTTCATTCACTGTTAAACAACAGAACAGGAACAGTAACTTGACACGGTATCATCAAAACTTCCAGAAAACCACCAAAGAGATTCACTTAGCACCATCACAGAGAATTTCAGACACCAAAAGGTTGCCTATGTACTCCACAAAAAATGAGATTATCAAAATAGCAAGCTTGCTAGGGACAAAAATCCATAAACCTTTCGGTTCATACCAAGATGATTTCAAAGAGAGCCATACACGCACATCAAGATCTTTTACAGCGTGTGAGAAAGGAGGGGAGCTATTTTCTGTAGCTCTCGTGGTAATTTGAATCTTTCTTTTCAATCTTTTCACCCCTACTTCTGTGGGAGTTCTCATTGACTGATACAGACTCAGACAGACTGATTATTTTACTTCCTTCAGGGTTTCAGGTGTATGTTTTTAATTTGACCGTCCTAACAAGGCTTGGGGAGAGGAGAAAGGATCAACTGGTATAGTGTGGTTCTGTCCTCTACACTTTGACTGTTCTCCTGTTACATGTTAAGCATCAACGGTGTTGTATTTTCTTTTAACTTAAATAGCAAATAAGAGTATTGTAATGTATTACAAGTATTGCTGTGATACCATGCTTCATAGTTTGTTTTTGACCAGAAGATCTCAATCTTGAACCAAAAATGTCATTCCAATATTCTTTAACGTCATTCAGGTAGAACTGGACTGTCTTGAGGTGCACTGTAATGTAAGCACTGTTGTGTACTGTTCTTTATTGTAAAGTAAGATATAAGTACATTATACAAAACTACACTACACTAGTTCCTCAACTAAAAGTAGTAATGGGAGTGCTGCATCAAGAGAAACACCATACTCTGAATTTGTAGTTGCTGCACACCAATGCCAGGAGCCTGACAGGTCTTTCTGGATCCCTTCAGTTATGTTATCAACTGACTTTTTTCTGCCTTTCTCCTCTCCTAATGGCAAGGTGGTTTTGGTAAGACTGTGGTAAGACTGCCAAAAAAATGACATGGTTAAACCACTTCAGTTTTCTTTTTTTTCTTTTCTTTTTTTTTGGTCAGTTACAAAATATCAAACAAAGTACTAACAAAGTACTATATTTCACTGTATCAAAATGTTCTCTGTCTTGTACAATATTCTGCATCGTGTTCTGCTGAAACATATTGCTCTGTTTTGTAGCACATTGTCTCTTTAACAGTATTGTCAACACAATAGAATGATATGCAGGTGGTTTTTTTCCTAAAGGGCACATAACCATTGTCCAGTGATAATCCTTTTAATTGTGCCTTCCTACAACTAGCTGGACATGTTACTTATCAGATGCATTTGAACTGAATTTTTCCACAGACAATTTTTCTGGTTTGTTTTGTTTGATTTTGGTTTGGTTTGGTTTTTTGTATTGATTTGCATTTAAATATCTGCACATCAAGGCCTCAGGTTTTGGATTTGCTATCAATGTCTTGCAGTTGTGTTCATTGACTGTGTCTTCCAATGGCTGACACAGTGATCCAGATCTGTGCAATAACATTCTGTAACTTGTGCTATTTCAGAAGCAAAGTAAATGTTTCCTGGACATCACCTGAAATGGGTGGAATAGGAAAGCACTACTTCCACTCCTTGCTTGGTTTTAGGAGAAAAAAGACATACTGAGACCACAAGCTCTCAAAGACAAAGAACACAACTGTAAATATAGATTTCCCTGCCCCACCAACATTCCCTGTAAAAAGGTGTACACCACGATCAATGACTGGTTTTCTATAAAATGGTAAGGATTTTATTTAAATACGACTTTAACAGTTTTACAACCCCCCTCCCCCTCCCTACGCACACACACAACAAAACAACAAAAACCTGTATACACCACCACCTTCAAGGACTGCTCATGAAACAAGGATACAAAGCTTTCAAATATCTGGTTTCTTGCTGGGTGTGGACGACTGAAACTGCAAACACGTGATGCTTTAAATGCAGGCGGTGTACGTCAGGGGCGAGAACTGACTCTCACCCTCTTTGTGTCAAAGTAACGATGGCTGCTGGCAGTTTATAGGACCAGTTGAAGGCATTTGCATTTCAAGGCCCTTTAAACAGCCCTGTGTGGTACTCGGTGACTTGAAAGCACCCCCGTGAGCATTCAGGACTCTTGCATTCAAGTGGTTCATAGTGTCAAGTGCTGCTGTTCAACTGGCTTTTGAGAGGCGACAGGGTCTGAACAAGTCCCCATTCAGACAGAAGTATGCATAGATTTTGACACTAGATTAGTGTTAATAGCGTAACGATTCTGGTTCTCTACTTTCTACTTGTTGATACTAATAGGTACGAAGCGATTCTGCTTTCTCCACTTTGGTATAAATTTGT
>CM060321.1:46435897-46440897 GCA_030674155.1 Stramonita haemastoma | reverse complement strand
TGTGTGTGTGTGTGTGTGTGTGTGTGTGTGTGTGTGTGTGTGTGTGTGTGTGTGTGTGTGTGTGTGGTAGTGTCTGTGTGTGTGTCTGTGTCTGTCTGTGTCTGTCTGTGTTTATTTATTCTTTTTTATTATTCTTTTATTTATTTTCATTTCGAGGATAACGGAATAAGCACACGTATTGTTTTACATCCAGTCCATGTATGTGTGCAGTTTTATCAGTTTTGTCATCCGTTTCCTCCGGCACACAATTGCCTACTCTTCCGACAAGCGGAGCGGGGTTTTGTGCTTGTTTGTGTGTGTGTGTTCTTCTTCTTCTTCTCATTGGTTTAATGTCCGTTCACTACAAGGTGATTTAGACAATGGTACATTCACGTTAAGAATGCACTGAAAAGGGGATGAGGGGAAAAAGTGAAGGGATAAAGAAAATAATGGATGATGATAAGTTTATACAATTTCATTTATAGTAACTGACCTACTGGTGACTGGCAAATACTTGCTGCAACTGATATTAGGACATGCGACTCGGAATCATACAGAACACTTTGGAAATTTCCGTATTTTTCCCTTAGATCTATCCCTTTGCTTTTATACGAGGCAATGAGCACAGGGCAATCAAACAGTATATGGTGGACTGATAAAATAGCAGAACAAGTACAGAAAACATCTTTTGAATATTTAGTTTTCCAAGCATTTAGACGTAATTTATGAATTATAATTTCTATATTGTGTGTGTGTGTGTGTGTGTGTGTGTGTGTGTGTGTGTGTGTGTGTGTGTGTGTGTGTGTGTGTGTGTGTGCTGTGAGTTCTTGCACATGTATGCGCACATGTATGTGCATGTGTGTATGTGTGTACATGCATGTATGTGAATGCGTGAGCGCGTGCGAGCGTTTGTGTGTGTGTGTGTGCATGTGTGTGTGCTGTATGTGTATTTGTAAGTGCGTATGTGTGACCTCATGCATGCACATACATGTACATAATAAGTGTGAGAGTGTGCATGCATTTAGCGTGTGCATGCCTGCATGCTTGCATACCTGTACGCGTGCATGCATGCTCTCACATGTACGTGGGTGTGTCTCCGACTATTCACGTTTAACTTCTAAATTCATTTGATTGTGAGCGTGCATATGTGTTACTGTGCATGTGGGCGCACTCGTACGCGTGTACGTGTGTTTGCGACAGTGTACTTGCGTGTACGCAAATGAATGTATATAAATGCAAGGCCATGAACAAGTGCACGGCTTAAATGTTAATTTCTGTGCAAATCATTACTATTTTTTCTGATTACATTTGGCTGTCAGTGTTATGTTTTTTGCACAAAGTGTAAAAAATATATTTTAAAAAAAGCCCCGAATACGCTGCTCATTCCTCCCACATTAACATTTCTGTTTATTCTCTCTCTCTCTCTCTCTCTCTCTCTCTCTCTCTCTCTCTCTCTCTCTCTCTCTCTCTCTCTCTCTCTCTCTCTCTCTCTCTCATGATGCAGTTTCTTTCAAATCTCTTTTAGTTTTTGTTTTCATTCTCGTCTTCCCTTTCCCGAACTTTATCTATTTATTTATTTTCTTTTTTGCTTTTTGATATTGTTTTTGTTCTCTACGGTTTTTGTTATGCTTTTCGTTGTTTTCTTGTTAATGTTCCAGATTAAGTGTTTATTGTCTCCTTTGTTTTCTTTTAATTGTCAGACTTTTCTGTGTAATTGCTCTTTTACGCTCGTACTTATCTAGAGATGCATCTAAATGTGATAGCTTTATAGGTGTTGTTTTTTTGTTTTTATTAGAATGGGAAAAGATATCCCTTTTTTCGCTCCTCGGCTAAAACTCTGATGTTCACCGATAGTGAGATTTTTGCATATGCGGTCGTTTTGGCCCACAATCACGGTAGACGCATTCAAGCTTCGGGGATGATGTCTAAACACAAGTACAACACCAATGTGCTTGGGTGTATTTTTTAAAATATCTATTCTTTATCGGTTCTTTCCGGCAAAAAATGGCCTACCTTTCCGAAAGACAGAGCAAATTTTAATATGTGCAAAAGACTGTCATCTACCATTGCCAGAAAGATGTCTGAAGTTTTTACATCAGCATAGTGAAGTTTAAAGAGAGCAAAGGAATGGTGGAGTATGTTAATTACACTGCCTGCAGAGTACAAGCTTCTCAGAAACTTGCCAGGATTGCATTACTTCACGCATATTCTAACCAATGCGTACGTCCACTTTATCCATCCTACTCTATTAAAATAGTGTATATTTATTGAACATTATCGTACACATTTTGTTTGTAGGCTTCTTAAATAGCAATCTACATCCATGAATAATTCAATTGAGTCAGTCAATCAATGAAAGGGCATATTTAGCGGACGAAGATCACCAAAGAAAATACACAAAAGCCTGGCATTAAAAAAAAAAGAAGTTCCCTAACAATATCAAGGCACTGAGACATTAGACATCAAACCAATAGCGCATTTCCATTCATCTTTCTATATTTCGATTAGTAAAAAAAAAAATAATAATAAACAAGCACGAACTCACAGAGACGAGAATACAAGCAAGGACAGTAAAGTTGGTTGTATACCCCGTTTTAATCTGCATATAGTTGCACAATTTTAATCTGAGTTTTACATTTGACGAGGTGACAGCCCTGATAAATATGGCCTGTGTGGTCGGTGCGGTGGGGCTATAAATAATATGATTTGGATGATCGATTGAACTCACAGAAGCATTTGTCAAGGCAGAGGTAAATAGACGGGAAAGGTACTCTTCTCTGGAAAATTCCAAATACTATAGATCTAGATTTTTTTTTTTTTTTTTTTTTTGGGGGGGGGGCTTTTTTCAAAGAGATATTTTCCCACCCCTACCCAAACCTCACTGTATGGCTATTGACCTTAGCTAGGTTGAATAAATCCCAATACTGCCACAAATACGATCATAGCGCGCGTTTGGCCTTGCAGCGGAAATTCCCAATACTGCAAGCCTTCCTGAAATCAGCTGACCTCAGCCGTCATAAAACATGTATGACTTCAATGGCCCTCACACAGGGCAGAAAAAACGTTTTGGTGGGAACAGGAATTTTGTAAACAGGCCGTTAGTGTGTTTTGATTATGACAGTTAGCTATATATCACTTTTTGCATTTTTTTCTTGGGAAAAAAATCTGAAGCAAAAGTTGAGAGGTGAAGGGAAAAATTAGGAATGGAAAAATGGAAACATCTATCTCACAAAGATTTTCACGGTCTGACTACAACTTCTTTGGGTAACGCCAATTAGAAAGCATGGTCTATAAAGAGCTCTGTATAAACTCCTATTTAGACTGCATAATGATCATATGGCTTGTAACCCACTGGAATTTCAATGTTTGAGAGATAATAAAATATTTTGATTTTTAATTTGAATTTGAATTGTTAACTCTGAACTCTTTCTTACTCCAATCCAAATTATCATCTTGTCGTATCACAATTTTTTTATATACAAACCCTCACAACCCCCTTTTGGGATCCACTTCTACAAGTGAAGAACCTATATCCTCTCTGTTTAACAGTTTCATCCTATTTCTTCCAGCAAGGTTTCTGGCTCGTAACAAGCAGTGTAATCAGTTAATCAGGTGTACCTGACCTCACCACTCTCAGCAGTATGGTATGTGACCGGTGTCTGACCTGTCAGTGGTCATTTGACAGTACCTGTCACTCAAGCTAAAGCTTCTGGCAGTGATCAATCAGTAATTATCCCAGCACCTGACCTCTCCATGCCGTCACAGTCTTGTACCTGCTTAGCATCATAAAGAAAAAGCAAGGTAGAGAAAGGGGACGGGACACCTCAGTGGTCAGAGCACTCGCTTTCCCCGAGCTAAGGTTAAGCAGCATCGAGTGTGGTTACCAAGTGGATGGATGACCGTTTGCGTGTTTTGGCTTCAGTACAGTTTCCCGGTTCACCCAGCTGTAAATGGGCAACTGCCCTCTTATAGGGTCAGGGAAGGTAAAGCAGCGAGGGAGAGGAGATGGGTGCCGCCCTAAATATGCTGGCCCCTAGAGAAGCCGAGGTCTCTGACGCGTTGCTCCCCTGCGACCACATAAGTTATGGGACACGTTTACCTTTTCCTTTTTAGAGTAGAGAACACATTTACTGCAGAAATTTTCTTTTCGGTGTCATGTTATCTTTCTGAGGTTTAGAGGGAACTGCGTTCACCAAGTTATAAACAGTCTGCTTTACTGAGGCAAAGACATTATTCTAAAACTGTCTTGCTGAACCCTTCAGGGGTCACTAAGGAAAGCACGTCAAAGAAGAATGCAAACTTTAAGAGATTTTTTTAATGCATGTATCCCCTGACATGCACATCAAGCTGAATCAGAAAAAGAGGTTTTAAGTTTCACAAACCCAGAGAAATGTATACAGAAAAGTCACTTCTCTCTCTCTCTCTCTCTCTCTCTCTCTCTCTCTCTCTCTCTCTCTCTCTCTCTCTCTCTCTCTCCTCTCTCTCTCTCTCTCTCACGTACACACACACGCAACGTGCACGTGCATGCATGCACACATGCACACACACATGCAAATACAAACACTGTGTCAAACAGACCTAGATAAACAATTTCCTTAACAATCAGTCAAGTACACACACACACACACAAACACAGAGAGAGAGAGAGAGAGAGAGAGAGAGAGAGAGAGAGAGAGAGAGAGAGAGAGAGAGAGAGAGAGAGAGAGAGAGAGAGAGAGAGAGAGAGAGAGAGAGAGAGAACCAAGCAAATAGTTAATAAGAAAATGCAGTTAAGCTAATCGATACAGCACAAGTTCACAGAAGTGGCAGGCAAAAATCAATGCAAAACAAAGATGAAATCACCCAATGAAGCTTTCCCGCCCTTTTCATCCCACCCCCCCTCTGCAGATCAGGGAAACAGAGAGGCTGCTGGACCACTTAGCCACCAACACCCAAACCAACACCTCATTTCCGCTCACCCCTCCATGGCACTGCCAGCAAACAGCACAGCCAGGGAACTACGTTTGTTCAGCCACAGGGAG
>CM060321.1:46423397-46430897 GCA_030674155.1 Stramonita haemastoma | reverse complement strand
GCCCCTACGGTCCATGGGACTACACGACAGGTGAAGGTGAATGGAGTTATGGAAAATAACCTGACAAAAGATAAAAACAAAGATCAATGAACATAAAAAGTATATAAAAAAAAGGAACACCAACACGAGAGAATGCAATATAAATCCAAACTTTGTCGCTTTTTCACAACAGCAAAGGAATTATTGCTTAAAATACAGTCTTAAAAGCTTCAAGAAGCAATGTGGAAAAAAGTCAGCCAAAAGAACCATATAACACCATTACAGAGAATTGGAGACACCCTGAGGTTCCCAATATCCTCCCACAGAAAGAATCTGAGAATAAAACAGTGATCTTGATAGTGGACCAAAAAAAATCATAGACATTTAGCTCTAGCCAGGGATGTTTCAAAGAGAACCACACACGCACAGAAAGCTTTGAGAATCAGGAAAAAGTAGATCTCTCTGTCCCTTTGCTGGTAATTTAAATCTCCCTTTTCACTCTTTCCACCCTTTTCTGCGGGACTTCTCACTGGCTGATACAGACCCAGACAGACTAATTATTTCACTTCCTTTAGGGTTTCAGGTGTATATTTTTAATTTGACCGTCCTAACAAGGCTCTGAGAGAGTAGAAAGGATTAATTTATACCGTGTGACTATGTCCCCTAGAAACTGAGGTTTTACCTTCTAGGTCATAGCTATACTTTGTATTGTGTTTTTGAACACTAGCAAAAAGAAAGTATTACTCAATATTGTTGATATAGAAGCTTTACTACGCTATTTCTTATTTTTGAAATGACCGTACTGCCGTGTTTAGTGCTATGTTGTGCCCTGCAAAATAATTAAGCTTACTAGCAAGACCTGAACATAAAACTTAAGCCATCTGTAACAAAACATCATGTTCCATTTTTTCATTAATAACTAGACTGCACTTTCAGTAAAAATGGTCAGGTCTGGTATAATCTTTGAGAAATAAGATATTCACATGTTTATGGATGGTTTCAGGAGACTGTGCAGAAAATACCAAATGCACACCCACTTCTGGGTTTTCGAATATCTGGTTTCTTGCGGGGTGTGGATGACTGACACTGCAAACACGTGAGGCTTTAAACACAGGCGGTGTACGTCAGGGGCAAGAACTGACTCTCACCCTCTTTGTGTCAAAGTAACGATGGCTGCTGGCAGTTTATAGGACGGTTGAAGGCATTTGCATTTCAAGGCCCTTTAAATGGCCCTGTGTGGTACTCAGTGACTTGAAAGCACCCCCATGAGCATTCAGGACTCTTGCATTCAAGTGGTTCATAGTGTCAAGTGCCGCTGTTCAACTGGCTTTTGAGAGGCGACAGGGTCTGAACAAGTCCCCATTCAGACGAAAGTATGCATAGATTTACATAAGTAGCCGTGACAGTTTAGAAGGTTCTTGCTTTCGATAACATAAGCCTTCCTTGCCTCCTTAAGGTTTTTCTACCTGTGGGTGATAGTAGTGTAACAAACGTTACTTTCTCGTACCAAACGTTCCTTATAAATACACTTTAGTTCATGTCTTAGACCCTATATTATGGCTTTAAGGTGACATTACATGATGATTGTGAAGAAACTGCAATAATGTCATTGAATCTGTATTTGTATGCAACACTCCCCACCCCCTTTTTTAGTATGAAGTAACTGGTGCAGACAAAGAGAGAAGATGTAAAAAGACAAACACATTTGACAGATTTTAATTTTGCATTGCTGTCATTGCTGTGACCATTATTATCATCACCAGTTATGAGATCATTGTTATCATTAATAAGACATTTCATCACTATCAATTTATTGTCTGCATCATGATTCTCCCCCCCCCCCCCCCCCCCCCCCCCCCCCCCCCCCCCCCCCGCATCCTCCTTGGGGATGCCAGAAGCCTGTCAGAATAAATAGGATCCCTACATTCTTGTTCCGTTCTCCTGCCCTTTTTCCAGAAAGGCTTTAAAGATATCAATTCTCTCACATGCCAAAGTCAGATGTGCTGGGCCTGACTTCTCAGGCACTTAATGGCAGTATGACACAGTATCGCTCATATAACAGACAATAGTTGCTGTTAGAGTGTTTGAAGAAAAGGAAGAAGAATCATGCATGATTCTTAAAAGGTTTATCACCATCATCAGTGAAAATAACAATGTTAAAGTGAAATAGATTTTTCATTGCAGGCCTTATTATTCCAAGCGCACTAATACTATATATATACTAAAAAAATGTCCTAAATTTTGTCATTGAAAGATGCTATTTTCTAGGTTTTCTTAATTCTGTGGTTTTCTTTACCTAAACCTTTGATAAACCATTTTCAAAATGATAGAGAAGATGTAACAGGATACGTACACTTGTGTTCCTTCACTACTGTTTTCTTAATGATATGTTATTTGGTCATGTGGTGAACTGTATATCTTTTAGATCCAAATGTGGGGCATTTTATTTGTGTTTTTTTTCATTTCTCTTGCCCATGATTGCACTATATGGCTATGTTTGGGTTATTGTCTAGCTAAGACTGACCACATGGCTGGATACAAATTTATTACCTCCCTTTCATCCTTCTGATAAGATCCCAAACATAATGCACACATATCCCCTAGGTGTTAGGGTTTTTTCAATCTATAATTTTTTTTTATACAACATATATTTTGAACATATTTTCCTTCTCTTTTCATTATCAACTTTTGAAGGCAGGTTCATTAGGTCATAAGAATATCTAATGTTCCTGCGAATGCAACTGACACTTCTAAATAATTAAAATAGTCCCGCTATAAGATACTACCGAAGGAAAATGCTACACCATGGCTCATCCACGCACTTTGACATTGCTCAAGACACCAGCCATGGTCTTTAATTCTATAAACAAATGACCAAAAAGCTGACATACATATTGGGGTCTACAAATTTAGTTCCATTTCTTTAAAGAATTCTTTCACAGATGACCCAAAAGGTTATGGAGAAGTTAGGTTAACTGCACTTATCTTCTTCACTTACTGTATATAATATGCATACCTTTTGACTGACTAAAGATCAAAACTATGCAATGCCATATCAAACACCAATTCTCAAATCCTTTGTATAAAATACATTACTTACACAGATAGAACGCACTGTCCCATATACATACTGCTTGAGAGGTAATAGACAGTTGTAAGGAAATAGAGCAGACTCACAACATTAATACAAAAGTATAGGAAAATAATTTTGAACAAGACTTAAACTGAGAAAAAGTGTGCAAAGATGGCTTGACCGATCCTTCATGAAAAGAAATTACAGCGTGTTTCAAATATTTTTCTCTTCAGTAAAAGAATTTAAGTGGAATTTCTGTAGCAAATTTTAAGGAACCCAAAATCTGGTAACAACTCTAGAAAAATACTGTAAAACAATCAATGTTGTTATAGTGAATAGCGCAGTTGACATCATTTTTACCAGGCAGTTTTGATGTGAGATAATCACATACTTCATTTCTTATCTGTTGTGATTATACTTACGTCTCAGTGGGGATTTGCGATTTGTGAGAAAAAGGCGAAGTAATATACACCTCAACTTTGTTAGTTGAATCACTCAAAGGTACACTCAGAAAACCATACCTCTGCGCCAGTAATGAAACCATGTACAACAAGCTTTACAAGGCCAAAAATAACAAACATCAAAGTCATCGATGAGCACAGACATGCTTCTATGTGTGTGGGGGCACACACACACACACACACACACACATACACACACACACACACACCGTTTGTGCATTTTTTATGCCAAAGAAGAAAAACAGCCAGGGACATTAAAAGGGATTCACAACCATCAAGTTTGAGCTATTTGATAAAAAAAAAAATTAAAAGAAAATCTTGAGAGAGAAAGAGGGAGAAGATGGGTGGGGGGAGAGGCAAAGGGGGAGGGGGGAGAGGCAAAGGGGGAGGGGGGAGAGGCAAAGGGGGAGGGGGGAGTGAGTGACACAAAGAGAGGGGGAGTATGGGGAGAGGCAGAGACAAATAGGAACAGACAGAGAAAGACGGAGAACGAGAAACAGCTACTGAGACAGAGTCGCAAAGAATGAAGAAGGATGAACAAAGACTCGGACAGTATGGTCAAGGATAGACAGCACAGCTGAGAGAGGGGGTCTGAGAGACTATCTAACAGACACAGAGACAGACGAATTTTCTGGGAGGTGGTCACGAATTTTTTTTTTTTCAATCCAATTCCCCCTTGAAGTCTCTTATACCGTTACAACCTTCCTCTTTGATTCCTGTGCATCTCTGTCAAGTCTAATGTAGCCTATGTGTCTTCTCTGTCTTTGTCTGTCTGTCTGTTCGTCTAGTTGGCTTGCTGGCTGACAGTCTTCGTGTGTGTGTGTGTGTGTGTGTGTGTGTGTGTGTGTGTGTGTGTGGTGTAAGTGGGTGCATAAATATGTGTGCGTTTCTATGTGTTTCCATGTGTGTGTGTGTGTGTGTGTGTGTGTGTGTGTGTGTGTGTGTGTGTGTGTGTGTGTTTGGTGTAAGTGGGTGCATAAATATGTGTGCGTTTCTATGTGTTTCCATGTGTGTGTGGTGTGTGTGTGTGTGTGTGTGTGTGTGTTGTGTGTGTGTGTGTGTGTGTGTTGTGTGCTTGGGATAATGCATGTGTGCGTGGGTGCCTGTGCTGGCACTTGTATGCGTGCGCTCATGATTTGCGCATGCACAACACATTTCACAATCTTCCCCTTCCATTCCCAAGCAGATCACGGGATTAATCTGCATTAATGCCAGGGCCTTAAAACTGTAGGGACCGAACAATGTGTGTGTGCGGGGTGTGTGTGTGTGTGTGTGTGTGTGCGCGCGCACGCGTGTGTGCATGCGTGTGTGTGTGTGTGTGTGTGTGTGTGTGTGTGTGTGTGTGTGTGTGTGTGTGTTTTGAGGTGGTGTGTGTGTTGAGGTGATGTGTGTGTGTGAGAGAGAGAGAGGGAGAGGAGAGAGAGAGAGAGAGAGAGAGAGAGAGAGAGAGAGAGAGAGAGAGAGAGAGAGAGAGAGAGAGAGAGAGAGAGAGAGAGAGAGAGAGTCAAAGACATTTTAAGAAAAAAATTCCAGATAGTACATTAAATAAGAAAGGCACTTGCTGTTTTTCATCAATCAATCTATCCGGAAACACCATGAATATCTTAAGCAACCAGAACAAGAATCAGAAGAGCTGTAACAAAACACATGAATTTTAGATAGAAGAAATAAACCAATACAATCACATAGAAAGGAAATTCTGAATATATTCTGGAAAAAAGTCTGATCAGGTTACACTATCGTACCATCTTTTCTTTCACATTCAGACATTAAATGTGTGTGTGTGTGTGTGTGTGTGTGTGTGTGTGTGTGTGTGTGTGTGTGTGTGTGTGTACGTGTGTACGTGTGTACGTGTGTACGTGTGTGTGTATGTCTGTGTGCGTGTGTTTATGCATGTATGTGTGCGCGTGTGCGCATGTTTTGTGTGTGTATGTGTGTGCGTCTGTGTGTGTGTTTGTGTATGTGCACATATTCATACAACACATATATATACACATACACACACATGTTTGCTTGTGTGATTGCGTAGGTGCGCGTGGGTTTCCATATTTGCATAAGGATGTGTGTCTGCCTGCACTTCGTGTATGTAGCCTGTGTACATGCACGCACATGAACGCATGTGTGTGTGTGTGTGTGTACGCGCACGCGTGCACGCTCGTCTCTATACAGGAGCAAGCCTGAGTGTGTATGTGTATGTGCGTAAGCGCATGTGCACGTACACTAGTGCGCGCGCGTGTGTGTGTGATAGTGCAGTTGTGTATGCAGATGAGTGTAAATGCATACAACACCATGAACAAGTCGACTGCTTAAAAGTTAATTTCTGTGCAAATCGCTTCCAAGTTTTTTTTGTTCTGATTACATTTTACTGCCGGTATTATGTTTCTTGGACAAAGTGCAAAAAGGCCTTTAAAATGGGGGACAATCAAACATTAAAAATTCAATCGAGCCCTAACTTTTCTTTTCTTTATTCTCCTGTCTGTCTCTCTGTCTGAATGACTGCCTGGTTGGTTTTGACTGGTTGGCTGGCTGGTTGGCTGGTTCAGCCTCTGTACTTGCTTGTCTGTCTGTCTGTCTCTGTCTCTGTCTCTGTCTTTGTCAGTCAGTCAGTCAGTCAGTCAGTCAGTCAGTCAGTCTGTCTGTCTGTCTGTCTGTCTGTCTGTCTGTCTGTCTGTCTGTCTGTCTGTCTGTCTCTCTCTCTCTCTCTCTCTCTCTCTCTCTCTCTCTCTCTCTCTCTCTCTCTCTCTCTCTCTCTCTCTCTGTACTTTTTGTTCTTTCGCCCTTCTTTCTCTCTCCTCTCTCCCTCTCTTTAGCTTTCTTCGACCTTCTTTAACTTTTCTCTGTGTTCGTCTTCTTCTTGTAAAATCTTTTTTTCCTCCCTATTTTTTCTTCTATCTCATTCGTTATCTTTTTTCTCTCTTTCATTTTTTTCTTTGATTTTTCGCCCTGCCTTTTTCTTGGAGTGTACTTTTTCTAACTTTTAAAATCAAGTCTCTAGCTGGCTGTTGTTTTTTTTCCCGTCTTCTTTACATTGTCAGAGCTCTCTGTGTACTTGCTCTTTCAAGTTCGTACTTATTTACAGGCACCTAATTGTATTAGTTCTTCGAAAAAAGAAAGTCAGAAAAAAGGGGGGAAACTGGGTTATACTGCATCTCTATCGAAATGTGAACATGGCTGGTCTTTCACAGTTAATTCCATTTCGCAAAGTTTGGGAGAAAATTTTTGTTTTCCTGTTTGATCTTGAGGCATGGTTTTTTTTTTTGGGGGGTGTTGTTTGTTTTTTTGGCAAAATGTAGACCTTCATGAGCTATCTGGTTTAAACACAAATTTTAGAAAACATTTCATCTTTAATGAATGACAGCATCAAACGGGGAAAATATAGCACGCACAAGAATTTCTATTTGCCCTCGTATAACAAATTATAAAGTTTCAACGAAAACGTGATTTTAAGAAAAGGCTGTATTTGTTGATTAAGTTTAACAAAAAAATAACTATACGCACTAACTCCTTTATACAGTCTGTTCTTAATTCTGACCTTGGGACGGGATGGCTCAGTGGTCAGAGCACTCCCTTTCCACAAGCTAAGGTTAAGCAGCATCGAGCAGGTTTACCAGTAATGGATCGTTTGTGCGTCTTGGTTTCAGCATAGTCCCCCCAGTTTACCCAGCTGAAAATAGGTACTTGCTCTCTTGGGGGACAAGGAAGGTAAAGCAACGAGGGAGAGGAAATGGGCGCCGCCCTCAATATGCTGGCCCTTAGAGAAGCTGAGGTCTCTGATGCCTTGCTCCCCTACGACCACATAGGTTATGGGACATCTTCACCTTTTTGCATATGATCTGACAGTGATTTTCAGATGCGACGAATGACAAGAGTGTATAATCTTGGTGATCCTCATGGTGTTAAGCAGAGGAACGCCCAACATTAACACAGCTGTTGACACAGCGTCACCTTACGTCATCATTAACCCTACAAACCTCCCCATTTTTTCTG
>CM060321.1:46408397-46410897 GCA_030674155.1 Stramonita haemastoma | reverse complement strand
CCTCTTCCTCTCTTCCTCTTACTCTTCAGCACCCATGTGCTGTTTTACATCCATTCCCCGCGTGCGTGCATGCGTGCGTGCGTGCGTGTGCGTGCGTGCATACTTTTGTATATCTGCCTTCAGGACCGTGCTCTTTTTCCCCTGTGTGTCACAGTTGGTTTTCCCACGACACAAGCCTAGGTACAATAGCTGGGAGCTTAATCTCTCCTCTCTCAATAATTACACCTCTCTGTCTCCCCCCCCCCCCCTTCTCCCTTTTCTCTCCCATCTCCCTTCTTCTCTTCCTCCTTCTCCTCCTCCTCCTCACCTTACCTCCGTCCTCTCTTCAACCAAACTGTAGTCTTGTTCTGACACGTACAAAACAGGACACCGTTTTGCTAGTCTTGTTCAAACAAAACATGATATCGTTTTGTGTTCGACTTCAACCTGATGATATTCTTGTATTTTATCGAAAACGTTAAATAGAGTTGTCACTGTCAAAATTATATTCTACCCCCCACCCACCCACCCACCCAAAAGAAATCCCCCCCAAAACGAACAGGTTTTTTTTCTAAAGACGAAGGAGGAGTAGGAGAAGGAGAAGCAACAACGACAACAACAACAACAACAACAACAAGAGCAAAATACAAACATTGATAACAGCAAAATCAATAACAACAACACAACAACCATTTTGATAATAACAATAGAGGTCTGATTCGCCAGAAAATAAAATTAATGAATGTTAATGGCTAAAAGCACAAACTACTCACCCCATTAACTTGTGTTTGCTTTCAATGTGTTTGCGAGTCAAAGCCAAATATTCTTCTAAACCAAATTCAAACAAACGCACTAGCAACAACAACAACAACAATTACAACAAAAACAACAACAGCAACAACAACAATAACGACGACGCGACATCGAAGGAAAATGAGACAGACACAGCAACAATAACAACGACATGAGTCAATGTCAACAACAAAAATATACCTGTAGACAAACAAACGCACACACACACACACACACGCACGCATGCACGCACGCATACACACACGCGCGCGCACGCACACACACACACACACACACACCGCACGAACGCACACACACGCACGCACGCACGCACACGCACATACACACACACAGCGCGCACACACACAGAGAAAGAGACAGACAGATGGAGACAGAGAAAGAGGGGGGGAAAGAGGAGGAGGGATGGAGAGAGAAGGGGTAGGGATGAGAGAGGGAGAGAGAAGGGGGAGGGATGAGAGAGAGAGAGAGAGAGAGAGAGAGAGAGAGAGAGAGAGAGAGAGAGAGAGAGAGAGAGAGAGAGAGGAGAGAGAGAGAGAGAGAGAGAGAGAGAGAGAGAAAGACAGACAGACAGATAGACAGACAGACAGACAGACAGACAGACAGACAGACAGACAGACAGACAGAGACAGAGAGAGGAAAAAGAGCAGGCACACAAACGAAGATAAAAGGAAGGTACTAGCTCAATCCCCCCCCCCCCCCCCCCCCCCACACACACACAAAAAGCCCAGCATGCATTAGAAAGCTCCATTACAAGTGACAGTTCATTATGAAGGGAGGAAAAGACAAATAAACAAGGATTTATAAAGGAGCTATGAACAGCCTGGAACAAAAGAAAAAGCCTGATTAATTTTCATTCTCTTACAAATTGTAGGGTAAGAGGGAACGTGGAACTTTTATCTCATGACTGCTAGTTTGTTTTTTTAAAGGTTATGTGGATTGATGTTGAATTTTTTTTTTCTGGTCGTTTCTATGGAAATAACATCGTTCGGAGAGAAAATGTCCAGCGTGTGTGTGTGTGTGTGTGTGTGTGTGTGTGTGTGTGTGTGTGTGTGTGTGTGGTGTGTGTGTGTGTGTGTGTGTGTGTGTGTGTGCGTGTGTGTGTATGTGTGTGTGTTTGTGTATGTGTGTGTGTTTGTGTGTGTTTGTGTGTTGTGTGTGTGTTGTGTGTATATGTGTGTATATGTGTGTGTATATGTGTGTGTGTGCGTGCGTGCGTGCGCGCGCGCACGTGCTTGCTTTTCTCAGGTAAGAGGTTTTAATGTTTTGTTTCGTACATCATCAACAAAAAGCTAATGAATAGGTAAACAAATGAATGGAAAAGAGTAGAAAGAGATCTACGAATGAACTAAGATTAAGCAATTAATAAATGAATGAATAAATGAATATAGAAAATAATAAATAAATAAATAGATAAATAAATATATCAAATAAATGAATAGGTATAGGGGGGAAAAATGTACAGAATAAACAAAACCTACAACCAGAGAGAGACAGAACGTGAACATCTCCACTTTTCTATTAGCTTCAAAACGAAACAATGTTGGAGTTTTTGCGTCTTCGTGACAATATGATTATCACGCAGTTTCAGTCTTAATGTTCGTCAATACTGTCTTCATACATTTGGACATGGGCAAAAACACCCTCTGATCTCATCACTTCACAGGATTACATAGTGTTTCAGTCTTAATGTTCGTCAATACTGTCTTCA
>CM060321.1:46373397-46383397 GCA_030674155.1 Stramonita haemastoma | reverse complement strand
ACACACACACGAGCACAGACAAAGAGAGTCTAATTAGAGCAAAATATGAAACCATTGAAGAGGAGGAGGATGTGGGAATATGTGGGTGTCAGAGTGAGTGTCAGAGTGAGAGAGAGAGACAGAGACAGAGAGACAGACAGACAGAGAGAGACAGAGACACAGAGAGAGAGAAGAGAGAGAGACAGAGACAGAGACAGAGACAGAGAGACATAGAGACAGAGAGAGAGAGAAGCACCTAAGGCAATGAACCCCAAAGCCATTAAGTGATCAGATCAATAATTGATCAGGCGCTGATTTGATCAGTAGCAGTCAAGATGTATCAAGGTGACATCAGGAACTGGAATCACTCCCATCAGCACTTGTAACCCCCCTTCCTCCCCACATTGTCCCCTGATCCTCCACCACCACCCCACCCGCAACCAGCACCCTCCACCTCCTCCTCCTCTTCTTCTTCCCTCTCTACATTCTCCAGGGACACCGCCCTCCAAACGCATTGATTGAAAAACACTGTAGCGCGCGAGTGAGAGAGAGAGAGAGAGAGAGAGAAGAAAGAGAGAGAGAAAGAGAGAGAGAGAGTGGGAGAGAGAGAAGGGGGGAGAGAAAGAGAGAGAGTGGGAGAGAGAGAGAGAGTGGGGGCAGGAAGAGAAAGAGAGAGAGGGGGAGTGAGAGAATGAGAGAGCGTGTGAGAGAGAGGGGGGAGGGAGAGAGAGAGAGAGAGAGAGAGAGAGAGAGAGAGAGAGAGAGAGAGAGAGAGAAGAGAGAAAGAGAGAAGAGAAGAGGAAGAGAGAAAGAGAGAAAGAGAGAGAGAGGGGATGAGAGAGAGGGGGGAAGGGAGAGGAAGAGGGGGGAGGGGGAAGGGAGAGAGAGGGGGGGGGGGAGAAAGAGAGAGAAACAGTGAGACAGACAGGGCAACAGAGAAAAAGACCAAGAGAGAAAGAGAAGCAGAGTCCGAGAAAAGCAGACATAGACATAGAAAGAGGCATCCAGTCCCCGCGTGCATGCAGTTTTGTGAAAATGTTGTCTACTGTTCCAACCGGCCAAAATTTTAATTAACTTTATCAATAATATCTATCTACAACATGATTACGACAATGAAATGTACCAATAAGAGAGAGTAGGGAGGAGGGAGGAGGAGGAGGAGAGATAAAGAGAGAGAGAGAGAGAGAGAGAGAGAGAGAGACAGAGACAGAGACAGAGACAGAGACAGAGACAGAGACAGAAACGGACAGACAGACAGACATACAGACACACACACACAGATACACAGACACACGGACACACAGACACACAGACACCCGTCACAAACACAAAGATACACACACACACACAACACACACACACACACATACATACATACATACATACATACATACATACATACATACATACATACATACATACATACATACATACATACACACAGCAGATAGACAGACAGACAGACAGAAAGATATATAGAAAATAAAAGAAAAAGACACAGAGAGAGAGACAGAGAGAGACACAGAGAGAGACAGAGATAGACAGAGACAGAGAGAGACAGAGACAGAGAGAGACAGAGAGAAACAGAGAGAAACAGACAGAGAGAGACAGAGAGAGACAGAGAGACACAGAGAGACAGAGAGAGACACAGAGAGAGAGACAGAGACACAGAGAGAGAGAAGGGCAGAGACAGAAAAAAAAAAAAAACAGACCGAGAAAGCGAGAGTGTGGATGAGGGGGGAAGGGGGTTTGGAAAGACCAGGGGTGATGGTAAGGGGTAGGGTGGGAGCTGAGGGAACATCAAAGGCCCATCGACCACACAAGCCATTAAGTGATCGGATCAATAATTGATCTGGCCCTGATTTGATCAGCAGAAAGCAAGCAGTCAAGATGCATCAAGGTGACATGAAGGAGTGAAATCAGTCTCCTCCTCAGTTCATCCTTGTTTGCCCCCTCCCCATTGCCTGTGGTCTAGAGTCCTTAGGGATACCGCCACACCCACACCCACACACGCTGATTGGGAGATACTGCAGCACGCACCGAGAGAGAGAGAGAGAGAGAGGGAGAGAGAGAGAGAGAGAGAGAGAGAGAGAGGAGAGAGAGAGAGAGAGAGAGAGAGAGAGAGAGAGAGAGAGAGAGGAGAGAGAGAGAGAGAGAGAGAGAGGAGGGGGAAATGGGAGAGAGAGAGAGAGATAGACAGACTAGACAGGACAGACAGACAGACAGAGAGAGGGGGGGGAGAGAAGAGGGGGGGAGAGAGGGAGAGGGAGAGGAGAGAGAGAGAGAGAGAGAGAGAGAGAGGGGGGGAGAGATAGAGGGGGGGAGAGGAGAGAGGGAGAGGGAGAGAGGGAGAGAGAGAGAGAGAGAGAGAGGAGAGAGAGAGAGAGAGAGAGAGAGGGTGAGGGAGGGGGAGAGAGAGAGAGAGAGAAGGAGAGAGAGAGAGAGTGATTGAGTTTGTGCGTGCGTGCGTGCGTGTGTGAGTGTATGTGTGTGTGAGTGAGAGAGAGAGAGAGAGGAGAGAGAAAGAGAAAGAGAGACAGAGGGTGAGGGAGGGAGGGAGGGAGACAGAAAGAGAGAGAGAGAGTTAGTTAGTGAGTGCGTGCGTGCGTGCGTGCGTGCGTGTGTGTTAGTGTGTGTGTGTGAGTGAGAGAGAGAGAGAGAGGGAGAAGAGAGAGAGAGGATGAGAGTGTGTGTGTATGTGTGTGCGTGTATGTGTGAGAGAGAGAAACAGAGAGACAGAGAGAAGGAAAGAGACACAAAGAGAGAGAGACAGAAAGAAACACATGCACAGAGAGACTGAGAGAAACGACAAAAATCGTACTTCTAACTAACCTAATTAAGAAAACAGGCAGTCACGCCTTTTTTTACATCTAGCCCTCCAGGCAAAGAAAACTATTTCAGAAAAAAAGCCCGTTCTTCCTTCCCGTCTTCAAAGTGGGCGAGAGAAAGACAGGAGGGGAAAAAAACCCAGAAACAGACAGACACTGTCTGTCTGACATACAGACACAGACAAGGATAGGTCGTGCTTTTTGAATTAAACATCCCATTTTCAAAATTACAGCCTAAAAACTAAACACTGACAATGAAACAAAAGAAAAATGTAAGTCTGTATTCAGAGCAGAAATGTCAACAATAAAAGTCTTGAAGAGAACACAACTCTTGCAGGAACGTGTGTACGTGTGCACCCGCGCGCACACGCGCGTGTACAACACACACTCACACACAAACATACAAGGACACACACATACACACACAAACACACACGTGTATGCAGACATACCCACACACGCACACAGAAACACATGCACACACACACACACGCACGCGCGCACACACACGCACACACACACACATTTACAAAACACACACACACAACCCACAAAATCATAGTTATTTGAGCAAACACTAACATCATAAAAATACACTGATTACAGTCAAGCCGTTGAATGTATAAAAAAAAAGAAAAAAAAAAGAAATAGAACGAGAGAAACAGTGGACATTATTGTCTTGACAAACTCTAGACAATTCTGCTAAAACAATAAAGCTGGAAGTTTAACATTTCAACAGCTTAAAAAAAAATTGGAAAACCCATTTTTTATTTCATAACATCGATTTTTTAAGAAGGAAAAAAAAAACCCACTCGTCTATTATCAAAGAAATCTGTTCTGATGCATAACAATAGAAGGTAAATTAATTGAAATCGGACCTTGAACGTGATATTTTGATTTGATTTGATGAGGAAGAAAGCTAGAGGAAAGAGAGTCTAGAGGGAGTTTTACAGCAGAAAGTCTTCAGAAAAGAAGCCTCCATCTCGCCAGTGTTTCAATCCCTAACTTCTTCCAATTCAGGACTGCTGATAGCTCCTGAAAATAAAACGTCTACTTGCTTCATCTTCTCGTAATAATGTTAACAGCTTTTTGAAAAAAAAACCAAAAAACCTCAACATGATGGATAATTAAAAATGTCTTCGTTTCTTTTCAATTCTCATTCATACCTTGCCCTTGTGTTCGTGTTGCCTGATTGTTAGTTCCATGTTGGCATTCATTCCATTATTGATACCTTTTGTGGATTAGTTTTTATTTGTCGTTTAAAAAATGTGAAACCTTGCTTCATATTATGAGTTGGTAATACTTTCAGGTACCTCCAGTGTTTTGTTGTTGTTGTTGTTGTTCTTTTTGTTGTTTTCTTTCCTCAGCCAAGTGCTTCAAGATTCACTGATAGCGAGATCTTGCACATACGACCCTTTTTTCCATCATTAAGGGAGCTACATTCTGACTTAGAGGAACAATAGAGTTTTAAAATATTCTTTGCCTTGTCTTGTTTTGTCTTCAGCTGCTTTTGTTTGTTTTTGTTTGGGGTTTCTTTGTTACTGTTTTTTTTGTTTGCTATGACCTGGATTCCAATCTGTATACTCAATATTTTGGATGCCTTCGAGGCCAAGTCGGTTTAAAGTTAGGACGCTTTACCACCCGCCACAAGGACATTCATTGTTCGTAAGGAAATAGGAGATGATGTGTACACATGACACCAGTGTGCATGCGGTTCGAGTTTTTTGTTGCTGTTATTTTGTTTTGATTGTGGGGTTTTTTGGGGGGTGGGGGTTGTGTTTCGTTGTTGTTTGTTTGTTTGTTTGTTTGTTGTTGTTGTTTGTTGGGGGTGGAATTTGTCATCCGTTTCTATCGGTTTGCATTGGTCTACTCATCCAAAAGACTGAATGGGTTTGTGCGTGTGTACAAGATCTTCTGTGTGTGTTCGCACACGGGACCTAGCGTGTGCACAAGATCTTATACGTGAATTTGCACACGGGACCTAGCGTGTGCACAAGATCTTATATGTGAATTTGCACACGGGACCTAGCCTGTGCACAAGATCTTAATAAAAGTGGCGCTCCACCACGAAATGAGTCGCTTAGCACATTACCCAATTTTGCGCTGGGAGCCTTTAAAGGCAGGTGGGGGTCAAGCTGTCAATTTTGTGATTTTGATTGATTATTAAACTAGATCTGTTTATTTATCTAATAATGAAATATCAAGGTATCATTTTTATTCCTTTTGCTTTTAAATGTGTTTTGAAAATACCAAAGCGCTCATTCTGACAACCTGTTACTAAAATAAACTTGCCCGTTTCTCATTTTGTCACATCCTGCAGTCAATCATTTCAATTTGTAATAATGTTGCACAGAATTGTCCGATTTTCAATCTGTTTTTTGTATTTGATAGCCCCTTTATTGCACATTAATAACATGTCAATAACTAAAAATTGACCTCATGTGCACTCCGTCTCATTATGTGGTGGAGCGTCACTTATATGTGAATTTGCACACGGGACCTAACCTGTGCACAAGATCTTATATGTGAATTTGCACACGGGACCTAGCCTGTGCACAAGATCTTATATGTGAATTTGCACACGGGACCTAGCCTGTGCGCAAGATCTTATATGTGAATTTGCACACGGGACCTAGCGTGTGTACAAGATCTTATACAGTGCAGTTACAAAACGATTTGATTCTATGCTATGAAATGTCTCTTAACATTTAAAGATGGATTCTGAAACACAACTTAATTTCTCCCCCTAAAAGCGTTCTCTTGTATGTTTGTTCTTTGGTCTTGTTTGTTCATTTTCTTCCTTTGGAATGATTTTGTGTGCAAGCGTTTTTGTTTTTGGTCCAACATGTGAGATTTAGGATACATATCTATCATGACCATAGTTTTTGTTATTATCATGATCTTTTTTGTCGTTTTAATGATCATATAATTATTATCTTTATTATTGTTAACATTATTATCATTACTATTATTACAATTATTATCATTATTATCTCTATTATTATCATTAACTTCACTGTTATCGTCGCCATCATCATCATCATCATCATCATCATCATCATCATCATCATCATCATCATCATCATTAAAATTGTTGCTGTTGCTAGCACTATCATTATTATCAGTATTATTAATATTGTTTATGTCATCGCTGTTGTAGTCATCGTCGGCATCATTATAACGGATGACAAAATTAAAAAATATATATTCATATGGGGACTAGATATGAAAAAAATTATATTAGTGCTTCTTCCATTATCCCTGCAAGAAAAAAATCTATCCTCATTCTCTTCTTTATCATCTCATTTGCGCACACTCGCGTACGTACACACACACACACACACACACACACACACACACACACACACACACACACACACACACACACACACACACACACACACCTAAAGATGAAAATCAATTATGTGGTTTTAGAAGAACTGACCCGTATCAAACGATACTTGCAATCGTCGTATTCTGTCTACGCCAACAATAAAATCAATGATAATGACTGTAAGGATTGGAAGTTTTCAGTGAACTGAATGAAATCTTCGTCTTTATTGTTGAATGCTTTTTCCTCCTCTGTCATTGTGAACAAACCATCCTTGTCTTTGTGTTATGCTGTTTCCTAGTCTTTGCATGGGTGGTGGTGGTGGTGTGTGTGTTACAGGGGGGGGGGAGGGGGGGGGGGGGGCAGGCGGAGTTAAAAACCCGGTGGTTAGAGCGTTATGCTCGTGATCTGGTGGCCGGGATTCGAACCACCAGTAATATAAGTGCTGACTCCACTGCCCCAAGACGTCCAATGTGTTAACGCACACAAAACATTTTGCGAACACGATAAAACCTATTTCGCCTTTCACAAAAGTAGACCCTGGCGCGCAAATAGGAAGATATGACAACTTTTGTTTCAAATCCGCATGTAGTACACTGGTGTCATGATGAGACATCATCCCTGAAGTTGGTATACGGCTAAAAATAATAGGCCTAATAATTATAATGATGATGATGATGATGATGATGATGATGATGATGATGATGATAATAATAATAATAATAATAATAATAATAATAATAATAATAATAATAATAATAATGATGATGATGATGATGATGATGATGATAAAACATTGAATATATATAGCGCTATATCTTGTAAAAAAAAAAAAAAAATCGACAGCGCTTGCATTCGACCTATACAACACACAAGCAATCAACAACAATTTATAGTTTTAGCAAAATAACCGTAATGGTGACCAAAAAAAACGGTCACATACGCATAATCTTAGCAATGGCGAGTCTCGGAGCTCTCTACCCGAAGAACCACAGGGTCCCCAATGCTGTCACCAAGAGTTTACACCTACAGCAATTCATACAAAACTACACACCCATGGGGAGTGGATGTTAACAAACACATGATTGCTTATTCCATTATCTTCAGGGGGAAAAGTAAATAGATACATGTGTTTTCTGTGGTACAAAAGTCGTTATCTAGGTTTCATACTTTAATACGAAATACTAATTTGTTTTCTCTCTCTGTGTGTAGAGTCCCCCAAAAGCAGGCGATATGGAGCAATCTAATCGAAGATCATAGGATCAATCCCTGGCCTGGACGTACAAGTGGGGTGCCAGGCTAAAGATAATCAATGCTACCCCATATCGTGACAATGATGGTGATGGTCACCTAGTGCGTCACACAAGTGCAGAGTGATTAAGGAGATGACAATCAATGGACAAGTACCCAATGGGTGGGTGTCAACCGCCCAAGTCTTTGTGGTCAGGCTTTTTTTTTTAGCTGGGAAACCCGTAACACGGGCCAAGCTGAAGAGGATCTCCTAGAACCGAGTCCGTTGGAGGAGTGTTGTTGTGGCCCTTTGTTCCCTAAGGAATTCACAGGCATGAGTCAAGTAAGTCAATCTGTTAACATGCATAAGTGCAATTCACTCCATTTTAATATTGTTACAGCCATGCTGTCACCTTGTAACACTTTTAAATCTCAAATAAAAAAGCTGTGTTACTATATACAGATATATAAAAAAAAATCCCCGGGATTAAAACCAACTATATAATATGGTGGCGTGTCTCCTACCTATGCCCTGGTCAACCATAAGGGTCAACCTAGGATGATTTCATGTATGTATAGATCGTAGTGTTTGGGTGTCAATCGTTCAACCCGTCTGAACGAGTCCGCGTGTGTGTGTGTCTGTCTTCAGGAGCAAGACTGATATAATGCGAGATAGATAAAGCCATGATATGCGTTAGTGTGTATCCAGTGTGTGTGTGTGTGTGTGTGTGTGTGTGTGTGTGTGTGTGTGTGTGTGTGTGTGTGTGTGTGTCTGTGTGTGTATGTGTGTGTGTGTGTGTGTGTGTGTGTGTCTGTGTGTGTGTATGTGTGTGTGTGTGTGTGTGTGTGTGTGTGTGTGTGTGTGTGTGTGTGTGTGTGTGTGTGTTGTGTAAAACCTGGCAATGCAAGTCTTGAATCATAATAACAGTTCTGTTTTGTTTTGTTTTTCATCAGATTAAACTGATACCTATCCAAGGCTTTTCTTGTAAAAAGGAACATGAATTCCTGTGTAGAAATACTGTGACCGCCATCGCTGACAAACCAATTTGATTTTTTGATAGACAATATTCCAAACACATTGTTTTGTATCCCAGAAAGGTGAAAAGGAATTTCCAAAATCTTTTTTTTTTATATCATTCACATCACACACACATACATACACACGCACACACACACACACACACACACACACACACACACACACACACACACAACACACACACATGGCCCAGCATGGCAAAAATGTCGTTTCTACAAAAATACCCTTTCTATATATAAAAACAAAACAACGACATACCCCAAAAAGACATCTACACATGAGTGGCATGGCAGAAAAACAGGCAAACATGCGGTTAGCTGCAGCAGAGAGGGAGAGAGAGAGAGAGAGAGAGAGAGAGGAGAGAGAGAGAAGAGAGAGAGAGAGAGAGAGAGAGAGAGAGAGAGAGAGAGAGAGAAGAGGACAGAGAACAGAGACAGAGACAGAGACAGAGAGACAGACAGAGACAGAGACAGAGAGACAGAGAGAGAGAGACAGACAGACAGAAACAGACAGACAGACAGACAGAGACACAGACAGACAGAGACACAGATAGACAGAAACAGACAGACAGACAGACAGAGACAGACAGACAGAGATAGACAGACACACAGAGAGACAGAGACAGAGACAGTGACAGACAGACAGAGACAGAAACAGAGACAGACAGACAGACAGACTGAGACAGAAAGACAGACAGAGAAGACCTAGCGAAAAATGATGGAGACGACGAGAAAGAGAGAGAGGATGATGATGAGGAAAAGCTATCACCAACAAGTCACCGCACGGGCGATGCTAGATTAGTGCAATGATTGCGGCCAAACGGGCAACTACGTGATTAATGACTTTATCAGCTAATAGGCCTTGCTTTCTTCTTTCCTCTTCTGTCCTTTTTCTTTCAACTTCACCGCCCGTTCCATCCCCGTCATTTTGTCATGCTCTCCATCCCGTCCATCTCACTCTTCAGAAGTGGGGGGGGGGGGGGAGGGCGGGGGGGGGGGGGTAGTGTGTGTGTGGGGTGTGTGGAGGGGGGAGGGTTGTGTTGTGTTGTGTTGTGTTGTGTTGTGTGTGTGTTGTTCTTCAGTTTAATGTCTATTCACATAAGTGATATTAGACAACAAAAAAAAAAAAAAAAAAAAAAACCTTGTAAAAACTTTTAACCAATGGTAGAAAAAAAACACAAAAAGTGAACACTAAACGCTGAACAATCAATCAGAACTTTTTAGAAAATTAAGAAACAGCACGAGATTGTGTGTGTGTGTTGTGTGTGTGTGTGTGTGTGTGTGTGTGTGTGTGTGTGTGTGTGTGTGTGTGTGTGTGTGGGTGTGGGTGTGTGTGTGGGTGGGTGGGTGTGGATGTGGGGGTGTGGGGGGGTTGTGTGTGTGTGTGTGTGTGTGTGTGTGTGTGTGTGTGTGTGTGTGTGTGTGTGTGTGTGTGTGTGTGTGTGTGTTTGCGCCTGTTTTTAATTTTCATGAAATAGATTGAAAAGTTCCATTATCTTATTTTGTTTTGATTTTACTATTTTCTTATTAATTTACTACTTTGTTTTGAGGGTTTCAATTATTTCTGGACTCTATTTTTACTCCTTTTTACGCA
>CM060321.1:46368397-46370897 GCA_030674155.1 Stramonita haemastoma | reverse complement strand
CACACACACACACACGTACAACACAAAGGCTGAACAACAGACAGAAAGATAGACAGACAGACAGACAGACACACACACACACACACACACACACACACACACGAACAACACAAAGGCTGAACAACAGACAGACAGACAGACAGACAGACACACACACACACACACACACACACACACACACACATACAGACACACACACACAGAGAAGACCCCCCCGTCCACACACACACACACACACACACACACACACACACACACAAGACTCCCCCCCGTCCACACACACACACACACACACACACACACACACACACACACACACACACACACACACACACACACACACACACACACACTGAAAGCAACAAAAAAAACCCACCAAAACCCCCAAAACTTCAGTCGAACAATTGAATACAGTCGCCCCTCACTCCCTCTCCCTTCCAGCCAGCCAGCCCTTTCGCTTCCTTCCATAAATCCATCGTCGCCTGGAGTGTTTGCGAAGCGATGAACTGAGGCATCCCAGACGAGGTGTGTGTGTTTGGGGGGGGGGGGGGGGGGGGGAGGGAGGACGGGAGGGGGTACCGCTATGCCAAACAAGGCGATGATAGCTGACAGATTTTTTTTTCCCCCGGCATCGTTATACCTTTTTTATTTTTTTTTTTTTTATTTTTACTCAATACTGGTAAGGCCTCCTCACCTTACTTGTCTTCCCTGCCACCTGTAAAATCAGCAACAACAACAACAACAAACTGCAACAACATTACTAATAAAAGAAAAAACACAAATGTTTTGGCAAGGGGTGGGGGTGGGGAGTGGGGGGGCGCTGGAGCAAGGAGGGGAGGGGAGGTGGTAGCCTGGTGGTTAGAACATTGCGTGAGCTTGTGATTTGACGGCCCAGGTTCGAACCCCGGAACGAGCCACCACCGAGACGCCAATTTAAGGGGACTTTTTCCTCTGGAGTTCATATCAGTAGAGACATCTAAATAGAGTCCACTTTCCCCAAAGTCCATCAAATGAGAGTGTAAACCGAGTGCGATGCACACAGAACATATTGCAGATACGTTAATTTCAAAACCTGTTCTGCCTTTCGAAAGAGTAGTCTATTCGTGCTGGTAAGGTCGGATTAGAAACAAATATATTTCTAAACAAAGGCATGCACACTTGCGTCATGTTTTAATTAAACATCATCCCTGAAGTTGGAATTCGACTAACTTATTTTCTGAATGTTTTATACCACTTATATCTTAATAGTGGGGAAAAAAATCGGTCGCATACTCAAAAAACTTTACCTTGGAGCTCTAGCCGAGGAACAACAAATAGAAAAGTTCCTGCACAGAGGTAAAAAAAACAAAAAACAAAAAAACAAAACACAACAGCAGCAACAAACAAGAAATGACTCCATTGACCTAAGTATTCCCTCCCTTGTGTAATTTCCGTCCAATTTCTTCTTCACAATGAAAATCTGCACGCACATGTACTGATTGTTCTCAATAACCTTATATATATATATATATATATATATATATATATATATATATATATATATATATATATATATATATATATATATATATATATAAATAAAGAGACAGACAGACAGAGACACAGACACAGAGAGAGACACAGACAGACAGACACAGAGACAGAGACAGAGACAGACAGAGACACAGACAGGGGCACAGACAGAGAGTGTGTGTGTGTGTGCGTGCGTGCGTGCGTGCATGCGCGCGCGCGCGCGCGCGCGCTTCATATTCAAAATAACTCCTTCCTGTGCCCTACATGTTTTTCTTTGGCAACTCATATTTCTCTTTATCTTCTTTTCCAAGGACAGAGACACGTACCGCTCATTTTTTTTTTCTTATCTCATACCCCTAGAGGCTTCGTTTTCCCCAACAACAATATATATACACAAGTCTATTTCTTTCTTCTTTCTATCATTTTTTTTTTATCAAGAGTGTAAATCCCACGGGCCCACCCATTCTTTTCCACATAAATCTATAATGTTGTCTCTCCGTCCCCACGGACAATCGGAACAGACATCTTATTCAATATCAGTGCCTAGTTCTCCCGCTCCTGGTACTATCTGGGTGGCTGAGATGGCACGAGGCCAGTTTTGGCACCTGCGGGTTGGCAGTTCAAATCCCGTGTGCTATATTAAATCAAGTTCTTATCAGCAACGATGGGACACGACTATGAAACTTTTGTTGTTGTTGCTGTTGTTTTGATGCAACTTATTTCAGTTGCAGTGACAGTGAGTTTTAGGGGTTTTTTTCTTGTTGGTTGTAATCTTTAGCTTCCTACAAGCAAACTTACAAACCAGTAAATAAACAAGCAAACAACGCAGCGAACAAGCAAGCGAACAAAGAAACAAGCGAACGAAAATTATGCTCTCCCTTCCTCAGATTTCTCTAAACGTTTCAAGAGTCACCACGCCATTTGAAGTAATCAAGTATTAGAATGATGATTATGATAATTATGATAATTATGATGACAATAATAATCA
>CM060321.1:46355897-46358397 GCA_030674155.1 Stramonita haemastoma | reverse complement strand
GATAGTGATGTTGGCAGATGAACTACGCGGAATGTTGCCACAGTCCTGAACCTGCACCATGAGGGAATACATGTCACGAACTTCCCTGTCTAGGGAATGAGCGATGAAGAGAGTTCCATCAGGAAAGATTCCAAAGCGTCCTTCCTCATTGCCTCTCCGAATTCTGTAGCCCAGTTCTCCATTTCTGCCCTTGTCGATGTCAGTGGCAGTAAACTTCATGATGATCTCATTCACAGGCCTGGACTCCAAGATGGCGATGCTGTAGACATTGTGGGGGAAGATAGGGGTGTGGTCATTCACATCCTTGATCTCCACATCAATAGTCATGCTGCTGCTGCGCTGAGGTGTGCCAGAGTCACGTACTGTGACCTTCAGTTTTACATGGCTTCTACCTATCTGAGAGGCTGGCTTGGTTAAGGAGATGATGCCCGTGTCCTGGCCTATTTGAAAGATGTTGTTTGGATCATCATCAGATGTGAGGGTGTAGATCAGCAAGGCGTTGGGGCCTTTGTCAGCATCCTTTGCAGCTGCCATGAAGATGTTGTTGCCTGCTGGCCAGTTCTCCATGATGGTCACTCCTGACCGTGTCACTGTGAACACGGGCGTGTTGTCGTTCACATCTCTGACATTTATGGTCACTGTAACTTTTCCAAACCTCGACCCTTTGGTGGCGATGACAGACATGACATATTTCTCCTTCTCTTCCCGGTTCACCACTTTGTTTCTCCTGATGACACCTGAGGCATCGATGGAGAACACCTGCAGGGGATCCCCACTGGTGATTGAGTAGGTGATGGTGGTACCTCCACCCCCTGTGGCCTGCACCTGACCCACTGTTCCCTCCACACTGTTGCTTTCTTCTCCGCTGTCTTCTGTGATGTCGAACGTGACTGCCTGGCTGGGAAAGCGAGGGGCAGGATCATTGATGGCGGCTACCACCACATTCACCATCGCCTCCCTGTCCGATCTTTCCCCACCACCGTCTATGGCCACGACGGACAGCCGGTAACTACGGCCCACGTTACGTCGTAGAACTGTGGTAGTGGTGATGACGCCAGTGTCAGAATTGATGACGAAGCTGTTGAACACGCTACCTGTGAACCTGTAGGTCACTCTGCCAAAAGATCCTGCATCCCTGTCTGCAGCTTGCACCTGGACCACCCTCATGCCCGCAGGGTCTGTCTCAAACACGTTTACAAAGTAAGAATCTGGGTGGAATTGAGGAGTGTTGTCATTGAGATCTTTCACTGTCAGATAGATGGTTGCTGTCGAGGACAGGGAAGGTGTTCCACCATCTTTAGCAATGATCCAGATCGTGTATGACGACCTCTCTTCACGATCCAATGACTTCAAAGTGGTAACTCGACCGAAAGTGCTGTCCACTTCAAACATGTCGGGGTAGACAAGATCTGTGTCTGGATGAACGATGTAACTGACAGTGCCATTGATTCCACTGTCAAAATCTTCCGCTGTCAAAGTTCCCAGGTACTGACTGACAGGTTTGTTTTCCTCAATCTCCACCCTGATGGCCGGGGTTTTGAAGCGTGGAGCCATGTCGTTTTCATCCTGAATGTCAATGACCAGCCTGGTGAAGTTGCTGTAGGTGCTGTCGCTGGCGGAGATGTTGAGGACGACCTGGGCTGACACCTCATGATCCAGGGCCACACGGCTGGTCACCAACCCTGTCGTGTCGTCAACCCTGAACCAGCCGTGGCTATTCCCGGTCACAATAGAGTACTTCAGGTGAGAGTTGGGTCCCGAATCATCATCCAAGGCTTTGACGCTGATCACAAAGGACCCGGGCATTGCCAGCTCTGACATCCTTGTGTGGTACTCGACACGTTCAAACACGGGAGCGTGGTCATTGGCGTCATTCACGATGATGATGAGGTAGGCGGTAGAGCTTCGGGGCGGGGCTCCCTTGTCTATAGCCTTCACAGTCAGGTTGTACTTGGGGATAGTTTCGCGGTCCAGCTGCCCTCTCACCTGGATGTAGTTGATGGTGGTGGCCTGTATAGTGAGAGAGACCAGCCTGAAGTGGTCAGCCTCGTTGCCGCTGATGATCTGAACTGATGTCTGGCCGTTCACTCCTCGGTCAGCGTCAGTCACGCTGATGCTGGCCACACGTACCCCACTGGCATTCTCGTCAATGGTGGCTATACCAGTCACCGGGTCAGGGGTTGTGGGCTGGAAAGTGATGATGGGGTCATGGTCGTTTTCATCAATGACCGTCACAGACACATAAGCTCTCCCACTCTGCGGAGTTCGGCCCCCATCCCTGGACTCTACAATGAGGAGACAACTGTTGGGGTCACACTCTATACTGCCCACTGACCTCTGACGTCCACAGGAAGGCCGACTGCAGTACAGAGGCGATGTCAGTGTCCTGATCACCCCTGTCCTTTCCTCTATCCTGAACTGGCCGGAGGAGTCTATCACAGTGTAGTAGATTTCAGCATTTTCCCCGATGTCATCATCAGAGGCCTGCACGTGAATAACT
>CM060321.1:46325927-46328427 GCA_030674155.1 Stramonita haemastoma | reverse complement strand
AAGGAGTGTGACTACAGCAGGGGCAATGTTGTAAACTGACAGATATACGAGGCTACATTACTCCCAATGGCTCAGCATCAAGGCTTGGTTTAGCAAAGAACTGTTTGAAGAGGTGGCAGTGAACAAAACAGCAATCCCTTTAAATCTCTCTCTCTCTCTCTCTCTCTCTCTCTTCTCTCTCTCTCTCTCTCTCTCTCTCTCTCTCTCTCTCTCTCTCTCTCTCTCTCTCTCTATCTATCTATCTATCTATCTATCTATCTATCTATCTGTATCTGTTCTGTCTCTGTCTCTCTTTGTTTCTTACATAGACACGTACAGACACACAGACACGCAGACACATGCAGACACACAGACAGACAGACACACAGACAGATAGACAGACACATACACAGACACATACACACACACACACACACTACTGCTACAACGCCATAACCCGAGAATAACAAGGTGATAAAGAGACCAGCCCTGTCAAACCACCTCAGCACAAACCATCAGACAGAATTGAATGGCGGGAAAGAGAAGCGTCAGTGTCTGTAATCTGAAATGAAAATCGGGATGTAGGTCTGTGTGTGCTGACAGCTGGAGAGCTCTGTGACTCTAGCTGGGCCTGCTGCCCTTTCCTTTGCCCTTCAGCGTCACTGAGTGACCTCAGCTCTGTGCTCCCATTGCACTGGTGTGGGATGATGTATCAGGCCTTCTTCAGGGGGTTTTGCTTAAACCACCCTTGTTATATATATTTTCAAACTGTTGATTTTATCGTGTTCCACAGGTTTCATCTTTAGATACAGTTTGGTATTTGTTGTGTAATTTATTTTATTCAGTATGTTGTTGTTGTTGTTGTGCATTCCTCAGCTTAACTCTGAATCGATCGTTCAACTCACCTGGGCCGGTATCACTATGAGATTGAAATTGCATATTGAATGCGAATTTTGTGTGTACGGCTGTTTTCAAATGTCTCACCATACACGTAGCCATAATCTGACTTCAACAGATTTTTCCTCCCTGAAAGAAGAGTGCAGGTTGTTATGTTAAGAGCTTTTCATGGTTGAAGGCAATCTCAAGTCAACAGTTTACAACATATTAACATTTTAGTGTAGTCCTTGGCAATAAGCTGACATCAATAGTTGACACAGCTTTGGGCCTGGGCTATACTTAATATCATTTCTTTTACAGCTGGATGCTTTGAATTTGCCACAATAATTTCATAATACTTTTGATTAATTTTATATTGATACTGTCTGGTCTTTTTGATTCATTTCAATAACTACCATCTGTACATAATTGAGCCAAAGCAGGTTGTGAGGCTGTGTGACACCTACAGTTTCTACAGCATTCAGCTCACATTATTTGTTGATTGAGCAGAAAAGACGAGGTGATTTAAATTAGTGATGGTATAATTAACAGTACCCAAAACTTTTCTTGTCTGTCTTTTTTATTATTATTATTAGCGTTTCTTCATTCAAAGTGACATTAGATTGATCATTTTGCTTGCTTTATTGTGTGCAACTCTTTATAGTACCTTGCCATGCAGGCAGACATACTCTAACTTCAGAGGATATTCATTACGCTAAAACGCATGGTCATATCAACTGATCATTTTCTCTGCTTTCAAACCAAAGTTCTTTCCCTGCTTTCATAGCAGTGACTAAGTCACTGAAGAAGCGGAGTCCTCTTTATTTAACAATTCATACAAGGTTCTTTGCTGGAAAACAATACTTCTGGCTTGGGTTTCATATCAAACGTCTGCAGTTACAGATTTTATGAAAGAAAGCTTCCTATAAATCTCTTTGCCACAAACATTATTCTGATATACAAACTGATTTCAAATACACTTTTGTTAGAAATGTGAATTAAAAAAAACAACAACACTCAGTTACTTGTTGTGAAATGTCATAGCATCAATGCTAGTGATGATGTATGATGCTTTCAAAGGAAAAACATGACTGAAACCTACCAGAGTGAAACATTAGTTACAGGTAGGATTGGAATGTACCAGGCAGAAATGCGTGGCCAGGGGGAGGTAAGGGAAAGGGAAAGGTGTTCCAATAACCTCAGGTTCTCAAGGGGCCAGCATATCAAGGGTGGCGCCCATCTGCTCTCCCTCACTGCTTTACCGTCCCTGACCCTAAAGAGGGCAAGTACCCATTTACAGCTGGGTAAAATGAGGGACAGTACTGAAGCAAAGGTGCACAAACTGTCACCCATCCACATTGTAACCCTACTCAATGCTACCACTGAGATGATAACCTGTGCCCTGGAGAGAGAACAGCGCGCAATCTGAAATGACACTCTACATCAACACCTTCTGAGAATGACCACACTGGAATTGACTGGGATTGCCACATTTTCATTCCAACATCACTTTTGCTGATATAACTGCAGGCTTGAAATTCTAAGGGTATAATGATAAAGCTATTTGGGGGGTGGGAGTGGAGTTGAGTATGATGATGTAGATACCACTTTTAGATTGGTGGTAAGAGGACAAAACCATTACATG
>CM060321.1:46318427-46320927 GCA_030674155.1 Stramonita haemastoma | reverse complement strand
TTTAGTATCTAAGAAAAACAAACAAACCTTTACCGGATCAAATCTAAATAAATAAAATTTATCCAAGATTAAGATTACAAAAAGCATATAATTATACATAATTATATCACAAATCCTCCAAAGGACTTGATCAAAATAAGCTGGAGTATAAGGTAGTGACTGGTGACATGAAATCCAACTTAGGCACCAAGGTTGTTCAGAACCAATAGCTTTTTTCTCCGTCACAAAGAGACAGCAAGGTACTCAATAGTAGTTTGCTCAACTTTTATTTCACAGAACAAATCACCAACCGCTGCTGGAAAACTTTCATGAAGAATCTGAGCACTTGAAACTGCTTTGTATCCTAAGTTCCTACGTTTTCGTCTTATGGAAAGGCTCCATGTGAGCAACACCTTAGAGATATTGAGGTACCACCTGGAAAAAAATATTATGACTGTGACTTTGACTGTCATACACACACACGCACGCACGCACGCACACACACACACACACACACATACACAGAGGAACGCTTGCACGCCGTTCCTCTGTGTGTGTGTGTGTGTGTGTGTGTGTGTGTGTGTGTGTGTGTGTGTGTGTGTGTGTGTGTCTGTGTGTCTGTGTGTCTGTGTGTCTGTGTCTGTGTGTGTGTGTCTATGTCTGTGTGCGATTGTATTTGTGTGTGCGTGCGTGTGTGCGTGCATGTGTGTGTATCTGTGTCTGTGTCTGTGTGTGCACTACTGCACTATACACAGATTATGTAAATGTGATAGCATGTGCGTTTACGAGTGCAGTAAACTACACATAGTTTGCATAGTTTCCGTTACATTACAAGGACAGCCATTTTCTTCTGGCAGGAAGACCCCTGGCGGCGGAAATTGGCATCAATAAAGTTCGGTAACTGAGTAGCTGGCTTGACGGAACTCTGCTGTTTCCATGGCAACAGATCCATCACTCTAGCCAGTCTGATTTCCCCTCTGTGTGGAGAGCTACTGGAATAAACGAAAAGGATGACACACACAAATTAAATATTACACACACATTAAATTACACACACGCACATTAAATCACACACACACACACACATACACACACGTACACATACAGAATTAAATGCTATACATAGATTAATTAAATGCTACACACATATTGAATACCACGCATGAAATGGCAGCTTTCAGTCTCGAATGACAATGGAGTTGCCCTCTAGGTGTTCTTTCTAGTACAATGTCGGGTGTAGCTGGCCAGTGGGACACAGGAATGACAGTCCCTATGGCAGAGGGGACAGATGGAGTCTGACGCTGGTCTGTCTGACTGGTCTGCAGTCTTTCCTCTCATTCTCTTTGCCTCGTGCTGTCTGAGCAAGTGTCTCTTTGAACTTGGAGAGACCTTTCTGCACATTCTGTCTCCAGGCTGACCGTTCAAGGGTGTTTGCTTACTTTTCATTTGTTCTGGTCGATGTTCGGGGCTTTTAAGTCCGTCTTGCACACGTTTTTGAATCACAGCTGTGGTCTGCCTGTGGGACGATTCTCCTGCACAAGTTCTCCATTGAGGAGGTCTTTAGGGATCAGTCCGTCGTCCATGCGCACGACATGGTCGAGCCAGCGATTACATCTCTTGTTTCAGCAGCGTGTTCATGCTGGTGCACCCAGATCTTTCCAGGACAATGTTGTTTTGGACCTTGTGCTGCCAGGTGATGTTCAGGATGTGTTGGAGGCAACGCATGAGGAAAACATTGTACATTGGCTCTTGTCAGGCACGTAAAGTCCAGGACTCGCTGCCATACAGGAGGGTGCTCAGGACACACGTTCTGTAGATCTGGATCTTTGTGTGCTCAGTCAGCTTGCTGTTGTTCCATGCATTCTTTGCCAGTAGAGTCATGGTGGTAGCTGCTTTGCCGATGTGCTTGTTGAGTCAAGTGAGAGGGTGTCTGGGATAGTTGAACCCAGCTACACGAAGTCATCCACTTGACGATCGATGCCACACATAGATTAAATATTACACACAGCTAAATGTTACACATATACTAAATTCATATAAAAGAAACAAGCTTAATTACGAATAGAAAAAATCAAAACACGAAAATTAAAAAAGACATACTGTTGCACAGTACGCTAAAGCAGAGAGAGAGAGAGAGAGAGAGAGAGAGAGAGAGAGAGAGAGAGAGAGAGAGAGAGAGAGAGAGAGAGAGAGAAAACTTTTCACCATGAAGGCAAAGTGTATGCAATGGAGGATTTTCGACCACCACCTAAGGAAACACAGCATCACACAATTCACAGGTGTGTCCCGATTTAGTAACACAACGCTGCGACAGGGCTCTGATAACGTGGGAGGTAATCTACTTACCGCCCCATCACACATACATACATACATGCATACATACATACATACATACATACATACATACATACATACATACATACATACATACAGACAGACAGACAGACAGACAGACAGACAGACAGACAGACAGACAGACAAACATCCATCCATCCATACATACATACAGACAGACAGACAA
>CM060321.1:46298427-46310927 GCA_030674155.1 Stramonita haemastoma | reverse complement strand
GACCATTTGCACGTCTTGGCTTTAGTACAGTCCCCCCAGTTTACCCAGCTGCAAATGGGTACCTGCCCTCTTTAGGGTCAGCAAAGGTAAAGCAACAAAAGAGAAGAGATGGGCGCCGCCTTCAATATGCTAGCCCCTAGAGAAGCTGAGGTATCTTGTGCCTCACTCCCCTATGACCCCAGAGGTTAGGGGACACTACCTTTTACATGTTAAAAGACAAGTATGAAAGCTACATTAGATAGTATGGTCTGAACGTTGCAAAAATCAGTGTGTATCATAAACACAATGGCCAAAACACACTGAAAGTTTCAAATTGTACCAACGTGTACTGTTAGCAGTATGCTGTGAAAACTGCAGGCATCAAGTTATATCAAGAGATACGAAGACTTCACTGAATACGTTCAAACTCCACAAAGTTTGAAACTGTTATCAAAGTAAAACAGGCAAAGCAGAATCCCCTGAAGAAGGCCTGATACATCATCCCACACCAGTGCAGCGGGAGCACAGAGCTGACGTCCCTCAGTGACGCTGAAGGGCAAAGGAAAGGGCAGCAGGCCCAGCCACAGTCACAGAGCTCTCCAGCTGTCAACACACACAGACCTACATCCCGATTTTCATTTCAGATTACAGACACTGACGCTTCTCTTTCCCGCCATTCAATTCTGTCTGATGGTTTGTGCTGAGGGGGTTTGACAGGACTGGTCTCTTTATCACCGTGTTATTTTCTGGTTATGGCCTTGTAGCAGTAGTGTGTGTGTGTGTGTGTGTGTGTGTGTGTGTGTGTGTGTGTGTGTGTGTGTGTGTGTGTGTGTGTGTGTGTGTGTGTGAGTGTGTGTGTGTGTGTGTTTAGGCGTGCGTGTTCAGGCGTGTGTGTGTGTAGGTGTGTAGGCACGCACACACACACACACACACACACACACACACACACACACACACACACACACACACACACACACACACACACACACACACACACACACACACACTTAAACCCATGCAAGTTTTTTTTCCCCAAACACGAGTTATGGCCAAGAAATGTGCCAGTCACTTTTTCTGAGTGTGGTAAAACATACAAGGCCCACATAATTATGTATCAGCTACCTCACAAGGACATTTTTTGTTTATCTGACAGCAGGGGGGGGGGGGGGGGGGGGGGGAAACCTTTGCCACAAAAAATGGCGTCAATAAAGGGCGGTAACTGAGTAGCTGGAGTGACAACTCTGTCGTTTACGTGGCAACAGCTCAATTGCTTCAGTCTATCTCTATGTCTGGCTTGCCCTCTCACTCTATGCAGGGAAAAGGAAAAGGGGTTTTTGCTGCAAGTGGATTACATATTTGTAAGCAAACAGCAGCAAAACAACCACCAAATTAGGAGAGGAATGAATAAAATTTATGGGGAAGAAGATGAAAAGTGAATTAAAAAAATATCTTGGTTGGCAGAGAGAGGAGAGAGAGAGAGAGAGAGAGGAGAGAGAGAGAGAGAGAGACAGAGACAGAGACAGAGACAGACAGACAGACAGACAGACAGACAGACAGACAGACAGACAGACAGACAGACAGAGTTACAGATATGTAGCGACATGCTTTTTTTCATCATTAAGAATCACAACAAACATTTTCATGTAAGCATGAAATCAAAATTGAAAGAGAGAGAGAAAGGGTGATTCTATTCACAGAAAAAGAACAATGACGACATGCTACCTTAAGTTATGCATTGCCTTTCAGGCCAAAGCCTTTATAAGTTATCGATGTGAAACAAAAGGCCAAGACTAACATTAAGATTGATTTGTTTTGAAATGTTATGTGGGGACTACCTTGATGAATGACAAGCTCCAAAGCATAACAACTTACTGGTCTCTCCCATCAAAGGTGGAAACATGCTCTGAAGTCAGAGTATGGCTGCCTACATGGCAAGGTATTTGATAACAGCCACACATGCAAACTCCTCACCGAGTGTGCGCTCTCACAGGGGACTCATTCCCAGGCGTGATGAATGAGATGCAGTGCATAATCTGGGTGACCCCATAGGCTAGTTGAGCAGAAGAATGCTTAACAACGACAATAACAAAAGCAAGATTAGCAATAACAATAGCAAGAACGACAACAACAACGACAACATCAACTACTACTACTACTACTACTACTACTACTACTACTACTACTACTACTACTACTACTACTACTACTACTACTACTACTACTACTACTACGACTACGACTACGACTACTACTACTACGACGACGACTACTACGACTACTACTACGACTACTACGACTACTACTACTACTACTACTACTACTACTACTACTACTACTACTACTACTACTACTACTACTACTACTACTACTACTACTACTACTACAGATATGCGCACCGAATGCCATTTACGTTATTTTGCCAGCCCTTCGTTTGTTGTTTTAACTCCTTTGAAAAAAAAGTTGTAGCTGTGGTTTTTTCGAATGGAAAACTCCACCTCGAACTCTAAGCATTTTACATTATCCACAAATAAGACCAAAATACATTAACAATCAAATAAGTCATGTAACAACATTGAACAGTGTTCGTTTTCTGATACGAGTTTTTTTTGGGTTTTTTTAGGATTTGATGTTATATGTTTAACAACAGAATGTGTTAGAAGACACGAGAAGGAGGGGGGGGGGAGGGGGGTGCCAAACTTTGCTGCTTCAAGTAACTATTCTTTTACTATGTCATAATTTGTTGGAAATGAGTTTTGGGGGCTGTGTATTAGCTGGCAGAACTTAAAACCTGCAGGAAGGTTCTGACATCTATTTGCTTTGGTCCCAGAAAGACGAATAAAGTGTTTCAAGTGATGATCACATGAAGCCTTAGATCATACACATCTTCAGACAGCTCTTGTAGAAGATACCAGGACAGGCTGGAAAAGGAAGAGGGGAAAGGGAGGAGGAGAAGAAGGAGGAGGAGGAAGAGGAGGAGGAGGAGGAGGAAGGAAGGAAGGAAGAGGAGGAGGAGGAGAAAAAGAGGATTGAGAAAGGGAATTGGGTGGAGAATAATCAAGTCATCCTTAAGAGAGTTTGTAGAAATTGTAAACAGACTGAAACAGGCTGAATCAGACTGAAACAGAAGTTCCTCCAAGTCTGAAACAGAACTGATGGAAGGTGGGTGGCTAAGTGGGTGGGAAGGATGTGGGTGCAGGAAAAGCAAAACAAACACTAAATAAAGGTTCATCGAGAGTTCATGGATGGGGGAAGGGGAGGCGGGGGGAGGCGCAGGTGGCGATTGGAGGGTGGTGGGGGTGGGGTGGTGCTGATTCAAACGTGATGTAACTGGTGGACTGGTTGGTCTTTTGTCTCTTTGACTCTGTGTGTGTGTGTGTGCGCGCGTGCGTGCATGCGTGCGTGCGTGCGCGTGCACGGGAGCCAGCCGCGCGTGTGCATTTTGAACAGCTACAAATGCGTTGGAGATTTTCTAACACAAATAAGTAAAAAATAGAAAACCAAACCAAACAAAAACAAACAAAAAAAATCCCAATCAAATCGAAAACAACATAATAAATAATATTCGTTATTCCGTGATGATGGGCTTTTCACTCAGTCTGACGTTGCAATGCTGATAATCAGTATAATCCGGCAGTAGATTTCTGCTTCAGCTAGATCTCTGAACAGCAGCAACACAGCGTCAGAAGCAGTGCAGGGCTTCGACTTGCGGGTGGCCTAACGCCGATAGCTTCATAAGTGTTTTGTTTCTCAAGAAAATGCTCAGGGTATGATGCGTTTTGTATATTTCAGTTATGCTTCAACAGGTCCTGGACTTTTTGTTTTTGGTTTTTTTAATTGAATTCGCTATTACTGCTATGCCCAGGATATAAACCGGATGACAGAATATATCGGTGCACATAGGAGTTTTATCCTATCTTGTATAGAGACGTTGTTCTCTGTCTGGAGCCCATGTCCTCTAATTTGATTAGTGCAGACTGAGATATGTTAGTCATGCTAACAGAAACACATATATAAATCTGATGTCTACAGTTCTCCAAGGTAAGGTTAAGTAAGGACAGAAGGAAAAGAAGCAAACCACCAGCATCCTGCATTGATGTCAGTGGTCTAGGAGGGTTACAGGAGATTGTAGAACACCCCAGAAATAGAGAAAGATGGCAAACCCTGGTGTCATTGCGTGGAACTTCTACCGTCGACAGCGGCAACAGAGCTAGGTGACAGGCATTATCTTTCTGCACAGATTTCAGTCTGAATAATTCTTATGTAGTAAAAAAAACAACAAAAAAAAACAACCTTGACGTTTATTTGCTATCTTAAGATGCTTTAAAAAAAAAGTGAGACAATAATATGAAGTTTAAATGATAAAGACAGAATATCATTTGCTGAGAGAAATAAAATTGACTTAATTTGCAGTTTTGGATTACCAACAATTATTTGCTGCGAGGAAATTATAATCACGAAACGCTTGTATTAATAATGATTTTTGGCAGGAAATATGAAACTGATAGCACTTGAATCTTCTTTTGGAATATTCGCCTTTTTGGGGTATCATTCAGAAAGCAATTATTGTCTGAAATTTGAGCAATTTCCATTATCGTCATAAAACAACTGAACACGTAAACAAACAAATTTTTTTTTTTTTTAAATACCGTAACAATAATTATACTGCTGCTGTTTTATTGTTTCTTATCATTATTTTTTAATTTTTCAAAATAATATTTTTGTTTTTATCATCCTTATTGTTATATTGTTATAATCACAGGTATTATCATCAGAGTTGTTGTTATTATCATAGTTATTATCATCAGTACTGCTGTTGTTATTATTATAGTTATTATTATCATCAGTGTTGGTAATGTTGCTAGTGGTGGTTGTGGTGTCTTAAACCATTTTCAGTCATGGCAGATTTCTCCGTGTGAAGCCAAGGCTGCCCTGTTTACTGAGAGTGCATTGTCTCGAGAGCAGTGCCACCCATTTTTTTTCTAAACATTCTCTGTTTTCATGTGCATTAATTTGTTTCCATTTCAGAGAAGTTTTTTTCTACATAACTTTGCCCAGTGCTCTCTCCTGTTACCGTGGGTTCTTTTTCATGTGCTGAATACATGTTGCACATGGGATCTTGGTATATCCTCTCCTCTAATAAAAAAAACCCAAAAAATCTAACTTGCACCCGAACCACGACTCATGGTGCTGAGTGCTGTCAGTGCTGACTCCACTGTCAGTGCTGACTCCACTCTCCCCAAAAGTCCTTCGGATGAGACTTTAACCCGAGGCCCCGTGTACGAACACACGCAGAACATCTTGCGCACACGTTAAAACCGCTTTTCGTAAGAGCAGGCCATCGTGTGCCGGTGGGAACAGATGACATCTACAAAACTGCATACAACGGGGATTGGATGTAAAAAAAAAAAAAAAAAAAACCACGAGAGTGCTTATCCCATTATCCTCGATATAAAAGAATAAATCAAATCAATAAAATAAATCAAATCAAATGGTTGAGTTGTTGAAGATTATCCATGAAAAGTGTTAATTTCAAATATGCTCATGAAGATTTTTTTTCTCTTTGTCTCAGGGTCAGAAGAATGAAACAGTAGTTGGCGATGAGATCTTGGTATATCCTCTCTTCTGAAAAAAAACAACAGCAACAAACAACCTAAAAAAACAACAACTAGCACCCGAACCAGCACTCACCGTTGAGTTTTTAAAGACTATCCATTAAAAGTGTCAATTTCAAATATGCTCACGAGGGTTTTTTGTTTCTGTCTCAGACTCAGAAGAAGGAGACAGTAGTTGGCGCCATACCTTGATTAAACTTTGAGCCACAACTTCTGAACTTCCTCATTGGTTGGCCATCAGGTGTTTTTTTTTCCTGATGTACAAGACTGACATGGTTCTGTAATAATTGCAGAACTCTGTGAAGCGCAGTCTATTCGGTTCCAGGAAAGTACTTTGGGTATTTCAACTGATGATCATTGAAGCCATAGTTACTAAACCATCCTCTCTACACAGCTCTCTTACCAAAGAAGACGGGACAGGCTGCAAGGGAAGAGGGGGGTTTTAGTGAGGGGGGGAGGAGGGGGGAGGAGAGGGTGGATGGGGGGGGGGGTAGGGGAAGAGGAAGAATAATATGACTGCTTGGAAGGATGGTGGGAAAGGGATGGAAAAAAAGGGAAGGCTGGAAAGAAAGAAAGAAAAGAAAGAAAGAAAAAGAAAGAAAAGAAAGAAAGAAAGAAAGAAAGAAAGAAAGGAAAGAAAGAAAGAAAGAAAGAAAGAAAGAAAGAAAGAAAGAAAGAAAGAAAGAAAGAAAAGAAAGAAAAAGAAAGAAAAGAAAAAGAAAGAAAAGAAAAGAAAGAAAGAAAAAGAAAGAAAGAAAGTCCTCACCAAGTTAGTTGATTATCGAAGAAGCAAATGTGACTAAAAACAGAAGCTCGTCAGTGCCAAGAAAGATGTCTAGAGGAAGGAGGGGGGATGGGAGGTTAGGCGTGGTGGGGTAGGGGGTTGGTTGGGGATTTTGGGGGTTAGGTAGGGGATGGGGAGGGGGTTAGGAAAATCCAAATAGTTCATCTGGAGTTCAGGAAGAGAAGGATGGCCGAGGGAGGGGGGAGGGGAGGGGTGGGGTGGGGGAGCAGATGGAAGGTGGTGAAGGGTTGGAAACTGATTCATGTGTGTTGTAACTGATGGGTGGCTGGCTTCTTCTCTGTCTGTCTGTCTCTGTCTGTCTGTCTGTCTGTCTGTCTGTCTGTCTGTCTGTCTGTCTCTGTCTCTGTCTCTCTGTCTCTCTGTCTCTCTGTCTTTCTGTCTCTCTGTCTCTGTCTCTGTCTCTCTCTCTCTCTCTCAAAATTAAAATTCCAGAGAGAGATAAAGAGAGAGAGAGAGAGAGACAGAGAGAGACAGAGACAGAGAGAGAGAGAGAGAGAGAGAGAGAGAGAGAGAGAGAGGGGGGGGGGGGGGGGAAAGGCCGATGTGTATTAAACAATTTCAGAGTTCAGTGTTCAGTGGTCAGTGGTCAGTGTTCTCTCTCTCTCTCTCTCTCTCTCTCTCTCTCTCTCTCTCTCTCTCTCTCTCTCTCTCTCTCTCTCTCTCTCTCTCTCTCTCTCTCTCTCTCTCTCTCTCTTCTGCTATGTCTTGACTTTTGAGGATGAATTGTTTATGGGAGGGGAGTAGTTTGTGTCTGACTGGTTTTGCTTATTCATTTGATTCGTTATGTCATTTTTCAATGATTTCCTGATTATCAGTAATTGGATGACAATATGACTGATGGATTTGTTTTTTCTTCTTTTGCTATCTTACATTTCTTTGTTTATTAATTCATTGATTTATTCATAATTGTTTCATTTTTGCCCATGAGGGCCCGGTGTAAAGAAGCCTCTGGCTTATCCAATTACCCTCATTAAAATTTCGAGTTTCGAGTTTCGAGTTTTCGAGTTTCTCTCTCTCTCTCTCTCTCTCTCTCTCTCTCTCTCTCTCTCTCTCTCTCTCTCTCTCTCTCTCTCTCTCTCTCTCTCTCTCTCTCTCTCTCTCTCTCTCTCTCTCTCTCTCCTATATATATATATATATATATATATGTATATATGTGTGTGTGTGTATTTGTGTATTTGTGTATGTGTGTGCGCGCGCACACGCACGCGCAGGTATACATGGCAGGTGCACACGTGAGTGTGCGTGCGTGTGTGTAATGAACAGATCACAAAGAATAGTGAATACTACAGTATAATATGCAATGTACTATATAAAGTCTTGTTAACGTATTGGTACACCTGTCTACCCATCCATGTTTGTCTGTTGTTTTTTCTTCATGTTAAACTCCAAGCAAAACCTAATCTTTTTAAAAAAAGCAGATTCAGGAATGTGTTGAGAATCAATGAGCAAGAACAAGCTATCTGTGTTTAGTTCTTCGTGTTAAGCTTCAAGGAAAAGCTTAAAAAAGAAAGAAAGGTATATGTCAAGAATCCGTGAGCAGGGCCAAACTAAGCTAGCTCAGTTGTGTTTTTTTCCATTCTTTCTTTTTTCTTCAGCACATCAGTTCTCCAGGTCAAATTCTGGAGCTCATTAATTTTTTGGAAGATCAGGAATAGAAGTTTTCAATTGATGGCTCATTATCTCTTTGTTTAATGAACAGCATTTGTGCATAATTATAAGTGTGTGTGTGTGTGTGTGTGTGTGTGTGTGTCTGTCTGTCTGTCTGTCTGTCTGTCTGTCTGTCTGTCTGTCTGCCTGACTGTCTGTATCTGTGTACATGTGTGTGTGCCAAGTAAAGTCAAAATGATCCTTATTGAGGGTAACAGATTAAGCTTACACAACCGTTTGTCATCCTGGCCTCACAAAAAATAATGAAAACTTACTTACAAAAGCATTCAAAAGACAATATTAATCTGTATTGAAAAGAACACAATAAATGAAGAGTTCTTTTATATAAATCCAGCCCTCTCAATTCAAGATAAAGCGAAAACCAAAACAGTATAACACAACCTCGTCATACAAACAAATAATAAAAATTCAAAATAACAAGGACAAGAATAACATTAAACCAGCCAGATGTAAGGTAGCACTGAGCATAAAAGTGGACTTAAAATTTGTCCATCAGATGTGTCTCCAAAAATTTCTTAAACGTTTGTATCCAAGGATATGATTTTTAAAACTGATATAGATATTTCCACATTGTTCTTGATGGACAAATAAGGTTTGACATACAGAGATTATTACCGGCCTGGGGATAAAACAGTCTATGAGTAGGCCATAACGTTTTTTCACAATTCTCTTAAGGGGTTTTCCGTTTAATATATTGTAGACACATATGCACTTGTTGAAATGCAGACTGTCTTTGAGTGGACAAAATATCTAAAATGTTATAGTTGGTGATGGCCAGTGTATTAGGAGTCAACTGAATTAGTTTGACAGCTTTTTTTATGTAGGCGGCTTATATGTTTTAGGTCTGTTTCACTCGCACTACCCCATAAAGTAGAGACATAATTTATAAGAGATAGAATGTGTGCATGGAAGAATAGTTTTCGTGACTGTAAATTTAGAAAAGTGTATGTGTGTGTGTGTGTGTGTGTGTGTGTGTGTGTGTGTGTGTGTGTGTGTGTGTGTGTGTGTGTGTGTGTGTGTACGTGTGTGTACGTGTGTGTACGTGTGTGTACGTGTGTGTACGTGTGTGTCGTGTGTGTGTGCTATGTCTGTGTGTTGGGTATGTGTGTGTGTTGGGCGCGCGTGTGTGTGTGTGTGTTTGGTGTGTGTGTGTGTGTGTGTTTGGTGTGTGTGTGTGTGTGTGTGTGTGTGTGTGTGTGTGTGTGTGTGTGTGTGTGTGTGTGTGTGTGGTGTGTGTGTGTGTGTGTGTGTATACGTGTACGTGTGTGTGTGCGTATGTCTGTCTGTTGGTGTGTGTGTGCATGTGTGTGTGCATGTGTGTATGTGTCTGTGTGTGTCTGTGTGCATGTCTGTGTGTTGTGTGTGTGTGTGTGTGTGTTTGGTGTGTGTGTGTGTGTGTTGTGTGTGTGTGTGTGTGATGGGATGATGATAGGGGTAGGGTGGGGGAGAAGGACTTGGAAGCGTTCATAGTGAAGTTCACACAAAGTTTAGAAAATGGAGAGGGGGAGGGGGGGGCTGAACATTGGGGGGGGGAGGTGGGGGTATGAGTGAAGAGTGGAAAGAAAAAATGGGAGGGAGTGGGAGAGGAAGATTTTCTGATTTATGATGATGCCTTTTGCCATTTTTCTGATGTATTTTAAGTCTGTGCATGGTATGGCTGTGTGGGTAATATATATATATAGATAGATAGATATATAGATAGATAGATAGATAGATAGATAGATAGATAGATAGATAGATAGATAGATAGATAGATATAGATATAGATATATATGTAGATATATGTAGATATAGATAGATATAGATAGATATAGATATATGTATGTATGTAGATATATATAGATATATATAGATATATATATATATATGTAGATATATATAGATATATATAGATATATATAGATATAGATAGATGTATGTATATAGATATATGTATGTATGTATGTATGTATGTATGTATGTATGTATGTATGTATGTATGTATGTATGTATGTATGTATGTATGTATGTATGTATGTATGTGTGTGTGTGTGTGTATGTGTATATGTGAGTGATGTGAGTGAGTGAGTGATGATGAGTGAGTGAGTGAGTGAGTGAGTGAGTGTGAGTGAGTGAGTGAGTGAGTGAGTGTATACTCTGGACAAAAAAGTAGTTTACCCCAAAAGAAGAGGTTTTGCGAAGATTGCGAAGAAGAAAAATGCGAAGAAAAACAATGCAAAGAAGAAAACTGAGAAGAGGAAAATTCGAAGAATGTAGAGAATACAAAAAATGCAAAGAATGCAAAAAAATGAAGAAGAAGAAGAAGAAGAAGAAGAAGAAGAAGAAGAAGAAGAAGAAGAAGAAGAAGAAGAAGAAGAAGAAGAAGAAGAAGAAGAAGAATGCAAAGAAGAAGAAGAATGCAAAGAAGAAGAAGAAGAAGAAGAAGAAGAGAGAGAAGAAGAGAAGGAAGAGAAGAAGAAGAAGAAGAGGAAGAAGAAGAAGAAGAAGAAGAAGAAGAAGAAGAAGAAGAAAGAAAGAAGAAGAAGAAGAAGAAAGAAGAAGAAAGAAAAGAACAAGAACAAAACAACAAAACAAAACAAACAAGAAAACAAAACAACAAAACAACAAAACAAACAACAAGAAGAACAAAAACAAGAAACAACAAAAACAAACGACAAAGAACAAGAACAAGAAGAACAAGAGAGACAAAAGAACAAAAGAAAAACAAGAAGAACAAGACGACCAAGGATGACTCAAGACCAGGTGCAAGCGTCATCTGTTGTTAAGACATTCGGCTGCCTTCCTGCTCCGCCGCTGCCTCCCCCCCCCCCCCCCCCCCCCTTCCCCTCCCCCCCTTCCCTCCAACCCCTGCCCCCCATTTCACCCTTCCGTAACCCTCACCTGTGCATCAGGTCAATGCAGACAGATCCTATCGGAAGGCCTCAGCTGACCTTGGCTCCTCTTCACCTCCCACCTTCTTTCTCTCCATCCATCTCTCTGTCCCTCTCTGTCTCTGTCTTCTCTCTGTCTCTCTGTGTCTCTGTTTGTCTGTCTCTGTGTCTGTTTCTCTGTCTGTCTCTGTCTCTGTTTCTGTCTCTGTGTGTGTCTCTGTCTCTGTCTCTGTCTGTCTGTCTGTCTGTCTACCTGCCTACCTGCCTGTCTGTCTGTCTGTCTTCTGTCTGTCTCTCTGTCTCTCTGTCTCTGTCTCTCTGTCTCTCTCGTCTCTGTCTCTGTCTCTGTCTGTCTGTCTGTCTGTCTGTCTGCTGTCTGTCTGTCTGTCTGTCTTCTCTCTCTCTCTCTCTCTCTCTCTCTCTCTCTCTCTCTCTCTTCTCTCTCTCTCTCTCTCTTCTCTCTTCCCCTCTCTCTTCTCTCTCTCTCTCTCTCTCTCTCTCTGCTGGCCTGTCTGTCTGACCGTCTGTGGGTGGGTGTGTTTGAGTGTGTACCTGCTGTTTCATTATTTCTATTTAGTCAAGATTCGGATAAAAGCACCAACTCGCTGGTGCCTGTGTTCGTTGTGTGCATCTGTTTGCGATACCTTACCGTATAACAGTTATGTTAGCATATGAGGGAATGGGGAGTGGTGACAGGGATGGATGAGGAGACTTGATTAGATTTGATTTGATTTACCACTTTTAGTCATGACAGATTTCCCCTCGTGAAATTTGAGTCGCTCGACAAGAGCAGTGCCGCGCTTTCTTCTTCCTTTTACTGTTTAAATGTGTATCTGTTTTCCTATAAAAAGACATTCAAACAGAATTTTTCCATGGCAACTTTTTTGTTGTCGTGGGGTGTTTTACGTGCACTGAGTGCGTGTTGCACACAGAACCTTGGTTTAATCTTTTATCCGAAAGACTAGCACTTTGACCATCATTAAAGGTCGAGCTAATTGGGAAAGAGCTTTGACTCAGAGATTAAGCCCGCACTTTTTGCTTTTTAGGCAAGTGCTTTACCTCTTTATCACTGATCCAGAGGAATAATAGTGAGAAGATGGAGGTAAGAATGACTCAGACATTTGGCGGATTCTCCCTCTTCCTCCTCTCATCCTCCATCCCCCACTGGGCACAAGAGGATAAATCACCCCATGTTCCTTCTCCCATGTGTGCCTGAGGTAAAGGAAACCACACTGGAGAACACATCCTTCAAAGATGCACGCTATACAGCGACCTGAGGAAGATGGTGTGGCCGACAGAGATAACCCTGCAACTGAAGCTGTATGGTACATGAGGGAAGCTGGAAACGACATGCCATTATTTTTCCTGGACACATCTGACGGTGTAAAGCGAACGAGAGAAGAAAAATACGTCCTGCTTTCTTTTCTCTTTTTCCCCATCCCTCTCTAACATATACCTACATGTTCTCACTTTGTTCAAAGCATGGCCAGGTCATCAGCCTTCAGCAGGATCTGGTTAGTTGTCAGAGAACTGAAGTCACCGTGCTTCCAGAAAAAAGACAAGAAC
>CM060321.1:46265927-46268427 GCA_030674155.1 Stramonita haemastoma | reverse complement strand
TAGCTTCAAAGGATTCTTTCTGTCTTTAATCAAGGCTGTTATGTCCGTCATGGATAAGGCCAATGCAGTGAACCTTTCAACCGATAACAGCATTTTAAGATAGGTTTCAGCATTGTTCTCATATCAGTCACAGACAAACACGGGGAGTTCCAACGCCGCCTGACATTGATAGGTTTCCTGTGGACTTCTGACCTTGGTGATGCGACATGACGAGTCTAGGTATGGCTGTGGCGGGGAGGTCGAAATGAGCAGCGTGGGAACAACAGCACAGGAGCATCACAGAAGATGAACCAGCAAATGAAATAATGATAAAATGCAAAACAAAACAAAACCAAACCAAACCAAAACATTAAAGAAACAAAAAAGAAAAAACAAAACAAAACAAAGTAAACCTGTTTAACGTTCGCCACAAGTAAATAAATTGACATGAAATGCTTCTATGTAGTGTATTATTTTCCAATGAATTGATACACCATCAATACGTTGTATATTAAACACAGTACCTTTTCTTCAAAAAAGTATGCAAAAATCAGTCTAACCGTATAACAACAAATATAAATGTAGACTTAAAGGCGTAGCAATCCTAGCAGGAAAACGGGCTTTTTTTTAGATAAAGAAACACAATACGCTAGCATGGAGAGACAACAGGAACAGAATCAACATGGGCCGACATGTACAGCTAGTCTGCCTACTGTATGTGGAGACAGGGGCCTGTGACTACCAAAACCTTTGAAATGTCATATATATACACACACACGCAGATGCCGGGGGCTTGCAGATATAATAATACAGGAAATCAAGCTTCATCGCTAGGTTGCATGCTGGATGGCTCATGTCTATACACATTCCAGGTTGTGCACATACACGCATGCACGCACGGACGCGCGCACGCAAGCACATATGTACACGCGCGTGCGCGCGCACGTACACACACGCACATACACATACACACAGGCGCACAAGACACACTCATAACTATGTGCATACATATATACACGCCCAGACAAAGAGAAAGGCAGACAGACACATGCATACGCACTCATACACACACACACATTTAATACTTTTCAATCAACCATTTTTAAACAGGCGTCGTTAATTAAAATAACGCTTGCTGATTGAAGGGATTGAATTTAGAGTGTGAGTAATAGCTCTAGTGGGAAAAAGATTAAACAAACTTTTGGAATAAAGGGAGACAACACCGTCCAATTCTCTGAACTTTGAGCTGGTATGTGTTTCCAAACTAAAAGTATTTGCAGTCGTTAACTAAATGTTGGGTATAAAATGCTGACAACACATTTTATGGTGGGTTGATGTATGAAAGCATCGCTGAAAAAAAAAAGTAAACTTTTTTTGGATTGATCAGCACACTGAAACCCGAACTGATTTTTTCTTTTATTTAGATGATTAATGATTGTATGAGAATTGATAGCTTTCTTTATTTTTTTTCTTGTTTCATGGAGTATTAATGTGTCGTGTATTGAAAGCTATGGAAGGGAGTGTATAGAAGCACTGAACACTAAGCATCATCCCAACACCAGGCCAAGCTGAGGATGCCAACCATTTCTCTTAATTTTTCAACCCCAGAATACAAAATATAACATAAAAAAGCAGCATGCGCGCTCTAATGTACAAGAAAACAAGACATGAAAAAATGCTACAGTGGCAACTAACACTACAGACTGGTCATCCTGTGCCCATTGTTGTGTATAAAATATCACTACCTGGTTGCAAGAACGAACCAATGCATCAAAATGTTATAATTATAAGGGATAAACAGGAAAAAAAGATATTTCTAAGATTTCCTCAAAGAGGCAGGATAATGGACTAGACAGGCGAAGAAAAAAATTAGCACGGAAGATTTAAAGGTAAAGAAAAAAAGACTGAAACAAAGAGAGTGACAGAAAAGGGGGGATTTCTAGCTCAGAAGCTACAGAAGGTGGGGATGCTATTTCATACTGAAAATACCCCCTGGTATCCATCCTCAGGGGGGTGGCTGACCTAATGATCCTCTGCAAGCTGTTCAGAGGACATCAAACAGCGTAATGAAATTGGGATGAGAACCTGGGCAAATTTCTAATCAGCCGTTTGCAAACAGTCATCATTGAGAGACTAATGGCCGCTGGTTCATCGGCGGGAGTTGCCATGTCAACAGTGGCGCCATTGGGAAAAGAAAAACAAAGACTGGTGTAAAGGGAGACAATTTTCGTTTCTTTTCGTAAAACGATGTTTGACTTAGGTGTGTATTGTGAACGTGTTTGCTGTCTTTTTTTATTAAATGATTGGAATTAATCGCTTAGGGCAAGTTGTCATTTTTTGTTATCTATCGATTACATTGCTCTATTAAACATATAATTGATTTTTTTCCCTCATATTTTGATCATGCTGACTGACGTTTAGGACTTTAAATTGCTGTTCATTAATTTACTCTCTGTTTTACTATTGACATTTCCCGGAGAGCACTTAAATTGTGTGTGTGTGTGTGTGTGTGTGTGTGTGT
>CM060321.1:46258427-46260927 GCA_030674155.1 Stramonita haemastoma | reverse complement strand
GAGAGAGAGAGAGAGAGAGAGAGAGAGAGAGAGAGAGAGAGAGGAGAGAGAGAGAGAGAGAGAGAGAGAGAGAGAGAGAGAGAGAGAGAGAGAGAGAGAGAGACACAGAGAGAGAGAGAGAGAGAGAGAGAGAGAGAGAGACAGAGACAGACAGACAGACAGACAGACAGACATACAGACAGACAGACAGACATAGACAGACAGACAGACAGACAGACAGAGACAGAGAGAGACAGAGACGGAGACAGACAGACAGAAAAACAGACGGACAGAAGACAGACAGACAGACAGACAGAGACAGAGAGACAGAGACAGAGACAGACAGACAACCAGACAGATAGACAGGCAGGCAGGCAAGCAGACAGACATACAGACAGAGATAGACAGACACAGAGAAAGAGAAAAGAGAACATGCGCATGATATGACAGTGTACCTTAAAGTTGTTGCTTTGTTTATAGGACTTGTGCACACGTTAAAATCCGTTCCACTTTTCGAAAGAGAAGGCCATTGTGTGCTGGTGGGAACAGATGACAAAATTTACAAAGCTGCATAAACATGAGGACTGGATGTAAAAAAAAAAGTGCATGAGTGCCTCTTCCATTATCGTCGAAATAAAAGAATTAACTAAGGATAAATAAATTAATTAATAAATTAATAAATAAAATAAATAAATAAATAGATAAATAAACACACTCACACGCATGCATTCACGCACACGAGCGCACCCAACGACGCATGCACATGCACACCGACGGGCATTTAATCATCTGTTCATAAGCCGTAACCTTTTTTCAACAATCAAAAGGAAACAAAATAATGAAAATGAAAACAAAAGAAAACATAAACACGTTGAATTTTTTGTTTTTGTGTTGTTTGTTTTTTTGGGTCAATTTTGCATGTGTGCCCGCAAGTTACTGAAGAAGACCATTTTATTTTGGAGCATTTATCCAATATGTAAAACCTCATTATTCAAATTTCTGAAATAGTACTTGTCAAAATATAAAAATGCAGACTAGACTCCAGCTCTAAGGACTAAAATTCCGAGAGTTAGCAATGATAGACAGTGACAAACAGTAATAAACAGTGATGAACAGTAATGAACAGTGATGAACAGTGATGAACAGTAATAAACAGTAACATTGATGAACAGTGATAAACAGTGATAAACAGTGATAAACAGTGATGAACAGTGATGAACAGTGATAAACAGTGATGATGATGATGAACAGTGATAAACAGTGATAAACAGTGATGATGATGATGAACAGTGATAAACAGTGATGGACAGTAATAAACAGTGATGAACAGTGATAAACAGTAATAAACAGTGATGGACAGTAATAAACAGTGATGAACAGTGATAAACAGTGATAAACAGTGATGAACAGTGATAAACAGTAATAAACAGTGATGAACAGTGATAACCAGTGATAAACAGTGATAAACAGTGATAACCAGTGATAAACAATGATAAACAGTGATGGACAGTGATAAACAGTGATGGACAGTAATAAACAGTGATGAACAGTGATAAACAGTGATGAACAGTGATGAACAGTGATGAACAGTGATAAACAGTGATAAACAGTGATGAATAGTGATGAACAGTGATAAACAGTAATGGACAGTGATGAACAGTGATGAACAGTGATGAACAGTGATAAACAGTGATGAACAGTGATGAACAGTGATAAACAGTGATGATGATGAACAGTGATAAACAGTGATGGACAGTGATAAACAGTGATAAACAGTGATGATGATGAACAGTGATAAACAGTGATGGACAGTGATAAACAGTGATAAACAGTAATAAACAGTGATAAACAGTGATAAACAGTGATAAATCGTAATGAACAGTAATAAACAGTAATGAACAGTGATAAACAGTAATGAACAGTGGTGAACAGTGATAAACAGAGATAAACAGAGATAAACAGTGATAAACAGTGATAAACAGTGATAAACAGTGATGATGATGAACAGTGATAAACAGTGATAAACAGTGATGAACAGTGATGAACAGTGATAAACAGTGATAAACAGTGATGGAAAGTAATAAACAATGATGAACAGTGATGAACAGTAATAAACAGTAACATTGATGAACAGTGATAAACAGTGATAAACAGTGATAAACAGTGATAACCAGTGATGGACAGTGATAAACAGTGATAAACAGTGATGAACAGTGATAAACAGAGATAAACAGTAATAAACAGTGATGAACTGGAAAGCACCCACTCAGCCAGACCCCATTATTCAGGACAACAGTTGTCGTTACTGCCCACATTCCGGAAATGACGTGTCAGCTGCAGCGCCACTGGATATAGTGCTGGAAGACTGAAAGGAAGGGAGAGAACCTTGTGAAACTGTTATCTGATTTTGTGTCACAGACTGAAGATGTGAATCATTGATTGCGTGATAAAAGTCATGTGAGTGACATCTTCAGATTAAGTGTCGGATTATTAATTGGTTTGCAAGGTTTATATTTCCTGA
>CM060321.1:46240927-46245927 GCA_030674155.1 Stramonita haemastoma | reverse complement strand
ACATTCACACACATTCACACGGCATGCACACACACATACACACACACACAAACACACGCACACAAATACAAGCACACACAGACTCACACACACACAAATACACACACTCACAAACACAAACACACACAAACACACACACACACATACATGCATACATACATACATACATACATACATACATACATACATACATACATACATACATACATACATACATACACACACAGAATGGATAACAAAATTTACAAACTGCATGCATATGGGGAGTAAATATATAAAATCCTCGAAATAAAATGATTAAAAAAACAAAAAACAACACACACACACACACACACACACACACACACACACACACACACACACACACACACACACACACACACACACACACACACACACGAACACACATACATGCACACACATATGCACATACATGCAGACATGCACACACAAACGCACACGCATACATTTACACATATACACACACTCACATTACAACACCAAATCAACCACATCCATGACAATACCTACCCCTAATACCTTACTAGAGTAAAACAATGAAACACCACATGTATTCAATCCATTCAATGAATGAATTTAATCAACGTTCAATCCCATTGGCCAAATCAGCCTACAGTATTAGATTTTTAGCACTTCATCCATCAGGAAGAAACACAATGCCTTTGCAGTAAACCTCACCAGATGGTATATGTACAAGACAAACACACTATGTCTTTGCAGTAATCCTCACTAGAAGGCTTGTGTACAAAACAAACATACAGACAATGTCTTTGCAGTAACCCTTAACAGTCGCTTTGTGTACAAGACAAACACACATACAACGTCTTTGCAGTAATCCTCACAGACGGTTTGTGTACAAGACAAACACACACACAAAGTCTGGAGATCCACTGCCAGTCTCAGCCTTTAAGACAGACGCCATTTTTCACAATGGTTTTCCCAGTTGGCGCCAGTGCTGACACGTCATTTCCGACTTGTGCGTGCGCAACCACAACTTTGATTCATGAAGAGTCTCATTGGAATAGGGAAGGTGAGCTGGTTCATTGTAAACACCTGTGATCACAAAGGCAAAGGAGAGATCTTATGCAGCAGACTAGCAGAGATGATAATGTTAAATCGTCATCTCTGATATGATTTTTTAAAATATGAATAGTCAGGATGGAAAAAGTAAAAAGGAGATAGATGGAGATTAAAATTCTTACCATTTGGACAATAGACGGGGGCGGGGGGGGGGGGGGGGGGGGGGGGTGAGAGAAGACTAGAGGTAAGATCGTTGAGCTCATAATCTGATGGCCCAGGTTTGAGCCACTACCAAGGCACCTGTTCAAGGGGATTTTACCCCTGGTGTTAACATCAGTACAGACTCCACTCTGCTGAGAGTCCTTTGTATAAGACTACTAAACAGGGGTCTGTGCACACACAGAGAACATTTTGTGTACGTGTCAAAAAACGTTCTGCCTTTTGGAAGAGTAGGCCATTCCATACCACTAAGAGTGGATGCCAGAATTTAAAGAAACACGTGCACACTGGCCTGGCGTTTAGACATCATTCCCAAAGTCCAAATATAGCTACTTTAATGGTGGGAAAAAACTGATCACATATGCAAAAATCTTACCATTATTTTGTAAATCTCAGACTCCTAGCCTAGAAATGAAAAACCCATCAAATTAGCACCAACTTACAAAAACAATAAGCAAAAAAAATCATAAAAAACGTGCCTTATTTTAGCCCAACCCTGGAGAAAAAATTCTTGTTGGCTTTTCAAATAATGAGGTCATGTTTATTCCTTTATGTCACAAAGCTTTTACACCGGTGTTGGATATTTGAAAGTATTAGGAAGTGTCGGTTTTGAACCTCAAGTTGAAATTTACGGGAGCCACTAAAACTGAATGAGGTGACAGCCCTGATATGGCTTTCGTGGTCAGTAGGGGTATAAACAAAAATATGATTATGATTAACCTTTTACACATCTAGCTAATTATCTGGGTTACCCAAGTGAATCCCATGAACTACTACAACAATGAATAGAAACTTAACTGGCCAGATCAATAATTATTTAAAGTCAAAATAAAAAGCAAGCTCTCACCCATCCGGTAGTCATTCTTCCCATTCCCTGGCGGTGCCATTGTTGACACGTCATTTCCGGTAGGTGGGCAGTGACAGCCATTGTTGTAATAATGAGGTCTGGTTGGAGTGAAGGGTTTCAAATTTATGACTGTTCTCAGGGGAATGTGATTAATAAAATCTTCGGTTCTCTGAACTCTGATTTCGACAGCTGTCAGTGCTGAAACCTTTGGGATTTGAGTGTGACGGTTCACGGTCACACACACACACACACACACACACACACACACACACACACACACACACACACGCACACACGCACACACGCACACACGCACGCGCGCGCGCACACACACACGGAGAGAGAGAGAGAGAGAGAGAGAGAGACAGACAGACAGACAGACAGACAGACAGACAGACAGACAGACAGACAGACAGACAGACAGACAAACAGACAGACAGACAGACAAACAGATGGTCAGACAGTGTCAACGACTCAACGGATTTTTAATGTAAGGCCACCAGCCTGTATTCAAAAGGACCAACACGCAAACCAAGAAAAAGCAACAAAAAAGCAGAAAAAGAAAAAAAGGAAAATAATGCAAAGAACAAAAGCCTTTCATAAGGCACGAAAGAAAATCAAATAATGAGAGGATAAGAAATGATTTTTTTCCCCTGTTTCTTTGTTTTTCTTTTCTGGTTTGGTGTTTTGTTTTGGCTGCCTCATCTTCAATGACTCCGTGTCCTGCTGTTCCCACGCCGCTAAATTTATTCTCTCCGCCCCAGCCTTGGCCAGATTGCTATGTCACATTCTCAGGCTCAGAAGACTACAGGGAGCCCCTCAATGTCAGGCTGCCTTGGGGCCACCAGCCAGGGGGCCCTGCACTGCTGCTGGGTCACCTTGGTTGCGTTCAGTGGTGCCTGTTCTGAGCTAACTTATGCAGGGAACACCTCCTTAGCCCTGTACTGACCACAGTATTAGCTCAGTCGCGTATTCACACTGAGTGAGACGCCCACTCGGAGTGGTGACCACTACAACGTCCCTCCAGTGACCTTCTCCGGTATACCTCCGACCCTGAAGGCTTTTACACAAGCCCACCCGCAGGCATATAAGAGTATGGGAAAACGAAGCTGGGGTCACCATGAGACCAGTTGGTTTTATACCCCGTTTTAATTTGCATATAGTTGCACATTTTTAATCTGAGTTTTAAAAAAATTGACGATATGGCCTGTGTGGTCGGCGGGGCTATATACAACATTTAAAAAATATACCACTTTATGTCACAGCAGATTTCTCTGCGTGAAATTCGGGCTGCTCTCCCTGGGGAGAGCGCGTCGCCACAAGTGCAGCGCCTACCCATTATTTTTTTTCCTGTCTGCAACTGTATTTGTTTCCCTATCAGAGTGGCTTTTTTCTACAGAATTTTGCCGGGGAGAACCTCCTTGTTACCATGGGTTCTTTTACGTGCGGCAAATAATTATGTGTAACACACGGAACCTCGGTTAATCGTTTCATCCGAAAGACTTCCGCCCAGACCACCACTCATGGTCTAACGGATGGGTGAAAAGTTTTGAGCCCAAACTTTACTCTGGTGCATCATAATACCGTATACCTATTTACCCACAGAAAACAAAAACAGATTTCATATCTGAGCTTCTTCCACAATTGCATAATTACTCGTATGTGATCTGCACATCAAATGAATCATGTTTCTTTGGGATTTTTTTTAATATTCGATGGATTCTTGCCATCAAAGAACTTTATTCCAAAAATGTACCACCTGTTTATGTCTGGTTCTATATTCGTATTAAAAAACAACAACCAAAGTATGGCAGATGGTAGTAATTCTTGAGGAAAGACCGTAAAATAACCGCCAAAATCCACTAATGGATGTAACATGAGAGACAGACAGACAGAGCGACGCAGACAGAGATACAGAGATAAGAGTCACATCATTCCATGAAACGGATCCGCCAATTGTTTAAGTCAAAGATGAGAGATAAAAAGAGTGATGGATGGACGGGTGGATGGACGAATGGATAGAAAGAGAAGATGAGGCTGAATGACACACAGGCACGCAGACATGCAGGCCTGCATATGTCAGAATGTGTCAGCACGTGCTTGCAGGTACACACATACACACATAAGCGTAGATATGCACCAGTGCACGCCCTTTTCCTCCGCCACTCCCATCCCCCCCCCCCCCCCACACACACACACACACACAGCGACAGACAGACAGACAGACAGAAAGACAGAGAAAGAGAGAACACTGAACTCTGAAAAGTTTTATTGCACATTGGCCTTAGGCAACTATACAAAACATGTTTGAGGCAGGGAGGAAGGTAAACACCATGGCGGAAAACATTTCTATCCATGTCACATTTCCAATTTTGCAAGTACATAAAGTCGAACTCAATGCCTTCTAGTTATCATCAACCCCAGCATTATCCTTTTTATTTACATACTCACTGCCATCAGCATCTTCATTATCTACATCAGCAGCTGCAGGAAGTATTATCAACATCACTATCATTACCTTTTTCATCTACGTCATCATCATCAATATCATTCTCTTCATCATCTGCACTATGATCATCCTCTTCGAGTGTGTGTGTGTGTGTGTGTGTGTGTGTGTGTGTGTGTGTGTGTGTGTGTGTGTGTGTGTGTGTGTGTGTGTGTGTGTGTGTGTGTGTGTGTGTGTGTGTTTGTGTGTGTGTGTGTGTGTTTGTGTGTGTGTGGAGAGAGAGAGAGTGTGTGTGTGTATGTGAGTGCGAGGGTGCGTGGTGTGTGTTGTGTGTGTGTGTGTGTGTGTGTGTGTGTGTGTGTGTGTGTGTGTGTGTGTGTGTGTGCGTGCATGCGTGCGTGCAGCGCGCGTGCGTGTGTGTCTGTGGCTGTGTGTGTGTGTGCTTGT
>CM060321.1:46205927-46220927 GCA_030674155.1 Stramonita haemastoma | reverse complement strand
CATTTACATATATATATATATATATATATATATATATATATATATATATATATATATATATATATATATATTATAAAAAAAACATACACACACATACACAAACACACATGCATACACACTCACATGTAAGCAAACACATACACACACATGCGCTCGCGCGCACTCACGCACTCACGTACGCATGCACGTGCACACACACACAAACACACACACACACACGCACACACACACGCGCGCGCACACACACACACACACACACACACACACACCATGGTGCGTTACATGAAAATGAGGAAAAAGGCACCTAGAAACAGAAAAACAGGTAACTGCCCTAACTCTCAATTGCCAATTATGAATGACATTCCAATACTTCAAACTGACACAATGCGGGACATTGAGACAAACCACAGCTTAGCAATATCATTGCTAACGTTACTGACAACAAAAACTAACCATAAGAAGGATAGCAACATCACTGCAAGGCATAAAGGGTGCATGCTGGTAAACAGAATGATTACACATAATAATTACATCAGACAGACAGAGAGAGACACACACAGAGAGAAGCAGAGTGAGAGACACAGAGAGAGAGACAGAGACAGAGAAACAGACCCCTCCACACACACACAAACACACACACACACACACACACACACACACTAACATGCACACACACACACACACACACACACACACACACACACACACACACACACACACACACACACACACATACGCACACACAAACACACACAGAGCAGAGTCCTTTGGATAAGACAGGAAACATTGATCTCATCTGCGAAGGCATACAGAACATCTTACTCACCTGCTAAAACCAGTTTCACTTTGAGGAAGAGTAGGCCATTGTGTGTGTGTGGGAACAGATGACAAAATTTACAAAACTGCATAACACAAGGGGACTGGATATAAAAGAGCACATGAGTTTTTATTCCATTATCCTCGAAATAAAAAAAATAAAATGAGACAATGTAAATAGAATAAATGAAAATGAGAGAAGAAAGGGGGGCATAAGAGGTAAAGGTAAAGGTGTCCCATGACCTAGGCTGTCATAGGGGAGCGAGGCATCAGAGACCTCAGCTTCTCTAGAGGCCAGTATATTGAGGGCGGCGCCCATATTCTCTCCCTCACTGCTTTACCTTCCCTGACCCTAAAGAGGACAGGTACCCATTTACAGCTGGGTGAACTGGGGGGACTGTACTAAGGCCAAGGCGCGCAAATGGTCACCCATCCAACTGGTAACCATGCTCAATGCTGCTTAACTTGACTTGGGGAAAGCAAGCGCTCTGACCACTTAGCTATCCCGCCCCCTAAGGGGGGGGGGGGGTGATAAAACCCAAAAAGCAAATCCCCCACAGGGAGGATCCTCCTCACCATCACTACACTTCTCTCACAAAGCGCTTTGTCAAAGGCTGCAGTCCATCAGTTATCGTCCCTTTGTTCGTGGACTGAGTCATCTCCCCTACAGCCCATTGTGGACCAATTCAGAGATCAAAGACAGGGCTCCTGCATGAGTGAGTTTTGTGAGGGGCCGTAAATATTTCTCTCAGTGCAGTGTTAAGTCAGGAAATTTTGATTCTAGCAAGTTTTCACTAAAAATGATCTTGGAGTTTGTAAAATTTTGTACCACAAATTTACTTGATGTAGCTGCTGTTATTTGAACCTAGGACTGTATGGACCCATGGTCAGGACACCCACTCAGCTATCAAAATGTCTGTGGTCCCATCAATAGCCAAACATAACAATTCATAGTGCTCTAACTGTGAAAGAAAAACAACACAAGAGCTCAGATTTTCAGGCTGAAGCATAAGCTGTGCAACATAAGAGCATGGCCATTGTGTGCACATGTTTTGTGAGGTTTATTATGTTTATTATTTTCTCCATTCCTTGTGCTAGACTTGCAAGGTTTACTGGTGGTTTTTTTTTTTTTTTGCATATGCAGTCATGTTTGTCCTCAATTATGGTAACTTCATTTGTGTGTACAACCGTGTTTGCCCACTATTACGGTAGCTGCATCCAACTTCAGGGATATGAGGGTTGTCATTTTTTTTAACCCAGACTGAATAAAATCCCTACATCATGCTGTTGATCGTGATGAAAGTCCCCTTATTCGACATAAATCAACAAAATATGAATATTTCCACACAGAGCTATTTAGCCACCCAAACAATGAAAAGGAACCCTTAGGCTGAGGTCATATAAAGCAGGCTGAAAACATGATAGGTCACAGATAGTTTTCTATTATATTTTTTTAGTATTCCGTGATGGTGAATGAACGTGAGGTTGATTAGCGGATGTTATCGTGATTCAGGTAGGTTTTAAGCGTAGTAGCATAGTTATTGAACAGTGTATATTCTTTCTCTTTTTTTTTTACTACATCCAGAAATTAGCCTGAGAAACTCAAACATCCAAACTGTTGGTCTTTTATCAAAGAATCATTAAATTGCAAATGTATTGCGGGCCGATAACCAACTTTCTGGGGTTCCACGATTCTCATTATATACACAGCACAGTCCTGTCTTGTTAAGAGTATGTAAAACAGAGGAATCCCATACACAGGCTTTTCTGCTGAGAATCAAACCCACAGCCTTCCAGTTATGAATGTAATTAAACTAACCACTGCTCCAAGTAGCTAGTAAGAGACAGACAGACAGACAGACAGACAGACAGACAGACAGACAGACGAGACAGAGAGATTTGAATTTCTTTTCATATAATATAGGCCTGACCTCTTAAGGACGGTGCATAACAAACATTTAACAGGAAAACTATAGATATAAGGAACACAGTTGCATTTACAGTGTAAGGAAAAACAAGTAATAACAATTTGTAGATGATATTATCTTTTCTTTTGGAATGAAAACTTTATACGAAAACAAAGAAAAAAATCAGTGATAGTTTCAACAACAGTTGATATCATCAACACCTTTAATTTAAGAATAAAGAGTGTATTTAATACATAAGCTTTATAAAGTTTTTGCTAATGTTCTTAAGAACTGGACAATAACAAAAAAGCGAAATGAACATTTTCGTGGTGCGATCTTTTGCAATAAGGAACAAATCCGATTATTGACATTAAAAGTTTTGTATATTGTATAATACTGAACTGCTTACTATGACATTTTAACCTGAATCTTCTTTTCATAGATCTGAAATGTATATCCATTTCAAGAGGCGAATATGGTTTCAAGTTGTGGAAAAAAGAGCATCTCCTTTAAAAGTAAATCTCTCACTGAGAGAGAGAGATGGAGAGAGAGATAAAGATAGAGAGATAGAGAGAGAGAGATAGAGATAGATAGAGAGAGAGAAAGAGAGAGAGAGAGAGAGAGAGAGAGAGAGAGAGAGAGAGAGAGAGAGAGAGAGAGAGAGAGAGAGAGAGAGAGAGAGAGAGAGAGAGAGAGAGAAAGACAGAGTGAAAGAGAGAGACAGTGAGAGAGAGAGTGAGACGAACAGATTCAGAGACAGAGACAGACAGAGAAAACTGAGAAGAAGCCAAAAGCAAAGATAAACTAACATACAGAGTCAGACATCACAGAAAAACACAGAAACAAGTAGAGAATGACAAGACACACACTGAGACAGAAAACAGAGATAGACAAAAACACACCATCTTAAACAAAAGCAAGAAAGCACCAACAGTGAAAAACAAAAGAAATAACAATGATTTTGTTTTCACCAAAAAGATTTTGTTTTCAAAAGCTGCAAAAAAAAACAAACCTAAAACCTGACACAACAAATCACACAAACCACGACCAGTAAACAAGATCAACCCTACTTTAAAAAAACAACAACCTTCAATCAGGAAAAAAAGATAATGTTTTGACAGCAACACACGCAAATCATTCTCTCCCACCTCTCTGTTTCTCATTCCTCTTCATTAATTCCCCTACTGGAGACTGGGCTGAGAGCCATTGTGGACTAAGCATGATGGTTACCGGATGCAAAAAGTCACGTCACGTGACAGCCAAGGGACCAATCAGATTTCTTTTAGGAAGAACTTTGACATTAACAGCATGATTTTAATCACTATGTTGTGGATCATAAAGGCGTTGTGGAGTAAGAAGAAAGCGGAAAAAACTGTAGGTTTAGAAGAATGCAAAGACGTCTACCAACAATATAATATACGCAAGTAAGCAGGCTTGCATGTTCACACCCAGCTGCCTGAAATCGCAAACGCACGCACACATGAACGTGCACAACACAAAAACACACGCACACACACATACATACATAAAGGCATACACGCATACATACATACATACATACATACATACATACATACATACATACATACATACATACATACATACATACATACATACATACATACATACATACATACATACATACATACATACATACATACATACTTACATACATACATACATACATACATACATACATACACAAATACACACACATACACACATATATACACGCACGCACACACACACACACACATGCACACACACACATACATACACACACACAACACACACACACACACAACACACACACACACCTCGCGCGCACGCGCATACATACATACATACATACATACATACATACATACATACATACATACATACATACATACATACATACATACACATACACACATATATACACGCACGCACACATACACACACGTACACACACATACACACATACACACACATATATATACACTCACGCACGCACGCACACACACGCACACACACACACACACACACACACGCGCGCGTGCACACACACACACACACACACACACACACACACAATGAAGGATACTGGAATTGACAGTAACAACAAAAAGACTTCGGCAGCCAACAATGAGCTCTGGCATCAGATTTCACAAGATGAGGGCACACAAAACTCAGAAACCCATTTTTCTAATAACCCTTTAAGAAAACCCAACAAATGATAAACAAGTCAATAGATCTTTTTTCAGACGACGATGGGGGAGGAGGGGGAGGGGGATGGAGGCAGGGGATAGCCTAGTGGTTAGAGCGTTGCGTTCTTGATCTGTCGGCTCTGGTTTGAGCAATACCGAGGCGCCCGTTTAAGGGGGATTTTCCCCCTGAAGTTAACATTAGTACCTGTTCCTTTCCTCTAAAAGTCCTTCAAAATGAGACCATAAACCGACGTATCATATGCGAACGCAGGCACATCTTGCGCACACGTACTTTAAAATAGCTTTCGGAAGAGTAGGTCACTGCATGCCGGTTGGAATGAATGATTTTTTAAACGCATGCATCCTGGGTGGTATCGCGTTTAGACACCTTCCCCAAAGTCGGAATGCAGCTATCATGATGCTTGGTAAAAACGGTTGCCTGCGTAAAAATCTTTCCACTGGTAAACGTCGGAGCTTCTAGCCAAGGAAGGAAGAGAACGGATTGAAAAAAAAAACCGAAGAAAACAGTTTTCTTGTAGTAGACTTCTTTTTCTTTAAAGTAGGGAGTTAGCAAAGAAGTCGATATATTTTCTCAGACATAAAGACTCTTTCTTTGGAAAAAGCTTATACTATTTCTGAATTTGATGCCACTGGCCAGTTATCGTGAAGAAGAAGAAAAAACTTGCTGATTGATTGTCTAAGATTAAAAGTCCAAGTAGGCTATTAGTTTTCTTGTGGAAGAACAAAACCATGACTGATGGTACGTGACGAAAGATGTAAGAATAACGAAACAGAAAAAACAACACATTAATTAAAACAAGTAAGTCTGATTAGTCCGTGAGCTGCTTCCTACTAAAAAAAAAAAAATCTCATGTAAATGGATATCATCACCCTCATCATCATCGTCGTCGTCGTCGTCATCATCATCATCATCATTTATCATTTATCATCGTTATTCATCATCATCATTTATCATTCATCATCATCATCATCATTATCATTCATCAACATCATTTATCGTTATCGTCATCGTCGTTATCATCATCCTCAATCCCTTTACCTAGACGATCGACGGGGGAAACACAAAAGACACGTTGGCTGACAGTTTTGTCGAAGCTGGCCTATCCTCAGCCTTTCACAACAACACAGTCATGCCAATGCCCGTCCAATTTTGATGTTCTTTGTCCACTTCTTCATTTGTCCGCCCCTGTGGCTCTGCCCTTCCCCCTCCCCCCCCCCCCCCAAAGTTTGCCCTGTACGACAGTGTTGCTAAGAGAGCTGTGACCTGTAAATAGTTACAGATATACAGACAGCGAAACAAAAACTGTAGAATACAGAAGGTCTGCTTATTAACAAAGAGAGAAACCTAAATGGTAATGTTGCCTAAATCGAGAGGGACTTTGTCTTCCTCTTCTCCTCTCTGTGTTTTCTTACCGGGTGGTGAGCATAGTTAGAGGAACAAAGAGAAATGAATGGCAGAGGACCACAAAAAATATATATACATACATAGTGTTATATATCTATATATCTATATCTATATATCTATATCTATATATCTATATCTATATCTATCTATCTATCTATCTATCTATCTATCTATCTATCTATCTATCTGTCTATCTATCTATCTATCTGTCTGTCTATCTATCTATCTATCTATCTATCTATCTATCTCTCTCTCTCTCTCTCTCTCTCTCTCTCTCTCTCTCTCTATATATATATATATATATATATATATATATATATATATATATATATATATATATATATATATATATATATATATATATATATATATATATAAGAGACAGACAGACAGACACCGAGAGATAAGTCAAGCTCTAGACAGACAGTTAAAACAGTTTCGAAACAACAGCATATACAACATAAACAAACAAACAGCAAACAGCAACGAAACCAAAAGCCCACAAACAAAATAAACCCCAAGAAGTCAAACAGAAACAAAACAATCAAGCATAACAAGACAGACGAAGATAACAGAAAGTACTGTAACTACAGTTGCAATAATTTTAATCAGTTCACACACACACTTGTGCGCTTCCATAAAGACCAGATCCAAAAAAAGAGTCACCTAAACATCACTGAAGTCTCCACATGCGGACGAGATAGCCTAGTGGTTAAAGTGTTGCGCTCGTGACCTTGAGCCCCGTGTTCAAACCACCATCGAGGCACCCATTCAAGAGGATTTTTCCCATGGAGTTAACATCATTACTGACTCCACGCTCACCACCAATACTGACTCCACTCCCCCGAAAAGTCGTTCGATTGAGAATATAAACCGAGGTCACGTGTGTGAACGCACGCAGAGTATCTTGTGCACACGTTAAAAACCAATTCTGCCTTTTGAAAAAGTAGGCCATTGAGTGGTGGTAGGAATGGATGACAATCATTAAAAACACAAAGCTATGGCCGCTGATGTTGTGTTTAGACATCATCCCTGAAGTCGAAGGGTGGCTACCTTATTAATGGAGGACATACAGCGGTTAAATACGCAGTATCTCATCATAGTGAACCTGACAGCTCCGGCCTAGCAACTGAAAAAAGCCCCCTCATAAAGCAGTTTCACATCGATTGATTGAAGCCTTGATTTGATGTAAGCATTGATTTGATTCAAGCCTTGGCGCTTAACTTAGGTATGCAGCCCATAGTGATTTTCAACTCAACTCAACTGTTTCTGTCGGCACTGTCATGGGTAAGAGCTCCACGCACTGCCACCATTGTTTACCACTTTTATAATGATGATAATTTTGCTGATTGTAACAAAAAAATTTCTCAGAGCTAAAAAGCAAATTTAGACATCCCACGTACCAAACATCTACAAAATGTATTATGTGCATCAGCTGTCAAGCTAAATAGTCAGTTCTATAATCTTGAGCATACCATCTTGTTTTTTCTAACTATGATCATGCATATGAATGATTTTTTTCCACTTTGAGTAAATATCCATTTTAAGAATGAAATAACACATCATTCAATTACTAGCACTGTTAAGAGAACTTCTGGATATAATCACATGTAATAGATAGATGAAATAGAAATTGGACAAAATTAACATGTCAGGAAAAACATGTCAAAAACTATAAAAAGAGATAGACACATAGTCGAATTATCTGGCACAAAATTCCAAGGAGAATCATACAATTCCTAAATAACTCAGCAAAAGAAATACGAAATGAAACGTGAAAATACCAGCTACGAAGTAAAATACATGAAAACAGTGTCCTATTACACAAAATTAAGGAAACAAGTTAGAACGACACCCAATTTATTAGAGACATTTTTAGTAGGTCAATACAGTATGACCTTCCAGACAAACAAAAGAAATGACTGAAAAAGCGAAGGAACATGTGCTTCGAAGGACAGAGAAGTAAGAGATAGAGAGAAGAGAAAGTGACGAAAATAGGAGAGAACAAGTAGAACGAGACAAGAGAGATGAGAGGACAGAGAGAGCAGATAAGAGACTCAGACAAACAGACAGACAGGACTGACAGACAGCGAAGACAGACAGTACGAAGACAGATAGACATGGACAAATAGAGAAAGAGGACAGAGAGAAGAAGTAAACGAAGAGACAGAGAGAAAAAAGCAACAGACTGAGACAAAAGAACAGACAGACTTTACTCCACAAAGAAAAAAAAATATCAGAAAACAAAACTAGAAATGAGATCTCATCCCTGACCATCTAGCTTTTTTTTTGTATAGCCATTTGTGTTCAGGACCAGTTAGGACAAGCTATGGCAGCCTTCTCCCAAAAAACAAATTAACCCTTTCACCTCGGCCTACCATTAAACAGAAGTTAACTCTTTCATGTCAAATCCTGTCAGGTCATTTTAGAGAGGACAGGGGAGGCTGTTGGAATATCTCAATATGTAATTAATACCCTTTCTCCTATAGCAGTCTTGTCTTTTCTCCACCCATTCCCCTCCCATCGTTTTTGCTTGAATGGAATTTATTTCTCCTTTATGGAAATATGTCTAATATATTGTTGTCAATTCTACAAATCATACTGGTTTATGTAAATGTTGTTTTGTGTGTGCCTGGAGAGGGAAGGGTTAAATTTCTGACTCCAAGCTGTGTGTGTGTAATTACTCTGTTTGGTCATTGTTTTAAATGTCATGTTATGCTAATGATGTGATTGTCATTCTGTGGGAAGTGGGGTTTTCCTCCTTCTCTTCTTCTGTTTCTATCTCTCTGTTTCCATGCATGCATGCATGCATGCGTGTGTGTGTGTGTGTGTGTGTGTGTGTGTGTGTGTGTGTGTGTGTGTGTGTGTGTGTGTGTGTGTGTGTGTGTGTGTGTGTGTGTGTGTGTGTGTGTGTGTGTTGGTTCGGATACTCTTGAAGCCATCTTCTCTTTTGTTTCTCCTACACTATTGTCTTTGCCTCTCCATACATGGGGTTAGACCTTCCCTTATGCATTTGGAGGTTCTCTAGCCTCTTGAATTTAGAGGTTTGTATCAGGACTTTAGATAAGCAGACAGACATAAATGCAGACAGAGAGACAGACAAACTACCACAAAAAGTCTTGGGATGAGACTATAAACTGAGGTCCCGTGTACGAATGCATGCAGAACATCTTGTGCACACGTTAAAACTTTTTTACTTTTTGCTAGAGTAGGCCATTGTGTGCTGGTGGGAATGGATGACAAAATTGACAAAACTGTAGAAACACAGGGACTGTATGTGAAAAAGCACGTTTTTATTCCATTATCCTCATAATAAAAGAATAGATTAATACATAATAAATAACCGTGATCAACCAATACATGGAAAAATCACAAAGGCAGGCAAAAACTCTACAAAAGTACATTAATTCTTACATGTTGCCTTCAAACCAATGTTACACTGGAACAGAAATTTACTTCAGTTCTTTATTCAAAATGCTGGTACCATTTAAACAAAAAATTTAGTTGAGGGAAAGGGAAATATTACACCTAAATCACGTCACAAAAACTGAGGGAACACTGATGGTACATTAGATGTATTGGTAGACCTGATCAATAGACTGGCCACAAAATCGCTCAGGGCAGAAGACAAGGGACAGGTGGATCAGTCAGCCCTCTGATTGAGAAGCTGGAGGATTGTGGACAGGGCGGTTTTCTGGTCACTGGATGTCTGTCAGATTGGATTGTGTCTGAGGTGGAGTGATTCATGGAGGGAGGTGTCTGTTTAACTGTCACCTTGTCTTCTTCTGTTGTTGATAATCTTCTCTCTATTAAACTGAGCTATTTTTTTCAAGATTTTTTCTTCATTGTTTTCTCAGTTTCTTTGTCTTTACTCTCTTCCTCTAAATTCGTTGTCCAACTCCTTGCAGATGGAAGGGTTTTGTTATTTATTCATTTACCCAGAACAGATTTAAATATGAGTGTCGTAACTGTAAGGATATTTTATTTGGAGCAAGGTACCACCTGGAAAAATATGTCCACAGACAAAAAACTATCATTCATATTTTTTCTTTCTCTTCTCTTTTCATTCGTTCTGTTACTTTGTCTAATTCTTGCTGTCCAGAATAATCAAGAGAATATTTTTTTCTTGGATTTTCTTTAAATTGCAGAAAAACTGGTAATGTGGTATTTGAGTGAATAGACTTTGAGTAATATTGAAATGACAAATGATTAACTAGGCTACTGAGAATACCAATTTACACTACATTACACTACATTTCACTGCAGTACACCACACTACTCTACACCATACCACCTCACACTACACCCCACTACATGCACACACACACACACACACACACACACACACACACACACACACACACACACACACACACACACACACACACACACACACACACACATACTTGAGAAGACTAGACAGACACAGAAACAAAAAACATTATATGGGCTACAAACCACAGACAGACAGACAGACAGACAGACAGAAGGAGAGAGAGAGACAGAGAGACAGAGACAGACATATAGATAGGCAGACAGACAAACAGACAGACACACAGACACAGAAAACCAAACTCGTAACACATAAGAAGTGGAAGAAAAAAAACTGAAATACGTGGCAGACAGACAAACGGGGTAACAGGGTTGTAAAGTGTTAGGCTAATGAAGCTGTCACCCTGTTAAACTAAGACAGATATAAAGAACAGTCGCAAAGGACGCAAATAGTACCTTATTTTTACGACTATGTTCTCGTATATCGTCTGGACCTTCAGCTTAATCCCCTGTGGGTTTGAAAATGTTTTGAAGAGTGACAAGCCTTTAGACAGTGAAGATGTTTTGAAGACTGAAAATCCTTTAGGCAGTGAAGATGTTTTGAAGACTGAAAAACCTTTAGGCAGCGAAGATGTTTTGCAGACTTAAACAAACGTCAATAATTAATATGTTTATAGAGATACTTTTTCCCCAAAGTTGGAGTGTGGCTATTTTCATGTTAGGCAAAAACTGTTCCATGTGCAAATTCTCACCATTTGTAAAGCTCAAAGCTCTAGCCAAAAATGATTGAAAGTATAACTAGTTTATATGGTTTGAAATGTTTTGAATTTTGACCAAAAAATATCAGTAAGGATTTCAGAAAATTGTGAAGCAAACATGGGGATATTACAGATGTTTTGAAGACTTTCAGACTCATGACCTGATGCGTTGATAATGGTGCATGCTCACAGCCAGACCTGATAATTACAATTAAGTATGGTACTGGTCGGGCATTTTAGCTTACCACTCAAAACTCTATCAGGTGGAAGGGGGAGGGGTGAAAAGCCCAGTGAAACCAGCCCAGACCTGTATCAAGGGATACCCCCCCCCCCCCCCCCTGGAGCTAACATCATTACTGACTACACTCTTCTGAAAGTTGTTTGGAAACGACTATATACTAAAGCTTTCAGTAGGCTATTGTTCCTGGTAAGATTAAATGACAAACAAAATATATGAAAAACCACATGCACACCAATGTCAATGTCTAAATTTTCTTCCCGAAGTATGATTGCCAAGATTGCCGTTATTTTAATAGTTGGCAAGAACAGTCGTATATGCAAGAATTTCACCATTTCCGAGGAACAAAAAAATAACAACAACAAAACGACATCCATTATGTGGATGATACTTGACTGTGGTCCATGTCTTTCCTTTAAGATCATAGTACATTGTGAATAGAATCTGGCTCTGCCTGAATTAAAAATAAAACTCGTAGGCATATGCTCCTGATGAGAAATGATCTTGAAATACCCAGCCCACAATTACCTTTGCTAAAGTGGTGGTCAAAGCCAATAGTTAACTACCATAACTATGCATCTTTGAGTGTTTTTTTGTCCATGTGTCTATCTTCCTATGTTAGTCTATGTAAAAATGATATTCAAATTCTTATTTCCTTTATTTTTAGTTTACTTCATAAACATGGATGTGCTTTTTTTTACATTCAGTCCCCATTTGCATGCCTGCAGTTTTGTAAATTTTGACACCTGTTCTCTCTTGCACAAAATGGCCTCTTCTGAAATGTAAAACGTGTGTAAACGTGTCTGCAAGATGTTCTGCATGCGTTTGCACACTGGAACTCAGTTTATGATCCTATCCAAGGATTTTTGAAAGAGTGGAGTGGGCCCTGATGAGGAGAAAATTATCCTTGAACAGGCATCTCCATGGTATCTCAAACACAGGCCACCAGATCATGATAGAAAAAAAGAGGAGCTTGGAGTGGATGTGAAAGATACGCATTGTTGTTTCATTTCTTACTTATTCAAGCTGTGTCTATATTCTTAGGTGTTTTCTTTCTCCTCTCCTCACGAACTTCTTTATGGCCCAACCAAGCATTGGCAAAAAAGACGTGTCTTTGTCAGACCTTCATGACAGAAATATGATTGGCCCCTTGGCTATCATGTGACATGGCCTCTGCATCCGGTACCCATCATGCTTTGTTCACAATGGCTCCCAGAGGCCTGGCTGCTGGCAGAGATAAGGAGAAGAAACAGGAAGACAAAAGCATTGTCGGGAGTGGGTTTGTTTTGTAGCCTTTTGTTTTAGCCAAAAATAGCCTGTATTATTTGCCAGTCTGTCTAATCTCTAGAGGGATGAGTTTGGTTTTCAATCTTCTCTTTTTTTGGCTGGGTTTTATTCTATATCCATTTTGTTTCTTGCCTTCCATCTTTTTAAAAGCCTGTTCCTGTGCTCCCTCTTGACTAATCTCTCTTTTTCTCCTCTCTCCCTCTCTCTCTCTCCCTCTCTCTCTCTCTCTCTCTCTCTCTCTCTCTCTCTCTCTCTCTCTCTCTCTCTCTCTCTATCTATCTATCTATCTATCTATCTATCTATCTTTTTCTCTATCTCCATCTCTATCTCTATCTTTTTCTCTCTCTTACTGTCTGTCTGCCTGCCCGTCTGTCTGTCTGTCTGTCTGTCTGTCTCTCTCTCTCTCTCTCTCTCTCTCTCTCTCTCTCTCTCTCTCACTCACTCACTCTCTCACTCACTCTCATAATAGGACACTTTAATTCCTTTTGTCTTCCAGTTGTCCTTAAACACTAAAATAACAATGTCTCAACCAGTGATTAAACTGACATTAACTCTTTCAAGGCAAGTTTCCTGGGGAGTGACCACTTTAAAAAAGCGTCTCAGTGGCAATGACACTAGTCATGTGCATGATTTGTGCACGATTCAAACTCCATGCAGGGGCAGGATAGCCTAGTGGTTACTGCGTTGTGTTCGCGATTTGACATTATGTGATCAAGCCCGGTTCGAGCCACCAAAGAGACGTCTATTCCAGATTTTTCACCCGGAGTTAACATCAGTGCTGAGTTCGCTCCTTCGAGTTTCCTTCTGGTGAGACTGTAAACTAAAGCCCCGTGTGCTAACGCACATAGAACATCTTGCGGCCATTCGTGCTGGTAAGAATGGATGGCAATTTTTTTTTTAATATATGCACATCATTTCTTGTTTAGACATGGTTTCCAAAGACGGAATGCAGCTGCCTTAATGGGGGAAACAGTCACATTTGCAGCCAAATTCGCCAATGGTGAACCTCGGATGTGTAGCCAAGGACCCCCCCCCTCCCCCCCCCCCAAAAAAAAAAATAATAATAAAAATAATTATGAAGAATATCCTCACTCTTCTCAGCTTTTTCCTGGTTGGTGAATTTCAGTCTCTATGTCATTTATCTCCAGAGTCTTTTTTCATGAGAATGTCTGTAATTTTCTGAAATCAGTGCCATTGTAAATTTTCTGTGATGCAAATGCAGATGTGTGGAAGGCCTGGCAACGTCATTCAAGTGTGTGATGTCCAGCTGTGTGTGTAATAGCCATGTGTGAATTACGTTTTCAGTGCTGTTAAATGATATTCTATTGTGATTTGGGATTCATTTTTACTTAAGCAATGTCTTTGGCTATGCTTCAATCTCTTTCTGTCTGCCTGTTTGTTTTTCTGTTTGTCTGTCTGTCTGTCTATCCATCCATCCATCTATCTATCTATCTATCTATCTATCTATCTATCTTTCTTTCTTTCTTTCTTTCTATCTATCTATCCATCTATCTATCTATCTATCTATCTATCTATCTATCTATCCATCAACTATCTATCTATCTATCTATCTACTTATCTATCGTCTATTCATCTTTCTATCTATCTATCTATCTATCTATCTACCTGCCTGTCTGTCTGTCTGTATTTCTGTTTGTCTGCCTGTTTGTCTGTCCGTCTGTCTCTGTCTGTCTGTCTGTCTGTCTATCTGTCTGCCTCTCTCTCTCTCTCTCTCTCTCTCTCTCTCTCTCTCTCTCTCTCTCTCTCTCTCTCTCTCTCTCTCTCTCTCTCTCCCCTCTCTCTCTCTCTCTCTCTCTCTCTTTCCTTTCCTTGTTAGATTTGGTTAAATTGTGAGTTTTTAGGTTTCATTGATGATAGTTATTTTTATGGAAGTGTGAGTTTTTAAAAAATATTTTTGTTGACTGGTTTGTTTTGATGACGATATAATTTGGCGATGCTCTCTCTCTCTCTCTCTCTCTCATCTCTCATCTCTCTCTCTCTCTCTCCTCTCTCTCTCTCTCTCTCTCTCTCTCTCTCTCTCTCTCCTCTCTCTCTCTCTCTCTCTCTCTCTCTCTCTCTCTCTCTCTCTCTCTCCTCTCTCTCTCTC
>CM060321.1:46183427-46185927 GCA_030674155.1 Stramonita haemastoma | reverse complement strand
CACACACACCCCTACACACACACTACACACACACACCTACACACTCACTCACACACACACGCACACACACACACACACACACACACACACACACACACACACACACACACACACACACACACACCACACACACACACACACACACACACACACGGATACAGAGAGAAAGACAGGAAGAAGAAGAAGAAGAAGAAAACCAAAGCAAGAAAGCCATTTCCTAACCAACAGATCAAACATGTCTGTCCCAGTCCTAAAATCGCTTGGCAGACGAAGGTAGTAAACCTACATCCTAAACTGGTCCCTCAAGAAATGGTCATGCTCAAACGCTTGAACTAACACAGACATACATCAAGAGGAGTCAAGACTGAACCTTACCTGTCTCCCCTCCCCCCATTCGCTCTGTCTCTGTCTCTCTCTCTCTATGTCTCTCTGTCTGTCTCTCTGTCTCTCTCTCTTTCTGTGTCACTCTCTCTGTGTCTGTCTGTCTCTCTCTCTCCCTCTCTCTCTCTCTCTTTCTCTTTCCCTCTCTCCCTCTCTCCCTCTCTCTCTCTCTCTCTTTCTTTCTTTCTCTCTCTGTCTGTCTCTGTCTCTCTGTCTCTGTCTCTGTCTCTGTCTCTCTCTCTCTCTCTCTCTCTCCTCTCTCTCTCTCTCTCTCTCTCTCTCTCTTTTCTCTCTCTCTGTCTCTCTGTCTGTGTCTCTGTCTCTATCTGTCTGTCTGTCTGTGTCTCTGTTTCTGTCTGTCTGTATCTCTCTCTCTCTCTCTCTCTCTCTCTCCTCTCTCTCTCTCTCTCTCTCTCTCTCTCTCTCTCTCTCTCTCTCTCGTCTCTGTCTCTGTCTCTCTCTCTCTCTCTCTTCTCTCTCTCTGTCTCTCTGTCTCTGTCTCTCTGCTCTTCTCTGTCTCTGTCTCTGTCTCTGTCTCTGTCTCTGTCTCTCTCTCTCTCTCTCTCTCTCTCCTCTCTCTCTCTCCTCTCTCTCTCTCTCTCTCTCTCTCTCCCTCTCTTTTCTACTGAGGTTGTCTAAGTCTCAGTTTAATTACCTGATCGTTGCAGAACGTTGTGAGCGCCGGCAGACCGACTGTCAGGCATTACAGACGCTTTGATGACCTCGTCTTTCTGATTCCTTGCCATCCTCTTTAGATGCTGACTGAACTGGTAGTGTGGGGACGGAGACGGGGGATGGGGATGATGGTGGTGGTGGTCGAGCTAGTGGTTAGATCTTTGCGCTCGTGATTTGTTTGATGGCCCGGGTTTGAACCTTCCACTGATTTGCCTGTTTAAGGGATTTTTTTCCCCTGGACTTGACATCAGGACTGACTCCCACTCCCTTGAAAGTATTTTGGGTAAGACTATAAAATGAAGGGGACGGGATAGCTAAGTGGTCAGAGCGCTCGCTTTCCCCCAGCCATTGTTGAGCAGTGTTGAGTGTGGTTACCAAATGGATGGGTGACCGTTTGCGCGCCTTGGCTTTAGTGCAGTTCCCCAAGTCACCCAGCAGTAAATGGGTACCTGCCCTCTTTAGGGTCAGGGAAGGTAATGCAGCGAGGAAGGAGATGGGCGCCGCCCTCAACATGCTGACCCCTAGAGAAGCTGAGGTCTCTAACGCCTCGCTCCCCTACGACCACACAGATTATAGGACACCTTTACCTGGGGGGGGGGGTTGGATAAACTGAAGCCTTACGTACAAACGCACACAGAACTACTTGTGAACATGTTAATAATCTGTTCTGCCTTTAGGAAGAGTAGGCTTATCATACGGATAAGAACGGATGACGAAAAATGTGAAAATAACAAAAACGAGAGCAAAAATACAGCATGCACTCTGGTGTCGTGTTTAGAATCACCCCTAAAGTGGGAATGCCTCTATCTAAATGATGGGCAAAAACAGCATCATATGCAAAAAGTCTCACCATTGGTGAAGCTCGGAGCTATGGTCAAGGAACGATATTATGAAAAACAAAAATACTAAACAACTGCATAGGACCAGTTAGCCATTTTTTCAGTGCTTTGAATCTGACTCCATGTCTATCTTCTTGGCTGCCTGCTTATACTTATGTCAATTAGACATCGAGCAGTCTGTCGTTTTTAGGTTTTAGTTTCTCATAATAAATGTATCACAGCTTACAAGCTAAACACCAATATACGCAACACAAGCTGTATGCATATTTGTATATTCACAAACTGCTTGGTAACTCATACAGAGATCCCATTATCAATGATAAAGTGAAAACCAGAAGATAGAAAAAGCAAACCAAAAACAACAACAAAAGCAGAGAAAAACAACGAAAAAAAAAAAAAGTAGAAAGGAACGCAGGTGAAAAGAAAGTTAGGTAGAAAGATAGGAAGAAAGAAAGAAAAAAATGGTCAAACAAAAAATAGAAAATGAAAAGAAATGAAAGAAACGGGAAAAGATAAAAGAACACTCTTTTATGAAAAGCAAAAAAAAAAACAGAAATCAAAGAGAGAAAGTAAAAAGGCAGGAACAGGAATGAGAAGAAAAGCTA
>CM060321.1:46173427-46178427 GCA_030674155.1 Stramonita haemastoma | reverse complement strand
CTAGATATACATTTTTTTGTATTTTGCACAAATACTAGTTCTGACTTGACAACATCCTACCTTTACTCAGACAAAACAGACACACAGCCCTAGCTCTGTCTCCCAACAAGCCCAGCCAGAAGAGAGTAAAAAAAAAAAAAAAAAATGCAGGCTTGAAACTTCATTGAGCAAAAAAATTGATGGCCCCTCACAAAACTCACTCATGCAGGAGCCCTGTCTTTGATCTCTGAATTGGTCCACAATGGGCTGTAGGGGAGATGACTCGGTCCACGAACAAAGGGACGATAACTGTGTGACTGCAGCCTTTGACAAAGCGCTTTGTGAGAGAAGTGTAGTGATGGTGAGGAGGATCCTCCCTGTGGGGGATTGGGATTTGGCTTTGTTATGGCCCTTTTTTCTTCTGGTGTGTGTGTGTGTGTGTGTGTGTGTGTGTGTGTGTTGTGTGTGTGTGTTGTGTGTGCGTGCGTGTTTGTGTGCGTGCGTGTTTGTGTGTGTGTGTGTGTGCGTGTGTGTGTGTGTGTGTGTGTTTGTGTGTGTGTGTGTGTGTGCGTGTGTGTGTGTGTGTGTGTGTATTTCTCTGTTTCTGTCTCTGTCTTTCTGTCTGGCTGGCTGGTTGGCTGGCTGTCTGTCCTACTTTGTCTCTTTCTCTCTCTGTCTGTCTGTCTGTCTGTCTGTCTGTCTGTCTGTCTCTCTCTCCTCTCTCTCTCTCTCTCTCTCTCTCTCTCTCTCTCTCTCTGTCTCTCTCTCTCTCTCTGTCTTTCTCTCCCCCCCCTCTCTCTCTCTCTCTCTCTCTCTTTCTCTTGCTCTCTCTCTCTGTCTTTCTCTCTGCCTCTGTCTCTCTCTGTGTCTCTGTCTCTCTATGTGTCTCTGTCTCTGTCCCCCCCCTCTCTCTCTCTCTCTCTCCTTTTTCTCAACCCTGTCTCAATGCATGCAAAATAGTCAACATTTTTGTATTGGTGCTGTTTTATGGAGATACGATTCTCTTTTTTTATTTGGCTGATGAGTTTCTGATTGTGAGAATTAAGTTTACATTTAACCAGGAGCTTGTTCTACCTTCAAAGGATTGGACTCTTTATGCCAGCGTTTGACTGAATGAATGAAAGAAATAATAAGGAGAGAATGAACAAACAGACAAACGAATAATTAAATGAATGAATGAATGAATGAATGAATGAATGAATGAATGAATGAATGAATGAATAAATGAATGAATGAATGAATGAATGAATGAATGAATGAATGAATGAATGAATGAATGAATGAATGAATGAATGAATGAGCTAAAAATAACAGTAATATTTCATAAAATCGAACAAAAAAAGAAAATGAAAATTAGGCATATAACTTTGACAGATATAGCAATCTATAAAAACAAACAGAGAACATCAAACAACAAAATAAATTTAGTGGCTAATTACTAAAAATTAAAAAGGCTAAAAAGAGTTCTTCAAAAAAACAAACACAAAGATATTTGAAAAATAAAAACCAGAAGACCAGAAAAGAAAACCAAATCCACACCCCGCACCATCCACAAAAAGGACACCCACAAATCCTAAACAAGAACAAAAATAGAGTTAAAAAAACTGATTTAAGCAACAAAAGAAACAGAATCAAAAACGACTGTTTTTCTGGGTGCAAGGTCAGCCATGCCCCATTAGTGTCAGAGAAGAGAGAGAGAGAGAGAGAGAGAGAGAGAGAGAGAGAGAGAGAGAGAGAGAGAGAGAGAGAGAGAGAGAGAGAGAGAGAGAGAGAGAGAGAGAGAGAGAGAGAGAGAGGAGAGCATGCAAATGCAACAAACAAGACAATGAGTCTCTCATGATTAGCTGCCTCCTAGATACAGGTCAGAGGCAGAAACACGTGGAATTAAAGAGAAGGGAGAACAGCGTGGTGGAAGATGGAGAGGATGGAGACAGAATATAAAAAAAATTGAGAGAGAAAAATAGAAGAGATATAAATTCATGACAATTATTGCGCTTGCACGCGCGTGCACCAATTTTACTAGCACGATTTTTTTTAATTTCAAAAGATAAAAAAAATACATTTAAAAAGCACAAGAACATACACAAATGAACACACAGACATACAGACACACAGACACACAGACACAGACACAGACACTCACACGCACGCACGCACGCACACACACACACACACACACATACAAAATGGTGTCAAAATTCCCAAAGTAGGACATAAAACCATCTTTTACAGAAAATTTAATAACTTCAATGAGCAAGACTTTCTTTCAGACTTGATAAACTCGCCATTCCAAGACATATATCAAATCAGAGACCCCAACGAAGCTGCAGAATTCTGGATTACCACATTTATTTCAGTGTATGATAGGCATGCCCCCTTCATCAAAAAAAGAGTTAAAGAAAAAATTAAACCTCCTTGGATAACAAAAGATATAGAGTCTGAAATGCGCTTAAGAGACTATTTGAAAACCCATGGTACAAAAGAAGAATTTAAAATACAAAGAAACAAAGTAACTTCACTAAAACGCAGATCAAAACGTGATTACTTTCAAAAACTATTAATCACAACTACTGACTCTCGCCAGGTATGGAAAGCCATCAATATTTTATGTAATAGACCTATATCAAAAAGCCAAAAGACAGTTAAAGACATAACAGCTGATGAACTGAACACCCATTTCTCAAACATTGCTACTAAAGTCATATCATGTGATAAGTCAAATGAAAATGATCTCCAATACTTAGAACAATATATTGAATTAAAAGAAATTAAATTCCCGTTTGAATTATTGCCAATGACAATTAAAGATGTGTTGGAAAGTCTATCTCTCCAAAACAATTCCACAACACGTGACCTTGACAATCTGGATGGAAAAATATTGAAACTTTCTGGTCCTATTATAGTTGAAACATTGACATATCTATATAATTTGTGCATAGATAAAAACAACTTTCCTCTGATATTTAAAAGAGCAAAAGTCATACCAGTCCACAAATCTGGAGATACTTCTTGTCCTTCAAATTACAGACCAATTTCAATCCTATCGGTCTTATCTAAACCCATCGAAAAACATATCCAAAAATCTTTATATTCCTACTTTGCTAACAACAATCTAATAAATGAAGATCAGTCAGGCTTTCCTAAAAACTATTCTTGTCATACAGCTCTAACTCAACTTACAGACAGTCTCTTACACAACATAAATAAAAATAACTATACAGGCCTAATTTTTGTTGACTTTGAAAAAGCATTTGATGTAATTAATCACTCCTTGCTAGTACATAAACTTCACCTATATAAACTAACACCTGAAATAATCAATCTTTTTAAAAGTTTTTTGTTAGATAGACAGCAGCTGGTAACTGCAAATAATCAAACATCAGAATTAGTATCTATTAAATATGGAGTACCACAAGGATCAATATTGGGTCCTCTTTTGTTCTCTATATATGTAAATGACTTACCCTTATTTCTAGATTGTAGCTGTGAAATGTTTGCTGATGACACATCTCTCTATTGTAGTGATACCGACCCCCAAAGACTGACACTCAAACTTCAAAACAATATCAACAAATTGATTACTTGGACTCAATTAAATCATATGTCCTTAAATGCACAAAAAACTAAGAGAATGTACGTACTAGCAAGACAAAAGAGGCAAAAAATGAAAAGTAAATTTCAACCTCTGTTGATAGATCAAAAAATTATTGAAGAAGTTGACTCACACAAGATTCTGGGTGTAATTATCGACAAAAATCTTACTTGGACTGACCATGTGATGGCATTAGGAAAACGTCTTACAAACAAGGTACGCCAGCTATCAAAAATAAAACACTTTCTAGATGATCATTCACGCAAACTCTTTTTTTGTGGACACATCTTGCCTATAGTTGACTATGCCTCATCTCTTTGGGACAACTGCAGTGAAACTAATTTGAAATTCATTCATCGATTATATAAAAGAGCACTAAAACTTGTCCTATTAAAAGCAAGCTCCCTAACCATCAATGATTATAAGCAAACAAATATTCTTACATTCCAAAACAGGCTTTACTTTAATAAAGCTCTATTTGTACAAAAAGTTGTCAATGGAAATGCCCCTCCCAAGATCATCAATAGATTCAAAATTAATGAACACAGGCATAACCATCTACTAACATTTCCCAGACCCAGAAACAATCTTTACAAAACAAGCTTCCAATATTCAGGTAGTGATTTATGGAACAAGCTCCCAAAACATTTAAAATGTATCATAAATAAAAATCAGTTCAAAAATCAGTTGAAAAATCACTTAATGCGCTTATGCAAAAATGTTTAAGAACTAAACATGAATCCAATCAACCATATTTAGAACAGACTAAAGATATTGGTACTCTCTGCTCACCCTGAAAAATCTTTCATGTGTGGTTTACTGTGACTCAAAAATCTACACCTTGCTTGCTATATATGTATGTGGAAGGGGAAAAGGAGGACAAAGATTTTTATTTATTTTTTTAAATAATTTATTTATGAACAGGATAGGGAATAAGAGATGTATGTAAACACATGTATATTTTGCAAATTCAAAAGGAGAAAACCAAACCACTGATTTGATGACTAGATGGAGCTTTTTTTTTTTGCTTTTTTTTTCCCAGTTTAAAAGTCTCAGTATAAATGTTTTTTAAAAATTTATTTTATTATTTTTATTAATGGGACTATTAGCACTATTACATTCATATTATTTTGTTTAGAGGATAAGGCCTTACTTTTTTGTTCTGATTGTTGTTGTTGTTGTTGTTGTTGTTGCGTGTGCGTGTGTGTTTGTTTTTGTTCATATATGTAGGGATTTTATTTATTAATATAATCATAAATCATTATCATAATTCTTCTGTTTGCTGCTTGTGTTTTCCCCCTTCCTCCTTGATACTCCCCTCCCCATCTGTTCCCACCCCCCTCCCAATTTTATAGGGTTTTTTGTGCTTTTTTGTTTTTTGCTCTTGTTTTGTTTTGTTTTGGATTTTTGTTTCTCTTGTTTGTTTGGT
>CM060321.1:46158427-46163427 GCA_030674155.1 Stramonita haemastoma | reverse complement strand
ACACCGCGCGCGCGCGCGCTGTTTTAGACATTCCAACTAACAGAATCACACATTTTCTCCAGGTGAACTCCCCTATGTAAAGTCTTTCTCTCCACCTTTTAGCAGCAAACTGTCTCATAGACCATCAGTGGTGATGGATTGTGTGTATTTAACATCAGTGATGGGAGAGAGTGTGTATGGACCATCAGTGATGGCAGAGTGTGTGCATGGACCATCAGTGATGGCAGAGTGTGTGTATGAACCATCAGTGATGGCAGAGTGTGTGTATGGACCATCAGTGATGGGAGAGAGTGTGTATGGACCATCAGTGATTGGAGAGAGTGTGTATGGACCATCAGTGATGGCAGAGTGTGTGTATGGACCATCAGTAATGGGAGAGAGTGTGTATGGACCATCAGTGATGGCAGAGTGTGTGTATGGACCATCAGTGATGGCAGAGCGTGTGTATGAACCTTCAGTGATAGGAAAGTGTGTGTATAAACCGTCAGTGATAGGAGAGCATGTGTATGGACCATCAGTGATGGGAGAGTGTGTGTATAAACCGTCAGTGACTGGATGGTGTGTGTATTGATGGTATTGACTCCTGACTGACCATACACACAATCTAGGGGGACAGAAAACGGACAGCGGGATCAGTCGCCCGTCTGATCATCCACTTCCAGGACTGGAGAATGGGTAGCTAGATGTTCGTCAGATTGGATTGTGTCTGAGGAAGGGGTGGTGGTTTAGTGGTTGTGATACCTGTTCAGCTGTCTGTTCATCATCTTCTGTGGTATTTAGGCACTGTCAGTGTGTGTCTTGATTAAGGTTGATATTTGTTGTTGCTGTTTTGTTGTGTTGCTACGTGGTCCGGGGAGGTTGCTTTTGTCTTTTTTTTTTTTTGGGGGGGGGGCTTTTTTTTGTTTTCATTCTTTTTTTTTTTGTTCCTTATCTAGAGTGCACAGGTTCACCAATGTTGAGATTTTGCGTATGCATCTGTTTTATGCACACCATTAAAGTAACTGCATCCCAACTCCAGGGATGATGTCTAAATACAACAGCCATGTGTACGCAATTTTTATTCTATTTTGTCATTCGTTCATACTAGCACAGAATAGCTTATTCTTTTCAAATGGCGGAAGGGCTTCTTAACGTGTGCACGATATTATGCGTGCGTTCGCACACGGGACCTCGGTTTTTAATCTCTTTGGAAGGACTTTTGGGGAAGTGGAGTCGGATATGGTGTAAATTTAAGGGGGCAAATCCCTGCTAAGGGGTACTTTGGTGGTGGCTCAAACTAGATTATGAGCTCCCATAGCCATCATGCTCTGTCCATAACAGCTCACAAGATGGTCTCCACCGGAGAGTAACGGGGAGGAGTGAGAAACAGAGAAATGAGAGTGGATGATAAGTGTGTGTTGGTAAAATATTGTTTGTGTGGTTGGTCTTCTGTTCTTAAAATATTATTTATCTTGTTTGTTGGCCTTGAGTTGTGTGATTTGTAAAGCTCTTTTTTTCTGTTTACTCGGGAAAGAGGTGTTTGCTTCTTTTGTTTCTTTTGTTTGTATGTGTGTGTGTTTGTGTGTATGTGTGTGTGCATGCGCGTGTGCGTGTGTGAGTGTGAGTGTGTGTGGATACGTGCACGTAGACCCATGTGTGTGGCAGCAGTTGACTGGATGTAAATACGTGGGCAAGTTTGCCAGCTATGTAATGACAAGCACCTTTGCTTTTTGCTTCGGTCTTTTTTCCCTACAGCCATTTTTATAGCTCCCAACATATTGTTTGACATTTTCACGTTGTCGTCAAAGACTTTCATGAAAGAAACGTGATTGGCCCCTTGGCTGTCACGTGACATGGCTTGTGCACCCGGTACCCATCATGCTTTGCCCATAATGGCTCCCAGGACGGTTTCCACTGAAGACTAATCAGGAGAAATGATAAACAAAGGGAGGAGAATGGATAAAGCTCAACTGCGTTGTCCCAGTCTTCCCAATAAGCCTAGAGCAAACCAACTCTGGTGCCGTCCAGAGTCCGAAAAATTCCAATGACTCATGCTATTCAAACCCGCAACCTTCCAGTTCATCACCCTAGGCACTAATCTTTGTACCAAGGTGACTTGATTTGATTTGATTTATTCTTTTATATCGAGGATAATAGATTAAGCACTCTTGTGCTTTTTTAAATCCAGTCCCCGTGTGTATGCAGTTTTGTAAATGTCACCTGTTCCCACTGGCACACGATAGCCTACTCTTACGAAAAGCGGAACAGGATTTAACATGTGCGCAAGGTGTTCTGCATGCCTTAGCACACGGGGCCTCGGTTTAAAGTCTCATCCGAAGGACTTTTGGGGAGAGTGGAGTCAGCACTGATGTTAACTCCAGGAGAAAAAATCTACTCGACCGGACTCGAACATGGGTCGTCAAATTGCCAGCGCAATGTTCTGAACACTAGGCTATCCGTCCCCCTGTGTGTGTGTGTGTGTGTGTGTGTGTGTGTGTGTGTGTGTGTGTGTGTGTGTGTGTGTGTGTGTGTGTGTGGCATGACTCACCAAATAGGGTGTAACACTCTTTCACTTAATGACACCTCTCACTCACAGAGGCCCGAACAGAACACTCATGTATCCTATCTGACCTTGGCTTTCTGTCTGAACCAATTTCTCCAGCTGGCTTCGTTTTTTTTCTTCATCTAGGGTGACAGTGACCACGGAACGGGAAATGTCGTCTGCTTCAGTTCTGATTGAAACTGTCACACTGAAAATTACCAACACCCTCATCTTCTTTAACAAACAGCAAGGGGTGTTGGGGCAGGGGGGGTGGCGGATAGGGATGGGGGAGAGGGGAGGATGGGGAGGGGGGGGGCACACGCTCAGTGGTTGAACAAGGGGAGAGAATCAGTGTGACGCGTTCTTTTGTTGTTAGTCTTCTTCTCCTTTTTGAAGTACAACCAAAAGGGGGGAAAAGTTTCACCTTTTTTCTTGTTAGAGTGTCTGTCTGTCTCTGTCTGTCTGCCTGCCTGCCTGTCTGTCTGTCTGTCTGTCTGTCTGTCTCTCTCTCCTCTCTCTCCCTCCTTCTCTCTCTCTCTCTCATCTCTCTCTCTCCCCTCTCTCTCTCTCTCCTCTCTCTCTCTCCTCTCTCTCTCTCTCTCTGTCCCACTCCATCCTCTACACTCATCTACTCACTACAATCCCTCCCGATTATTTTTTGCGTCTGTGCATGTTTCATTTGCACCCCCTTAGTCTCCACAAACATTGTGTTGTGATGCTAAATGGGCTGAATCATTTGAGATCCTCCTCTCAACACACACACACACACACACACACACACACACACACACACACACACACACACACACACACACACACACATACGCACGCGCGCGCACACAAATATGCGTGGGCATGCACGTATTCATGCATATTGAAATCCGTTCCACCTTTTGGAATAGAAGGCTTTCGAGTCCACTGGGAATAAATGACAAAATTTACAAAACACCATGCACATGGGGACTGGATGTAAAAAAAAAAAAAAAAAAAAGATAAGTGCTCATTCCATTATCATTGAAGTAAAATAGAAATTAAAAATAAATAAATAATCAAGAAATGAACACAGAGAGAGAACATTGCATTGTTTTCTTAAATAAGAACAAAAATGCATGGGCAGACTTTGATTCTAAGTTGTGTCCCCACTATTCCAAATTGCTCTGTGTGCTTGATACTGCAGTATTCCCTTTACTCCTGACAACAGGACAAGATTGAATCATGTCAGCACGTGCAACACGTCCATGCGTTTGAAGATCTCCCTTTCATGTCATTCAGAGCATGGGGGTGATGTGGTCAAGTATTCACAGGCGTGCTGTTCGGCTTTTCAAGCAGGGAGGGGACTGGGGCCACTTCAAAGAGACTCTGGCCATTTGGAGTTGTAAAACCTCGCCCTCAGCTATCAACACTAAACATTGGCCCCTTCTGGCGCTGGTGTCCATGGCTTCCCATTCCCTGAGAGTCTCTCTCTGTGTCTGTCCTCGTCTGCTGCATCTAGTTTATGATGCGGAGAAATCTGTGGTTGCCATCGCAGGCAGAAAATGGAATGAACATGAAACACTATGTTTGTTTGTTTTTTTATATCCCCTCTTGTAAAAGAACAATGTACAGGTGGGGGTAGAGGGGGTAGCCTTGTGGCTAGAGCAATGCCCTTGCAATTTGATGTCGCAGGTTTGAGCCTAGATTTGAGCCATCACCAAGATGCCTGTTCGAGGGGAATTTTTTTCCCCTGGAGTTAACATCAATAATATAACTCTAGTCCCGCCTCAAGTCTTTTGGACTCTTGACAGGGTTTTTTTGGTGATTAATCTAAAAAAAAAAAAAAAAAAAAAAAACCTAGGGTATTTTCAAGTGCCACCCCTAACCCCCAACCTCCCTTCTTCTCTCCTCCCTGCTGTGAGAGAAATCTATCCATTTCTTGTTGTAGATTATAGTAGTATCGAACATGTCAGTGACACCCATGTTGTTATCGCGACTAGTGCCAGACCACATGAAAGAGAATCCTGACACGTGTTGCACGTGCACTAGCATTTCCCTTGCCCTCACTACTAGGGCACTGACGGCTGGATGGAGGAGGGAGGGATGGGGGTTGTTTTATGTGTTTTTAGGGGCTTGGGGTTGAGGAATATGAGGTCCTATGCTGTTGGGTTAACGTGATTCTGTTGGCTGATAATGGCATGATTGCGCCTTCTGGATGCCAGTTGCTTGATATGTGCAAGAGCACCTGTGTCCATACCTTAGAGGTTCACACACACACACACACACACACACACACACACACACACACACACACACACACACACACACACACACACACACACACTTTTATATTTATTTATATATGCATATATATATATATATATATATATATATATATATATATATATATATATATATATATATATAATATATATATATATTATATATATATATGAATGATCGTGGTGACCATGCTTGTATGATGTTTTTGCTTTGTGTGGCTTTG
>CM060321.1:46133427-46145927 GCA_030674155.1 Stramonita haemastoma | reverse complement strand
AAGGAACAAGAGGAAAAACTTCTAAAAGTAGAAAGCAAACAAAATGATTTGCAGCAGTACGATCGCAGATGGAACGTTAGAGTGTATAATGTAAAGGAGAAGGCGGGGGAGACTTCTGCTGACTGTGTAAAACAATGTTGTAAAATATTCACAGACTTGATCGGTGTGCCAACCTCGGAGGACGATCTGGAGGTGGTGCACAGATCAGGAGCTGGTACACGGGGAAAGCCACGCCCCATTATTGTACGATTCCAGTCTCGCAAACAAAAAGGCCGTGTGTTAAAAGATCGACAAAAGCTGAAGAATAAGGGCGTGTCTGTGGGGGAGGACCTGACCCCGGCAAATTACAGACTCCTGCAACAGGCCTACAAACACAGCGCTTCCTTGGCATCTTGGTCATCCCAGGGAAAGGTTTTTGCAAAACCAAAAAATGGCAAGACTGTTCAAATCAAATTCGGGGCAAATGTAGAGGAGCTGTTTCAAAGAGAGATGCGTGCAGGCTCCAAATAACAGACTGAGGTCAAAATTGTGTGACTCAAGATTCCAAAAAAATGTTCTTGTGTACATTATAAGTTTTCTCTTTCTGTGTGGTTCCATCTTCTTATAAAATGTATATGGTACTTGTTTCATTGCTATTTTTGTTTTTCTTCCACTTCTCTGGCGTAAAGTTAACGCAATACTTGTTTCATCAATTTTGGGGGGGTACCTTTTGTATATTTTGCATCTTGCTGATGCTCATTGACACACAAAACCAGTTTTCAATTGAACTGTGAAAAAAGGGAGTTATGTACAAAATCTTTATACTTCAGTTTTTTGATACAGGAAAGCTTTGTTAGAGGAGGGACAGCTGGACATCCTTAATAGAGCCATACATAGTGGATCTATGGACATAGCGCTCGGGCACCCTTTCACATCTCTTTCTCTCATTGTGTCTGTCTGTCGAACTGTATGTCTGCCCCTCGCTCTGTCTCTGTCTGTCTGTCTCTTGTCTCCCTATCTATATTTGTCTCTGACGCTGTCTGTCTGTCTGTCTGTCTGCCTGCCCATCTCTCTCCTCTCTCTCTCTCTCTCTCTCTCTCTCTCTCTCTCTCTCTCTCTCTCTCTCTCTCTCTCTCTCTCTCTCTCGCTGTTTTTATTTTTATTTTTTTTATTTTTTTTCAGAGGAGAGGAGGCGGAAAGTACCAACGAAATGGAGACACTACATTTCCTACTTAGCATGTCGTCTCTCTCTCCCCCTGGTTGCCTCTCTCTTCCGATCCAAGATGTGCATAAGCAAATATGAGCAGGCACACTTGTATGCGTGCATGTATGCGAGTGTGTGTGGGAGTGTGTGTGTGAAACGCACATCACTCTACAGTCTCCTAAATGTAAGTTGATACTAAGAAGGTGAGAATGTACATATGTTGCGTCTGTATGGATTGGGGATGTAGACTAAAACTTGATGTATTTTTGGTTAAAAAAAGGGGGAAAGAGAAAGGGAAAAAAAAAAAAGGATCCTGCTAGGGACATTGTTTGTGGTCAGTGTCTGTCTGTGTCCCGGCATGTCCTGAAGGCAGAGAGGCTGAGATGGTTGCTGCAGTGACTGACTGACGGAGAAAAGCCTTTGAAGTGAGCAGAGACTCTTTGTAATCTCTGTTACTTAGGGTGTGTGTGTGTGTGTGTGTGTGTGTGTGTGTGTGTGCGTGTGCGCGTGCGTGCGTGCGTGCGTGCGTGTGTGCGTGCGTGCGTGTGTGAGTATGTGTGAGTGTGTGTGCGTGTGCGAGTATGTGTGTGTGTGCGTGTGCGTGTGTGTGTGTGTGTGTGTGTATGCGTGTGCTTGTTATGATACCCTCTTTTGAATGATTACCATTAGTGTGTCAATGATGATAGTGGTGATTTACCGTTGTTACTATCATTGATGGGTGTTGGTGTTTTTTTTTGTTTGTTTTTTTTTGTTTGTTTTTGTTTTGGTTTTTTTGTTTTTTTGGGGGGGGCTATTCTTCTTCTTCTTCTTGTGCTTTTTATAAAAGAGTACTACCATCATTGTTAATGATAGGAGTATATGAAATGTTGAGAAAGAAATATTTCCACTATCAATATCTTTACTAACATAGTTATTGACTACGTGGTTATGCGCAGAGGTATATACGGTACATTGTAAATGATCAAATGCATCGCTGTCCTTTATTTTTATTATTATTATTATTATTATTATTATTATTATTATTATTATTATATTTATTTTTTTATTTTTTTAATGTTTTTGTTTATTATTATTATTTAAAAGCACAGTTAGACTTGTACATATATAAGACTTCTAGAAATAGGTATTCGTATTATGCACGAGTGTTACACAGTGCATACTCTTATACAGCTGTTATATCCACATGATTTCTGCACTGCCCTGAGCAGATTCATCAAGGTACTATAATACTTCCATTTCAAGTGTGTGTTAGTTTTCTTTTCGTCTTTTCGTGTATTTGTTTACGTGTGTTTATGCTTAGTCATTCAGATCTGGCATCAAATATGACCAGCTATGTATCCTGGCATGTATGTCCTTTTTTCTGCACTTTTTATTGTCCACACCCAGAGGGCCTTTTTCATGGGTGGAATATGTGTTCTCGGTATGACTATTTTTTACAGTGTGGCATTCCAGATGAAAGTCGTGTGTTCACGATCATATTGTGTGTGCTAACAATATATCAGCCTTCTATGCTGCAAATCATTTTTGATGGAGAAAGCCATTAGAATTATCTCCATGAATTGTCAGGGTCTTGCAAATGCACAAAAGAGACGGGATGTATTTCATTATCTAAGAAATAAAAATGGCTCCATTTTCCTGTTACAAGATACACACATTGATCCCAAACTGGAACGATATATCCGTTCTGAATGGGGTTACAAGTGTCATTTTGCTTCTCATAACTCGAGCTCAAGAGGTGTAGCCATCCTCTTCAATAACAATTTTGAATTCCACGTGAAAAAAGTATGTAAAGACCCTGATGGCAACTATATATTTGTCTCTGTTCATATGATGAATAAAGATTTCCTTATAGCTAGTGTATATGGGCCAAACAGAGATTCACCAGAGTTTTATATTGAATTGGAAGGCCAAATACATGATTTAGGTTCTGAGAATGTTATTGTCGGAGGAGATTGGAATCTTGTGCTGGATCCATACTCTGACTACTTTAATTACAAGCATGTCAACAATGCAAGGGCTCAAGAACAGGTTAAACATATGATGATGAGTTTAAACTTGTCAGACTGTGGAGGGAACTCCATCCCCAGGTCAAAAGGTACACATGGCGAAGGAGTAACTCTGTGCAACAAAGCCGGCTAGATTTTTTCCTTGTCTCAGACTGCCTATATTTTACAGTAAAAGATGCAGATATAAAACCTGGTTATAAAACAGACCACTCTATAATAACATTGGAGCTCTCCTTGGAGAAAGAAGTAAAGAGAAGCTCATTATGGAAATTCATGCATCCCTTCTAAGAGATAAACTATTTGTGGAAGAGATAAATAATGTTATAAAAACAGTTATTGAAGAATATGCTGCTCTTCCATACTCTCGTGAACAAACAACTAGTATTCCAAAAAATGAGATTCAGTTTGTTATCCCTGATCAATTGTTCTTAGATGTGTTACTTATGAAGATAAGATCAAAAACAATTTCGTTTGCTACCATGAAAAAGCGTATGACTATAGACCGTACAAACTATTTAGAAAACAATATTGAATGTCTTGAAAAGAAACCCCTATTGACTGATGAAGAGACTCGACAGCTTAACAATGACAAAGAGGAATTGGTTAGGATTAGAGAGAAACAAATGGAAGGGGTATTACTACGTTCTCGAGCACGATGGGTGGCGGATGGGGAAAAGGTAACAAAGTATTTCTGCAGTCTTGAAAAACGTAATTATATTAGTAAACATATGAACAAACTAAGGCTATCAAATGGTAACGTAACATCAGATCATAAAGAGATTGTTAAAGAAGTACAGCAGTTTTATGAAAGCCTGTATGCAAGGAAGCACGTAGAGGAATGTGAAATATCAGATTTAGTACAAAATATCCCTAAACTCACTGATTTAGAAATGTCTCAACTAGAAGGGGAAATATCCATGGAAGAAGCAACACAGGCACTGAAAAATATGAAAAACAATAAAAGTCCTGGCTCAGATGGATTTACTGTTGAATTCTTTAAAAATTTTTTGGAAACAGGTTGGTCCTTTTGTAGTCAGAGCTTTAAATAATAGTTTTTGGAAGGGTGAACTTTCAGCACCCCAAAAAGAAAGAATTATTACTTGCATTCCAAAAGGGGACAAAGCAAAGGAATTTATTAAGAATTGGAGGCCTATTTCCCTCCTAAACGTTGTGTATAAAATCGGTTCTGCAAGCATTGCAAATAGACTAAAACCATTATTACCTTCTCTTATTAATGAGGATCAGACAGGATTTATAAGAAATAGATTTATAGGAGATAACATTCGTCTAATCTATAATATGATTCAGTATTTAAATAGGGAAAGCCTACCAGGGTTACTTTTATGCCTTGACTTTGAGAAAGCCTTTGACTCTGTTGACTGGTCTTTTATGTTCAAAGTCCTTTCCGCATTTGGCTTTGGCCAAGATTTCTGTCGGTGGATATCTGTTTTCTACAAAAATATTAAATCATCTGTCCTGGTTAATGGACAAATGTCACAGTGGTTCCCCATCTCTAGAGGTTGCCGACAAGGAGATCCTATATCGCCCTATCTGTTTATTTTGTGTGTGGAAATCCTTGGCATGATGACCAGGCAAGATAAAAAAAAAAATAAAAGGCATTCAGATTGGAGAAACTGAGTATAAGATTTCACATTACGCAGATGACACTGAACTTTTCTAGATGGAACTGAAAAAACATTCACAGAAGTGGTTAACCTTATTGATAAATTTGGGAAGAAGTCTGGCCTTTACTTGAATGCAAGCAAGACAGTGGCTGTGTGGCTTGGAAGACAAAAGAACTCTCCAAGACGTTACAGTCCTCATTTGCATATGCAGTGGAATCCTCCAAGGTTTAAGATATTGGGAATTTGGCTCTCCAACAATTTAAAAGAATGTGAGGAGTTCAATCTAAAAGAAAAATTTGCTGAAATTGAATATCTTTATAAAGTGTGGCTTAAACGACAAATTACTCCTTTGGGTAGAGTTGCCATTCTGAAATCATTGATCCTATCCAAGATTGTGCATTTGTGGATGTTATTGCCTAACCCTCCTGATAAAATTGTTAATATGATCCAAAAAACTGTATATCAATTTGTATGGAACAGCAAACAGGACAGAATTAGTAGAAAAACAGCCGTTAAAGCTATTCGGGAAGGTGGACTCGGAATACCAGATATAAAAAAAACACATTAATGCTCTTAAATTGATGTGGATAAAACGATTACAAAACACTAATCATAAGTGGAAAAACATAATCTTGACAATAAACCCTAGAATAGCTCAACTTGAACGTCTCGGTACTGATCTCCCATGTGACAGACATTATCAACCTAATCACTTTTGGAACAATGTCTTAAAATCATATAAAGAATTTGGTAAGAAAATTTACATATCAACATCTGAAGAAATAATAGGAGAACCTTTATTTTTTAATGATAACATTCAGATTGGGAACAGAAACATTTTCTTCAAGAAGTGGTTTGAAAAAGGCGTGTGCTTTATTCATAATTTGCTTAATGAGAATGGTCTTTTCTTCACAGCCCAAGAGTTCAGTGACAAATACAATCTGCAGACTGATTATATTACATACATGGGATGTGTACAAGCTGTTAAGAGTTATGTAAGAAAACAACACATAGATTTAACTGATAATATACCACTGAATTGTCCAAAATCTCTTAAAATTATTATGTCAACTCCCAAAGGGGCTCGACTGCTTTACGATATTTTCTTGCATGAGGAGACAAAACCAAACTGCTGTCAAAAATGGGATAATAAGTTAAATGCGAGTACCAATTGGACTGTAACTTTTAGAAAAATCCAGCAGATTAAAGAAATTAAGCTACGTTGGTTTCAAATAAGACTTGTACATAGAATCTTGGCAACAAATATTGTCCTCATGCATATGAATGTGGTCCAGGAAAGCAGCTGCAGTTTCTGCAGAAGAGTCCAGGACGGTATTTGTCATATGTTCTGGGCTTGTGATTGTATCCAACCTTTCTGGGCACAGTTGGAAAGATATATAAATCAAAATTGTAAAAATGTAAACAACTTAAAGCTGAATGTAATAATTGTGCTTTTTGGATATGACGATGCCTGTAGATTTGACCGCACATTTGACATGATTATGATGCATGCAAAATTTTACATTTACAAATGCAAGATCAACAAAACAATTCCACAGTTCTGTCACTTTAGGACATACTTGAAAAAGGTGTTTGAAATAGAAAAATATACTTCATTTATCAACATGACTAATAATAAGTTTGTAATTGATTGGCTACCATATAAACATATTGCTGAAATTTGATATTTTCTTTGACATATGGATTAAAGGTAATTCTCTCCATTGGTGGTTTTTGGTTTTTGTTGTTGTTGTTGTTTCCTTTAAAATAGCAAACTGCTGTAAAAATTAACCCTAATATACTATTGAGACAAACAAGTAACATGTCCATTGAATAGTGGGGGGGGGGGGGGGGCAGGTAAAATGTACCTTGTCTCCAGACTGATCAGTCCACCTATTACTGTTGTAATAGATATTTGTATACAATAAATAAATGAATAAAATGAGAATAAGGGTTAGGAGAACTCAGTGACGGTAACTAATACTTTAAGAGTAAATATAAGCACATAGTATCATGCTATTGTAGACTCGTCTGAGCACCATAAAAAAAATTGTCAGTGCTTTGAGGAAAGGATACGGAAGAGACAGAAGAGAAAGAAGAAAAGAACCAGACTTGCATGCCTATGCCATGTTCAGCGATTTGAATTGATAACCTTGTGTGTCTATATGTGTCTATGTATATTTATATGTATGTTTGTGTCTTCTCGTTTATGATCCCATGTGTCCAAATGTCATATTTGCTGAATAACGTGACCGCATAAGTGCAGAATATGTTTTGATTGATTACTTGTTATAATTGTGATTATTATTCAGAAACATACCAAACTTTGGCTGGTTTTGTTGCTGTTGTTGTTGTTGTTGTTGTTGTTGTTTTGTTTTTTTTTGTTTTTTAATTAAATAACTACTACAGTAAGCTCCAAAATTATGTACATATTAATATTATATTCACATGCATTTGTGCGTTAAAATGGTGGAGACGATGGGTAGAGATGATACTTTTGGTGTTCAATGTTTACTTGTATTTATATGCAAAACTTGAATAAAAATGTTTTTAAAAAAAAAGAGAAGAAGAAGAAGAAGAAGAAGAAGGAGGAGGAGGAGGAGGAGGAGGAGGAGGAGGAGAAGAAGAAGAAAGAAGAAGAAGAAGAAGAAGAAGAAGAAGAAGAAGAAGAAGAAGAAGAAGAAGAAAGAAAGAAAGAAAGAAAGAAAGAAAGAAAGAAAGAAAGAAAGAAAGAAAAAAGAAAGAAAGAAAGAAAGAGAAGAGCAGAGAGATAGAGAGTTATGAAAAAAACAGAGACATAGACACAAGGCGAAGAGAGAGAGAGAGAGAGAGAGAGAGAGAGAGAGAGAGAGAGAGAGAGAGAGGAGAGAGAGAGAGAGAGAGAGAGAGGAGAGAGAGAGAGAGAGAGAGAGAGAGAGAGTTGTGTTCTGCATACAGCAAAAAGCTCGCAAAGTAACAGAAACAAAGAAAAAAGACACTTAGAAGCCACTTTTCCGTTTCTTTTCTTTTCTTCTAGTCATCTAACCTTACAAAACCCACACTGATTACAATAGCCACTAGAGTGTATGTTAAACACTGTTGTTGTTTTTCTGAAACCAAAACTCGTTAGAAAACACAAGAATTCAAGCTGCTTATATGCTTAAAGTTTATGTGCATGCATTGTATTATAAAGAAAAACAAAGCACATTACAAAGTCTTTTTCTCTTGTTTGCTGTTGTTGTTGTTGTTCACACAATAGACGAGCGGGATTACTAATGCAGACACATAAATGAGTTGTGTCTAGTTTGTTTGTTATTTATTTATTGTTGTTCAGCATTTCCTGGTCGTTGAATGAAAACAGACTTAGGCTGTCTGCGCTCGGAATTAATCAGGATTTGAACTGAATCTGATTTGCACAATTAGATAGATTTAACCCTATGGAGAGATGTGTGTCTGCCTGTTGATTTTGTACAAGTGAGGACACTCAAGCCCGATTTTTTTTTGTTTCTTTTTTTTCTGCTTGTGTATTTACTTTGATTCAGTTTTTTCTATTGTACGTTGTGATTTTTTTTTCTTTTCTTGTATTAATCATTTGTATTTTGGTTTTCGCTTTTTTCTCTGAAACTGGATATTACCTATGCTTTTTCTAATCCAACATGATCATATGTAACTCCCCCCCCCCCCATCTCATAATGAGTCACGTTGCACCTGAGATTGTTTGGGGGGGGGGGGGTTGTCGTTGTCAACGTCTGTCAATTGGCAATAAATAGGTTATTCAATGTAAAAAGACAGAACAATGGACAATTTTGTGAACAATTATTACAAATTGAAATGATAGACTACTGTGAGTTACAAAATGAGAAATTGACACATTTACTTCTCTACAGGCCAGCATCTTGAGGTGGCGCCAATCTTCTCTCCCTCGTTGTTTTACTTTCTCTGTTCCTAAAGAGGGCAGGTACCCAATTACAGCTGGGTAAACTGGGGGACTGTACCGAAGCCAAAGCGCAAGAACGTCACCAATCCACGAGGCAACCACACTCAACGCTGCTGAACCTTAACTTGGAGACAGCAAGTTCTCTGACCACTGAGCTACCCCGACCCTAATGATGTAAGCAGAAAGTGTGGAAAAAAAACAAAACACGAAAAAACGAGTAGATTGAAATGTATGTATGCATGGAAGGTATTTTTGGAATATGATCCCCTGACGCTGCTATTAAGATAGAAAGGCGAGAACTATCAATATATAATCCAATATCCAAGATAAATAAAATCTTTTTTTTGGTGACGAAATGTGAAAAATATGCAAATGGAGTATCAATAAGAAATCCGGGGCATCTTGTTTTGTTTTTTCCCCACAGCAAAAAAATGTTAGTGTCAAATGTACGCTGCTAAGAACTTAATAGTGTGAGAGATAGACATGCACAGAGAGAGCGGTGATCGGGGGAATATATGAATATGAATTTGATGTCGTAGGGATCAGGCCAAAAGCTTTAGTCTCTTATTGATGTAAACAGAGTACCAAGGCCGTAGTTAAGATGTTGCGATGTGATTTAAAACGGTGTGATGAGATTGTCTTCAACCATTACAAACTCTTTGCATAACATCATGTGCTTTCCACTCATGGAGAAAAAAGTTCCTCTGAAATCGGAGTATGGCTGCCTATGTGGCGAGGTACTTAAAAGCAGCCGTACAGACAAACTTTTCATCCAGCGTGTACTTAATGTCTCACAGTGATTCCCGCGCTGATCTTAAAAGCTGCCATCGTGTTTTAAGAAAGGCTCTTCCTCACAAAAAGTGAGCAAAATATAGCAAAATGAATAAGTTGTTTACACGCCCTAGTGTTGAGTGCATTGAACAGTGTTATGAAGAAGATGTAAAAAAAAAAAAAAAAAAAAAAAAAAGCAAAAACAACAGCTTGTTCCCTTCTTGCGAAAGATGGGCGAGATTACCAGTATAGACACAGCATTTGGGTTCTGCTTGTTTGGTTTTTGTTTTCTTTCGGATTTGGGTTGGGGTTTTTGTTGTTGTTGTTGTTGTTTGGGGGTATGGGAAGGGATGTTTGTTTGTTTGAATTTCTTTTAATCTCTTCTTCTTCTTTTTGTTTATTCGTTGCTGGATAAATGCAGACTTACATTTCTAACGGTCCAAATCCATTAAGCTCTAAATTGCATTAATTTGCACAGTTGGAGAGCTTCACCTTCTGTCGAGAGGCGCCTGTCTGTATCCTAATGATGTGGTGAGATGTCTAAGTCTGCCACACAGCGTTGCTTCTCTCCTCTTTCCTGTGTGTTTTAGGAGGATTGAAGGGTGTCTTTCTTCTTGTTTGGGGGTTTGTTTGTTTGTTTGTTTGTTTGTTTGTTTGTTTGTTTGTTTGTTTGTTTGTTTGTTTGTTTGTTTTTGCTTGGTTGGTTGGTTGGTTGGTTGGTTGGTTGGTTGGTTGGTTGGTTGGTTGGTTGGTTGGTTGGTTGGTTGGTTGGTGGCAGGACGAGGGTCGAACTTATTGTTTTGTATCCATTGTTATTTGTTCATCTGTTCAACTTTATGGGTTTGTTTTCCAGAGCTGTATCTTGTATATTGTATTATGTGTATACCACGTAAACTCACAGCAGTTTTCTATGTGTAAAATTCAGGCTGCTCTCACCAGCCCAGGGAAGAGTGCGTTGCCACAAGAGCAACGCCACCATTTCTTTTTTCTTTTCCTGTCTTCATGTGCGTATGTTTGTTTGTTTGTTTGTTTGTTTGTTTGTTTGTTTAGTAAGGTTTTGAAAAGGTTTTATTCAAAGTTATTTGCTTTATCTATCATACTTATCTTGATGAGGATTCTAATCGTGCGTGCGTGCGTGCGTGTGTGTGTGTGTGGTGTGTGTGTGTGTGTGTGTGTGTGTGTGTGTGTGTGTGTGTGTGTGTGTGTGTGTGTGTGTGTGTATGTGTGTGTTTGTGTGTGTATGTATTCTAGACGTTCTAGCTTATTGGTATGTGAGTGGTCCTTATTCGTCTTCGAACACTCAGACAGCAACAATTGTTGTCTGTCAAATGAGTGATAATGCGTTGAGCTGCCTTTAAAGCGACTGACAAGTCAGGCCCAGCACATCTGACTTCGGCGTGGGAGAGAATTGATATCTTCTCTTCTAAGTTGTTTTTTTCTGGGGGGAAAAGGCTGGAGAATGGACCAAGGAGGTAAAAAAAATTACAAGAAGAAAGTGACAAGAAGAAAAGAAACAAGACAGAAAAGAGAAAAGGATCGAAAAGATGGAATTCCTGGCATAGAGTTTCCACAAGATGGGGATGCAATTGATACTGCCACCTCCCCGGGTATCCCCACAGGTGTGTGTGGGGGGGGGGTTCATTTAAGCAATCACACACTGACAGGATATTGCAAGATCTGTGTCTTGCATATGTGATGGCATGTCTATATACTAGCAAAGTATTGTAGCATTGGCAAGGTCTGCGCATTAACAAACCCAGACGATTACCAACAACAAAATCCCTTCTGTAGTCCACTTGGCACCTATGAGAGTAGGATTCAGTAGACCAATGATGCTGTAAGGGGATTTCGCATGGGGGGATGGATACCTTTAACTTATGCACTGTGTCTTTTTTTCTCTTTGGGGAAGGTAAGATGGAGGATTTGGTTTTGCAGTCTTGGCTAGACCTACAGTCTCATATCCACTTCCGTTTTTGTATCTTTGCGTGTAGACACATACCAGACAGACGTGGTATTTACAGAAAGAGAGAGAGGGAGGAGAGCAAAGATGCATACTATGATATGCTAATTTCAAATATCTAAATGAAGATGGACACGAAAGTTCAGTTTATTCATTCTTTGCGATAGAACCACTCTGACAATGACGTGTCTGTCTAGCTAAGGGTCTATCCAGCCAGCAATCTTTAACATCTCACTGCTGTATACTGGTCTCAACATCAAAATAAAGGACGATCATTGTTTTTCAAAGATGTCAGTGTGTATAAGATAAAACATAGTCTAAAAATGAATAGCAATTAAGATAAAACATAGTCAAAAATGAATAACAATTAAGATAAAACATTGTCTACAACAAAAACTAATTTTGGGATTTTTATATATAACATTTTATTTCCCTTCGTAAAAGTGGACAGCTCTGGTAAAGTTAGCTCTACTCTATGCCCCTGAAAAGCTTTGTCCACTAAAAATGCAGAAAAGGGGCCAAAAATCAGAAAATGTTATATTCCCGAAGTCGGAATGTTGCAACCTCAATGATTGGCAAACGGTCACATACGCAAAATGTCGGCATTAGTGAATCCTAAAACCTCTAACCGAGGACAGGAAAATACTATGTTATGTATTTCACCAGTGAAAAAAAATGACTTATATGCATACGTGTGAAAGATAAACAGCAAACACAAATCTCCATAGTTATGTAAGCAGCCGAGAGACAAAAGCTAGTGTGATTTATTTGTTATATATGCGTGAAACGTATTTTGGATATGATCCTTTGACACCGCTGATAAGATAGAAATTCGAATAGATAGATAGATAGAGAGATAGATAGATAGAGAGATAGAGAGAGAGATAGATAGATAGATAGATAGATAGATAGATAGATAGATAGATAGATAGATAGATAGATAGATAGATAGATAGATAGATAGATAGATAGGTAGGTAGATAGGTAGGTAGATAGGTAGGTAGGTAGGTAGGTAGGTAGGTAGGTAGATAGATAGAAA
>CM060321.1:46128427-46130927 GCA_030674155.1 Stramonita haemastoma | reverse complement strand
TTCCGTATGTGTGTGCGCATGCACGCGCGCGCGCGCGCGCGTGTGTGTGTGTGTGTTTACGTGTGTGTGTGCTTGAGCTTTTACGTGTGTGTCTCTCTCTGTCTGTCTGTGTCTGTGTATCTGAGTGTGTGTGTGTGTGTGTGTGTGTGTGTGTGTGTGTGTGTGTGTGTGTGTGTGTGTATGTGTCTGTGTCTGTGTCTGTGTCTATGTCTGTGTCTGTGTGTTTGTGTGTGTGTTTGACCTCTTATCTATCTGTCTCACAAAAGAACAAGCATACCAGAACGCTATTTTGACAAGATGTTAAACTACATAACATTAGAGATAATCCTGCTGCCTTCCTGTACTTTTTTGTTGATTTTTTTTCTTTTTCTTTTCTTCGTTTTGCTTCTTTCTTTTCTGTCTTTTGTCTTCATTTCTTGATTTCGTTCTTCCTCTTCGTGCATTCATTCTTTCTTTCTCTCTCTTTTGATCTCTCTTTCTGTCTATTTTTTCTGTTACTATTCTCGCTTTTTTTAACAACAACCAAATAACCAACACACACACATAAAGAGGAAGAGCAATTAGTATCCCACAACGTTTTTTACGTGGGTGTTTTTTAGTGTTGGCGGAACAACAATACAAAAGTAACGATTGGGAGATAGTACTACTGCGAGGAATCGGCCTTTAGAGTTTTTAAAGTGAACTCGAGTGCTCTGCTAGATCACATTGTGTTGTAGTGAATGGTTAGTGTGGAAGACGAAGACAATTGGGAGAAGTTGTGTGTGTGTGTGTGTGTGTGTGTGTGTGTGTGTGTGTGTGTGTGTGTGTGTGTGTGTGTGTGTATGTGTGTGTGTGTGAATGTGTTGTGTGTGTGTGTGTGTTGTGTGTGCGTGTGTGTGTGTGTGTGTATGCGTGTGTGTGTGGTGTGTGTGTGTGTGTGATGTGTTGTGTGTTGTTTGTTTGTTTGTTTGTGCTTGTTTGTTTGCGTATGTGTGTGTAAGTCAAGTGTGTTTGTATGTATGGCTGTTTATGTGCGTGTGCATGTGTGTGCGTGCGCGCGCGCGCGCGCGCGCGCGCGTGTGTGTGTGTGTGTGTGTGAGTGTGTCTGTGTGTCGGTGTGTCTGTGTGTGAACGTCTTTTCACTATTAGTGATAGTGTGTTTGTGTGTGTATGTGTGTGTCTGTGGCTGTGTGGCTGTGTGGCTGTGTGTCTGTATGTGTCTGCATATGTTTCTATTTAATTATGTGTGCTGTTGTGCTAGAATGTGGTTGTACTAATAATTACGTGTCTTGTAGACTGAAAGTTGTATGAATCAGTATTGTAATTATTGCAATTGTCATCATCATCAATATCCTTGTCATCAATAGTAGTAGTAGTAGTAGTAGTAGTAGTAGTAGTAGTAGTAGTAGTAGTAGTAGTAGTAGTAGTAGTAGTAGTAGTCGTCGTCGTCGTCGTCGTCGTCGTCGTCGTCGTCGTCGTCGTCGTCGTCGTCGTCGCGCAGCAGCAGCAGCAGCAGCAGCAGCAGCAGCAGCAGCAGCAGCAGCAGCAGCAGTAGTAGTAGTAGTAGTAGTAGTAGTAGTAGTAGTAGTAGTAGTAGTAGTAGTAGTAGTAAGACTAAGTAGTAGTATTAGTAATAGTAGAAGCAGTAGCAGTAGCAGCAGCAGTAGCAGCAGTAGTAGTAGTAGTAGTAGTAGTAGTAGTAGTAGTAGTAGTAGTAGTAGTAGTAGTAGTAGTAGTAGTAGTAGTAGTAGTAGTAGTAGTAGTCAACGGAAGAGGAGGACAGTAACAGAAAAAGGTTTTATAGTATTATCATAATACCAACTTCATTGAAATCACTCTAAAGTAATGCGACCCTTACTCAGCAAAATAAATCAATGATGTAAAACCGAAAAAATAAAAGCATATAACAGGAGTCGTTTATAATATTTATAAAGAAAGAAGGAGAGATACGGGAGGGGAGAGAGAGAGAGAGAGAGAGAGAGAGAGAGAGAGAGAGAGAGAGAGAGAGAGAGAGAGAGAGAGAGAGAGAGAGAGAGAGAGAGAGAGAAGGTAAATAATGGAAAGAGTAGAGAGAATAAGACAAAAAAATCATGAGGAGGAAGAGATTAAGGAGGAAAAATGAATGAGGATGAGGAAGGAAATGAGGAGAAGATGAAAAAAAAGGATAAGGAAGATGAAAAAGTTGGGGGTATTGCAAAGGCACACAAGCCCCTAACAATATTTTTTTTAAAAGAGACCCTCGACTTAAGTGCAAATGTTGTTTTTTTTGCTTTTAGCCTTTCAACCCCAAAACTTCACATTGATGACAATAGCTGCCATCACGTATTAAGAAATGTTGCTTCATTCAAACGAACAAAATTAAGAAAACAAACTATCAAAACTCCAAGTTTCTAATATACTCTAGATTTGAATGAACTACATTTCGTTAACAAGGAAAGCTAAACATACATACAAAAAAGGCAAAATCATTCTATAACATTGATGTGTATTTCACTCATGGAGATGTCATTCTAATTTGCAT
>CM060321.1:46115927-46120927 GCA_030674155.1 Stramonita haemastoma | reverse complement strand
TGTCAATAACACATGTCATGGGGATCATGCTTATCTATGTACTAGCAGTTTTCCTGAGTCCAGAGCAAAGTTACTCAGAATAAGGGCTGACAGAATTCTATACACAAAAACAACATATGATATGTCTTCTAAGGGTCTTTTAAACATAAGCTGTTTTTTTTTTTAACATACACTGTTGTTTTTGGAACATACGAGGCTGTTTTTGAACATACGCAGAAAAAGAAGTAATTTGTGATTTACTTTAACAACATCGTTTGGTGTTTTCCTTGCATGCTGTTCAGAAACTTCAGATATGATAAAACAGTCACTGAAACATGCAAACGGCTAAACTACTTGACTAATCTGTATGCACCAAAAAAAAAATTTTGGTTGCGGAAAAAAAGGTGCACAAAAAGAGCCCCAAACCATTATATAGCGTTCATGTTAATTCCACCCTCTAGAGATGCCATTCCATTCACAACAGATCAGCTGGTAAAAACCAACAACAACAAAAATCCTTATAATGCTATAAGTAGAAGGAAGCAAAAAGCAACAGAATTAATATGCATAGTTGCATGGAACGTGTTTTTGGAATATATTCCCCTGACATGGCTATTAACATGGAAATGCTTGAAATATCAAAATAAACATGCCAGTGTTATGAACAAATAAACCATTTTTAGGACGAAAGATGGAGAATATGCAAATGCAGTATTTATAAGAAATCCGGGGTATAGCGTATCTTCCTTTGGAAAAGAACGTCAAAGAAAGGTATGAAAAAGTGTCCGCCAATAAATTTGATGTTGTCTGAGATAGACACGTACATAGAAAGCAGAGAGATAGAGAAGCTGCGAAATACGGTCCTTCTGCCAGTCTACTACGACCCTTCAACCCTCTATCGTCCATCTATCCATCTCTCCCGCTCGTCTATCCATGTGCCTATCTTTCAGTTCATCATCGCCTACGCCATATGTCATCTGTTCATCCGTTTCTACAGTCACTCATCTTTCTACATGTGTGCATATCCATATTATCTCCTTTTTCTTTCCCTGTTACCACACCGAACAGTTTGATCAGGCCTTGCTGGGTCATCCCACAGATATGGAGTGCAGAAGGATGTGAACCTCTCATTTCCGCTGGTCACGTTTTGCCAGTCCCGTCATCCCTCAACTATGAGCCCTGACTTCCTTCCGCCTTTTGCCTTTTGCCTTTTAGGATAAGACCACAACCATGGAGCTGAAGAAATTTACTTTTCTTTCTTTTTATTTTGCGTGTGTGTGTGTGCGTGTGTGTGTGTGCGTGTGTGTGTGTGTGTGTGTGTGTGTGTGTGTGTGTGTGTGTGTGTGTGTGTGTGTGTGTGTGTGTGTGTGCGTGCGTGTGTGTGTGCGTATGCGTGTATGTGTGTGTGCAAGCGTACGTGCTTGCGTGTGTGTGTGTGTGTGGTGTGTGTGTGTGTGTGTGTGTGTGTGTGTGTGTGTGTGTGCGTGTGTGTGTGTGTGTGTGTGTGTGTGTGTGTGTGTGTGTGTGTGTGTACTGCTCACGGATGACTATGTGTACAATTTCTAACTACAAAACCTCTTTTTTTCTGAATGCCAACACTGTCCAGACAGCATTCACATATCACAGCCTAATCCCACGATAAACAAAATATCATAGAACCAGGCCAATCCCTATTCCAGAAACAGTTATTGCACACACACACACACACACACACACACACACACACACACACACACACACACACACACACACACACACACGCACACACACACACACCACATCTTCATAATGAAATAGTTTCCCCCAAGAAGGCAGTGTAAAAATGAAATTGAACATGCACAATAATTACTAGGTTAATTTTGCTTGCTGGCTTTGTTTCTCACTGGCACACTTAACTCTCAACAGGGGTGGAATGAGAATGCGTGATTTCAGCAGAGAAAATTTGGCCCAGTTACAAAACCAATTCACTTAGTAGGATAAGACAGAGGTGTGTTTGTGTCCTTAAACGATGTTCTTATCCTTAAATGGACAGACTCAACAGAGATAAGAACTTCGTCCTGGGTCATACACTTCTGTGTGTGTGTGTGTGTGTGTGTGTAGTGAGTTTGTGTCAAAGCCTTTGTGGTTGAAGGTTCGCGGGTGGACGGTCGTTGGAGGGACGTTGTGGTGGTCTCCTCTTCGGGTGGGTGGCTCACTCAGTCTGGCTCCGCGTCTGAGCTAATACTGTCGTTAGTAGGGGGCTTAGTAGGTGGTGTCCTGCGTATGTTAGCTCAGAACAGGCACAACTGAACACCACGAAAGTCACCTAGCACCAATGCAGGGCCCCCCTAAATGGTAGCCCCACGGCGGCCTAATATTGATGGATTCCCTGTGGACTTCCGACCCTGAGGATGAGACACAACGAATCTGGGTGTGGCTGTGGCGGGGAGGTTGAAATGAGCGGCGTGAGAACAACAGGACAGGAACATTGCAGAAGATAAGACAGCAGCAACAAAAAAAACAATTTCGTCCCGGGTCTTCCTGTAGAAACTTAACTTTTTCTTTTCTTTACTGGGTGGGCTGTCCATGCACAGACTGCAAATCGTAAGACAAACTATTCCAAATCTAAAACATTTCTGTTGTCTTTGTTGAGCGTGTGAATGAATCGGGTAAAGCAACAGATTTTCGCAAAAATAAAAAGTTAGGGTTTACTCATTCTACGTTCACAGTCTTGATTGGGTTGTTATTCATATAATATCTACATATCTTTTTATTGTTATTTGGGTCGTGTTTTCATGTATGTTGATATGATGTTGATATAAAATGATGTGCTGAGAAGTTTAAAAATAATATCAAGTTACTTTTGGGGGGCCTGGGTTTTGTGCAGCTCAATGTCTTAATCCAGTTAACGATAAGGAATCTATTTAACGACACCACAAACTTTCCTGTGGATGTTTTACTTCGTGGCACTCATTTGAAGGACTTGAATATTTTAGCAGTGTGGTCAATTACCCCAATTAACTTTTGCTATGCTGCATGGAGTAAATTATTTAAGAATGAGAAGCAGCAGAGGGTGGGGAGGAGATAGCAGAGGATTGAGGGAAGAGTGAATGAATGAATGAATCAATCAATCAATCAACAGACGAATTAAAAGATAAATAAATGAATAGATGAGCGAGTGAATGAGTGAATGAATGAATGAATGAATGAATGAATGAATGAATGAATGAATGAATGAGCCTTTTTGTGTTCTTTGGCTAGAGCTCGAGATTCACCAAAGGTAAGATTTTAACGTATGCGACCGTTTTTTGGCCACCATTAAGGTAGCCGCATTCCGAATTAAGGGATGATGTCTAGACACGACACCTGTGTACATGCGGTTTGAATAGGATTTATCTGAAGGATGCTGAGATTTGAAAGATGTTGACAAGTTATCTTTTAAACTTTTTTCTTTGCAATTCTTCTTTTTCGCAATTCTTCTTCTTCCTCGTAATATCCGCAATTCTTCTTCTTCTTCGCAATTCTTCTCCATAATTTCACTTCTTTGCAATTCTTCTTTTTCGCAATTCTTCTTCTTCTTCACAATTTCACTTCTTCTTCACAATTTCACTTCTTCTTCTTCTTCTTCTTTGCAGTTCTTCCTCTTCTTCGCAAATCTTTTTCTTCTTCTTCTTCTTCTTCTTCTTCTTCTTCTTCTTCTTCTTCTTCTTCTTCTTCTTCTTCTTCTTCTTCTTTCCCTCCTCCTCCTCCTCCTTGCCCTTCTCTTTATTCTCGTCCTCTTCCTCCCTTCCCTTCTCCCTCCTCCAGCTCAACATAATTATTTTCTAGGGTGGAAAAGGGACCATATGCATAACATTGATATTGCTCAATCGTAATTGATAGCCCTTGTTTCTCTTTAGTGCACATTTAACTCTGAATGAACTTCTTACTTAGGGTTCGCTGGGAGGCTGTCTTTTAATACCTGGAAAGTTAAAGTAGTTTGTACATGTTGATTTTTCAATGCAATTTTTATTTTGAAAAAAAATAGTATCAACAAACAGCAGATGAAACAAGATGGAAAGTAAAACAAAACGAAAACACACTCACTCGTGCACGTGCGCACACACCACACACCCACGCACAGAGAGACAGACAGACAGACAGACAGATTTACAGACAGACAGACAGACAGAAACAGAGAGAGGGATTAATGTTGTAGGCTTAGATTGATCATGTGTAGATTGTTGACAGAAGAAAACTGAGTGGAGATAACGTACATTTTATATGCATGAGTGCCCATATCTTGTATAAAAAAAATAATTATAAAATAAATAAATAAATGGTGTATATCATTCACTGCATATGATATATAACCTAGCGAATAACCCCCCCCCCCCTTTTTTTTAGGCATGACCTGTTAACTGGGCAATGATCACAGAACTACAGATCACTTACACAAACAGATTCAATCACTTAAACATATTAGATTCAATCACTTACACAAACACATTCAATCACTTACACAAACACATTCAATCAGGAAAATTCAGGAAACACGGAACAACAACAACAACAACAACAACAAAACTCCACGAAGAAAAATTTGTTTTTTGTCCGGCAGTGACAAACTAGCACATGCCGGATAATTGCCATGCTAATTTGCACATTTGGAACCTTGGTTACTGAATCACAAGCAAGCCATTGAAAATCAAGAAAAAAATTCCTCGAGAAATGTCAATCAAACTCTCAACATAAAATCTCCATCATGAAATATTGTTTCTTGGGGATGGGAGCATAGCGCTAGGAATTCCCTCTTTTCTATCTCCTCTTCGTTTCTGCCATGTTTTTTATATTCGTTTCACCTCCTACTTGTCTATTTTCTGCCTTCTGGGTCTATTATTCTTACCATTTTTTTAAATTCAAAAAGACTTAAAAGATAATTCTCTCCTTGGCAGAATTGGATGCACTGGGTCTGAATTTTCACGTACTTAACTGCAGAGCAACGCATTTTTTGCTCTTTTGACAGTCAACAATAGTTGCTGTCAGAACAGAAGAAGAAGAAG
>CM060321.1:46078427-46110927 GCA_030674155.1 Stramonita haemastoma | reverse complement strand
GGCCAATAAAGACCATGCTGCCACCCCAAAAAGGGATGTTGGCAATCATCACACCCACACAGATGTCTGCATAAACCAAGCATGATAAATGAAGGAAACGCACTTCCAGAAACACCAATCAAATTCTCGACATGGAATCTCCATCCTGAAGTGTTCTTAGGGAGGTGAGTGGGTACTTCAAACGTACTTTCAGATGATCTAATGTAATGACGAGAACGTTTTCTTGAGATTTGACCGATGCTGTACAAAAAATTCATGGTAAAAATAAAACTGGAGAGGAAACCAGATGGATTCAAAAGTGAGAAAAAACTGCAAGAACTTAGAAGAACGGTGCAACAGAGTAAATGTAAGCATATTCATAATGATGAAGAAGATATGTGGGTCAGGGATGGATAACCTTTTTCCTAGTTTTTCTGCAGACAAAATCCTCCCTGAAAGTGTCTCACATAAACAGCATACTCTCCCCCATGGCACTCATTGCACACTGCATGTGCAAGTCCTTCGGATGAGACTTTAAACTGTGTGTGAAAGCACGCAGAACATCTAGCATAAACGTTAAAACCTGCCCTTCCTTTTCGGAAGAGTAGGCTATCTGTGCTGGTGGAAACAGATGACAAAAATTAAATTGAATTGAATGCTCAAATGGTTTATAAGGTAAAACAAAACAAAAAAACACGACTGCTTATCCCATTATCCCTGTGATGATGATGATGATGATGATGATGATGATGATGATGATGATGATCATCATCATCATCATCATCATCATCATCATCATTATCATCATCATCATCATCATCATCGTCATCGTCGTCGTCGTCGTCATCATCATCATCATAATCATCACCATCATCACCATCATCATCATTAAAATGTTTTTGACTTCGACTTGACTTGACCCCATTATCATCATCATCATCATAGGGCAGTCTTTTTTTTATAATCTGTATTGATAATAAAATCTGCAATAGCGTGTTGAATGATACACGATACTGTGCCTGTAGTTTCTTAACATCTGTAATAAAGTTTGTGAAATGTCAGTACGCGTGCTGCGTGTTAGCATGTGCCTCATAAACCAGGCTTCAACACAAAGGGTGTCTTATTATTGCGCCAATAAACCTCCTTTCTTCCTTGAAACAAAAACTGACAAGTTGACAATTGCCGCATAATAGCAAAGCTCACAAATCTCAGCGAAGCTTTGATTAAACGAAGTGGATCATTGTTTCAAGAACAATAATAATTGATTAAAACACACACCTCACACACCATCCCTAGCCTGAAAGATTTAGTTTAGGGTGTCAAAGACAAAACCAGCATAAAGATTCTGCAACACAATCGCAACGCCAAACTTGACAGATGCCTGTCTGACGGTTTACAGCCTTTCACACACCGTCTCGCGATCTGCTGATCTAGGTTCGAATCCCGTTTAATGAGTCATTTCCGGAGAGTTAACATCAGTATCCACTTCTACTCTCCCCCCCCCCCCCCCCCCCCAAAAAAAAAGGGTTCTTGTGATGAGACGTTAAAAAGAGGCCTTGAGTACGAATTATGAAGACCAGCTTGCGAAAGTTGAAAGCTGTTAGCTTTTCCAAAGAGTTGGCCATTGTGTGCAGTTTGGAAAGGATGGCAAAATTTACAAAACCGCATGGACACGGAAGCTCGATATACTTTTTTTTAAGACACATGAGTGTTTATTCCATTATACCCGAAGGAAAAGAATAAATGAAAAAGAATAAATAATGAAAATAAATACACATCTTTCACTAATTACAAGCACAACTCTTCTGAGGAAACCTCAAAGATGCAAATGACTGCAACGTTTTAGGAAGGCAAGGCAAGGGACGCAAGGCAAGGCATGGCAAGGCAAAGCAAGGCAAGGCAAGGCATGGCAAGGAAAGGCAAAGCAAGGCAAGGCACGGTATGGCGAGGCAAGGCGAGACAAGGCAAGAAATGACGATGTAAGTCAAGGTGATGCAAAGCATGGCAAGGCAAGGCAAGGCAAGGCAAGGCAAGGCAAGGCAAGGCAAAACAAGGTTAGGCAAGGTTTATTTCAAAACCCAGTAGAGGTAGGCCTACATCAAAGTTTTGCACATTGCATGTAACTAATTCGAAACATGGAACAGTGCCTGTCCTTTGGGAACAAATGAACAACAACTACCAAAGTTGTCAACAAAGCAGTATGCCAAGTTCACTAGACTTTAGTAAAATGAACACAACAACAGCTAATTATGAGCAAAAATAAAAGACTTGTGCTTTTAAGCAGTCAGTGTGATAGGCAAAGTCAAATGCTTTTAATGTTAAAGTGAGAAAATGAACTAAATGAGTAAGTAGACGTTTATTTCCTTTTTTTGGCAATTAAAAAGTAGGGTTAAAGTTCAACACATTTGCCCTCTTCCAATCAACAACAACAACAAAATTTTCTTTGATAAACTTAGCAGTTTGACCAATTTCTTTTTAATTGCCTTTTACTTTTTTTAAGAATAAGAAAGAGATAACCGAATAGAAAATGAGGTGGGAATGAGATTAGCTAGTAAAGAAAAAGAAAAAAAACCGAACTATATAGACTACGTAGGTCTAAAATACAATCATGCGTATTTGTGAAGGGAGTGTGAATGAGTGAGGATATCACTCAACAATGTGTCTGTAATCTACATGCGTGCCTGCGTCTCATAAATGTGATTTCACAGCTCCTCGAATGCATGTTTATTTGGCCTGTAAAACTACCTTTACGCAAAAAACTGTCAAGTTGATCATTGTCACATAAAAACAGATCATTTGCGCGCGAGCACACGCACTCACGCACGCACAAACGCATGCACGCACGCTGGCTCGCTCACTCACTAACTCACTCGGGGTTCGATTCCCGTTGGAGGGGATTTTTTCCCCTGGAGTTAACATCAGTGCTGACTCCATTCTCCCCAAAAGTCCTTCAGGTGATACTTTAAACCGAGGCCCCGTGTGCGAACGCACGCAGAACATATTGCGCACACCTTAAATCCTGTTCCGGTCTTCATAAGAGTAGGCCATTGTGTGCCGGTGGGAACAGATGACAAGATTTACAAAACTACATGCACACGGGAGCTGGATGTAAAAAAAAAAAAGTACATGAGTGCTTATCCCATTATCCTCGATATAAAAGAATGAATAAAAAATAAAATAATAAAAATGAAAACACGCACGCACGCACGCACGCACGCACACACGCACGCACGCACGCACACACACACACACACACACACACACACACACACACACACACACACACACACACACACACACAGAGCTCTCGGACACATATTGTATGAACTTGTTTTCCTTAGAGAAAAGTGGAATGCGTCGTAAAATTCAATATCTTTGATAAGACGTTTCTCATGGTTTTGCCTTTTGGAGTGTGTTCGAAGGACGTACATAAAAAGCCGGAACATTCTAGTCAGCTAACTTCATTGTCTTCTATGACATGTAGAACATAGCGGAAAAGAAGAGAGAGAGCGAGAGATAGAGCGAGAGAGAGAGAGACAGACAGACGGACAGACAGACAGACAGAGACAGACAGACAGACAGACAGACAGAGACACAGAGAGAGAGACAGAGATAGAGACAGAGAGAGACAGAGACAGAGACAGAGAAACAGACAGACAGAGAGACAGAGACAGAGACAGACAGACAGACAGAGAAAGAAACAGAGAAGAAGAGATGTGAAAAGAGAGACAGAGGGAGAGAGGGAAACAGAATGTAACAGAAGGACGCCAGATTCAGAGATGAAGAATAAAAAAAATAATTAAAAACATAGGAAAGATAAATGAAAAGAAAGATAAAACTGAGTACAAAATAGAAATGTTGAGAAAAAAAGACCAAAGACAAAAAATAGAAAAATACATGAAAGGCAACAAGAAAAAAAATAACGAAATAAATAATCAACAACATAAAAAGAAAAAAGATGAAAAGCAACTGGAAAAGAAAATAACAGAATAAATAATCAACAACAACAACAAAAACAAAAATGATAAAAGGCAAGAAGAAAATTTTAGAGAATAAATAATCAAACCGAAAAAAAAAATGTTGACATGAGTGTGGGCCCTAAAAAAACACACACTGGATTTCTACAGCACAGTAGTTATATCATTATTACCAAGATTTTTTTTTTTTAATTCTCAACTCTTTCTTTTTCGTTCCTCAGCTAAACCTCTCAGATTTACCAGTCTTGGTGAAATTTTGCGTATGTGACTATTTTTGTCCACCATCAAGTTAGCTGCATTCCTACTTCAGGGATGTACGATAGGTATGTTTCATGTATCCGGAACCCAGCAAATGTTGATATGAATGAGGGGATTTTTAACGTGCATATTTGACCTTCTGCATGTGTATGTGCACGAGGGTAAGTCAAACACTAGCACGTCTACACTTAAAGTCAACCTGGGAAATCATTAAAAAAAAATTAGTCTTTTGGTCAATCGAAACATTCAAAAATGTATGGGGGGGGGAAATGAAATAAAAATGAGAGAAGAGAATAGAGAAATACAAAAACAAAAAAAATAATGATCAATGCAAGTGTCAATGTTGTCGAGTGGATATGTCAAAGGAAGAAGAAATTGGTGAATGTAAACGACACCAAGTAAAGTGTTTGCAATCTGCATGCGTGTCTTTGACCCGTACACCAGACTTTATACCTCATCAAATGCATATCAAGTGGCCAGTAAAAGCTCTCTCTTAATGCAAGCATTATCAACACCATAATCATCTCATAAAAATGGATCCGGAGTCCACAAACATATTCAATTAGGGAAATTGTTCCAGTAACACGAAACAAAATCTCTGCGACGCAATAATTTTTTTTTCTTGTGAAGCATTGACAAACTTGACGCATGCATGATGATTGCCATGCTCATTAATGTTTATGGTTGTTTTGATTCTTGATATGCACACACTATTCTCAAAGGCAAGTGTTGGAACTTGTGTTTTTACCAAAGAACCGTGGCTTTAATTGCAAAATAAATCGATCTGACTGGGGGAAACACCTTATCGAGAGTTGGGTTTTTGTTGATTTTTCATGGGGCTGACTTGAAAGATTTGCACCCTGCTCACCCCACCCCCCCCCCCCCACTCCCAAACTGTGGGTATACTGGAGGTCTGCCATTATGAATTGCCTCCCCAGCCTTCTGGAAATTCTGTGCAAGGAATTCCTTCTTTTCTATTCCTTTATTTGTTTCTGTCTTCTTTCTTACAAGGTAACATTCTCTTCCACACTGAAGTCAGACAGGTTGGATCTCACTTGTCAGGCGCTTAGTGGCAACGTACCACATTTTCGCTCGTGTGACACTGACAACAATAGTTGCTGCCTGAGCGTTCGACAACAAAGATGAAATAAGAAAAATTGTCAGCACTTTTAACAAAATTCATGACTATCATTAACGTTTTGTGGAAATCAATGAGAGTGTATCAAATTGCAAAGAGACGAGATCGAAAGCAAAAACAAAAAATGAAGGAAACGGAAACTGAATTACCAATGTTGGCTTAAGTGCTGTTGCGTGTCTTCGTGTTAGAAAGAAAGACGGAAAGCGTTGCATAACACCCGAGAATATTTGTGTAATTTTGCACGCGTGCCTGTGTTCCATAAAGCAGATTTTACAGCTGATCAAGAGCATATGTTGTGGCCAGTAAAACCGTGTCCCTTAATGTAAGATCTGTCAACTAGACAATCATCACATGTATAATGTAAAAAAAATATAGAGAGAAATCACTAACACAAACAGTTTTCATCAGGGAAATTGGGAAACACGGAACAAATCAACAAGATGTGTGAGTGTGTGTGTAGGTGGGTGGGTGACTGTGTGTGTGCGTGTGCACATGTGTGTGCGTACACACGTGTGTGTGTGTGTGTGTGTGTGTGTGTGTGTGTGTGTGTGTGTGTGTGTGTGTGTGTGTGTGTGTGTGTGTGTGTGTGTGTGTGTGTGTGCGCGCGCGCGCGAACGCGTGTGTGTGTTGTTGTTGTTGTTGTGTTTTCTTTTTTTCCTTTTTATCTGTTATTTTATTTCATGGATGATGGAATAAACACTTACGTGCTTTTTGTTTTTCCACATCAGTCTTCGTGTCTATGCACGAGCCTGCATGTGTGTGGGGGGGAGGGGGTGTGTGCGCGCGCGTGCGTGTGTTGTGTGTGTGTATTTGTGTGTGTGTTTATGTGTGTGTATATATATATATATATATATATATATATATATATATATATATATATATATATATATATATATATATATATATGTGTGTGTGTGTGTGTGTGTGTGTGTGTGTGTGTGTGTGTGGTGTGTGTGTGTGTGTGTGTGTGTGTGTGTGTGTGTGGTGTGTGTGTGTGTGTGTGTGTGTGTGTTTAAAATCAGTCACAAACATGGCACGTGCATGATAAATGCAATGCAATTTTACACAAAAGCTTTTGTGCTTTGATTTACACACGTTGCGTTTAGAACAGTGAGATGTTGAGTAGTATCTCCTTTACAAAACCTAAAGAGGTTTGGAGTTTCTTTGTTGAGTCAGAGGATTTACTGCGGTAAGGTATGTCTCTCACTCGTGCCTTTTACAATTTACTGGAAGGGGTAAACCTTTTCAACATTCTGGCCTTTTTTATCAGTAATTCTGAATATTTTGTAGAATTTTGATGTGAAAGAAGAGAGACAGTGTGTGTTAAAAGACGACAGAAATAGGAAAAGCGAACATTAGAGTACAGTGGAAGATTGTCTTTTATATTTAAAAAAATGCACTGGACAAAGTACAAGAGTATGGGTCCATTTTTCAGATTTGCCAAGATGTCACCCCATGTGCAAAATTCCATACAAGCAGCACTACATCTGCCATAGCGTATGCCAGAAAGCTTTGACAGTTAGTGACGTAAGCTAAGTACCAAATCCTGTACTACTTTGTTGTTACTTTGTAAAATTATCATGTTGATCTTGTGTTCAGCCATGACAAGCTCTGAGTACAGCTAGCTACACTCTCCCCAGCTTAACACTCTGGGGATCACCCAGAACATGCACTGTGTTTCACTCATCCTACCTGGGAATCACTGTGAGATTGCAAGTACACACCCGATAAGAAGTCTGCGTACATAATCGTTTTCAAGTAACCCACCGCCCCCACCCCCACCACCGCCATATAGGCAGCCATATTCCAAAATCTACAGCTTGTCATAGCTGGAAAGAAATTTCAAGGTAACATTTTCAGGCATAACAATATCGTAATCTAGGCGCTGGTACTCAGCTTGCATCAATAACTTACGAAGCTTTTGACCTAGGCTAGGGTATGCTATATTTTCTTCGTCCTACTGACTAAAAATAACAACAACAACAACAACAACAACAGCAACAACAACAACAACAACAACAGAAAGAGGAATAACATGAAATAGAAGGAACGGCCAGCCCGAAAGATTCGTGTCTGAGTATGCAAGGATAATATTAACCATAAACAAGATTTTCATAGCGCACCATCTCCTTGTGATTCATATGGCCAGTAACCCCCTTCTCATATTAAGCGATCTGGTAAGTCGATGATCATGACATAAAACCTGATCCATCTCACCCAGACATAATGAATCAGTGTGATTCCATGTTCCACTACAACACAACACAAAATTTCCATTATGTTTCCTCGAGTCTCGATGGCACACAGGACATATTCATGATTTATGAAAGGGTTCATTTACGAACGTGATATTGTTCCCTTCATTAAGCACACATATGACTTATGGAGATGTTTATTGAGAACATTTATTTTTAGAGGAGGAACTTATTCCCGTTTCTCAAAAGTAATAGGATCTATATGTAGGATTTTCTACATGGTGGACTGGTGGACTGGTGGTCAAGTGGTAACGCACCTGCCTAGAAAGCACAAAGTCCACGTGTCAAGAGTGTGGTGGTTTGATCCCCATTTGTGCCCGAAACTTTTCCCTCATGCAGTAGAGACGTGGTCTGGGTGCTAGTCATTCAGATGAGATGATATACCATGGCAACAAAAGAGTTGTTCCTAGCAAAAGTCTGTAGAAAAAGCCACTCTGACAAGAAATAAAATACACATGTGGACAGAAAAAAAGAAGAAAAATCATGGATTGCCCTTCTTTTGTGTTGATGCTGCTCTCTCTGGGGAGAGCAGACATAAATTCAAGCAGAGACATCTGCTGTGATTGAAGTGGTGTACAATACAAAAAAATTATTATAACAAACTGAGCTTTCTTTTTGGATATCTTAATCAAAGTAGGAGAACAGTCAATAATGAGTGGTGCTGCTCATCCTTGATTCACTAAACACCATCAAGATTCAAACCCATGGCTTCATGGACCCTTGAGATTTAAGTTGAACACCTTAGCCACTCAGCTGTGATGTTCATCCCTATCCAGAATAAAATCAATAAAACCTCTGCCCACTACCAGTGTTTCTGACATGGCAGCTGCAGTTATCACATGCTGAGCAAATGTCGTCTGCTCTTGTTCTGACACAAACAGTCAAGCGGAGAATTACCCAGTCAGTGACCTCCCCTGATAAACGGTAAATGCCACGTGCTCACCAATCAACCAACAGGATGACAGGATGTGACAGACTGTAAGGAAAACAGATTTTCTACAGGGTCTGTCTTTGGGCTGTAAATAACTGCTGTTTGCCTGCAAATGATTTGTATCCAGTGTATCAGTAGGGGGAGATCATATGTATACAGGCTGTTCACACATGAGAGGACTTTACAAACAGGAAGATGGTAACCATTTAGCAACAAACCCGATGCCTCAGCACATCAGGGTCACATCCTGTATGAACATTTGAGGCTGCTATCAGGACAGTGTGCTTAGTGTTCATGCAGTATTATGTGTATAATACACATTGGTTATATATCAGACAACCTTTGTAGATCAGACAATTGTTTTGGCTTTGTTTTTGTTTTGCAAGCTATCAAAGTCTAGACAGTCAATAGATTTTGATCTTTAAGAGGACACCTTTCATTTTAAGAATCCTCCATAACCATGTTTCACTGACTTTAAAAACATATGTGTGTGTATATATATATACATATAGAGAGAAAGAGAGATAGAGAGAGAGAGAGAGTGAGAGATGTAGATATATATAGATATATAGATATATATATATAGATATATATACAGATAGATAGATGATTAGATAGATAGATAGATAGATAGATAGATAGATAGATAGATAGATAGATAGATAGACAGATAGACAGATAGATAGATAGATAGATAGATAGATAGATAGATAGATAGATAGATAGATAGATACTTGTCATCGTCATTAGACACACAAGGGTCATTTCAAAAAGGAAATGTAAATTCTTTTGAGTAAAACATAAACACCAACAAAGAAGCAACCCTGCATTGGGGAGAGAGAGAGAGAGAGAGAGAGAGAGAGAAGAGAGAGAGAGAGAGAGAGAGAGAGAGAGAGAGAGAGAGAGAGAGAGAGAGAGAGAGAGAGAGACTTATCCTACAAAACTATCTTATTAGCTGACTCAAGCATCGGTAGAGACAGACAAAAAGGCAGACAGACAGACAGACAGTGGGAGACATGACATTAATGTCCAGCTCTTAACATCACAGACATCAGCATGGCAAATGGACTTCTGCACTTAGGTTTGTCCCTTTCTTTCTTATTCATTTCACTCCTTTCAGTTTTTGTTTTATTCATGTTTGTGTCCTCTCTTTTTTGTCTGTTTTAATGCATTTCTTTTTCTTTCCCCCTGTTTATTTCTGTCATTATTGATAAGTGACCATGCCTGGGTACCAGTTAGCTTTTTAAAAAAAATTGTTATGATGGTGAGTATGGGTTAGCTATTTCAAAACCATGTAGTTTTTTTTATTCAGTGCTTCTTTGTAAGTGTACACTTCTTGATTGATAATTTTTCATGTTTTCATCTTTTACTGTTTGGTTTGTTTCTTCCTTTGTTTGTTTGTTTTCTTTTGTTTGTTTTGTTTTGTTTGTTTGTTTGCTTGTTTTGCTCTACTTTTCCTTTGCTTTTTTCCTTTCATCATTTTGTTGTCTCTTTTGATCCTTCTGTCTTCAATAATAAGTGTCAGTGTGTCTGTGTGTGGTTTGTTTTGTGTTTTTTTGTTTTACTTTGTCTGGTTTCTGTTAAGCTAAATGTCAGTAACTTAATCAAGTCCTGTATTTTTTCGTTAATGTATGTTTTGATTTTCTGTCTTTTTCTTTCATTCCTGTCTCTACATTTTCTTAGATCTTTTTCTAATATCTCTTTACCTCTACCTTACGACAAACTAACTCAAATACTGTGCTTGTTGCTAACTTTTGGGGGGTTGCCTTTCTTCTTATCTCAAGTTTTTTCTGTATTTTTCTTTTCTTTTTTTTGTAAGTTTTTCTTTTCGTCTACCATTCCTCTTACTTGGGTGAAGTAACGGTTGCAAGGATGCCATCCTTGTTTCTGATACTTCCTTTGATGATGTTATTCTTTATACTTTATTACTAGTCAAACACAGGCACAGATTTGGGCACAATTACAGCCTAGATGGAAGCGTAGCATCTCTATTCCTCATTAATTTTTCAAGCTGGCAAACGCTTACAGTTTGTGAGAGTATATCAGTGAGGCGTTTGTGGTTTTCATGTTTACGAAGATGATGCTACAGCATGCTGATTAATTCATGTACGCCACCCATCATCTGCCAAAATAGGCACTCAGCAGACACTTGACTATGTCCATCGCCCATATACTCTCTGACTGAGACTGTGGGTACATGCAGCCTTGGATATCCTATGTAGCAATGGACACATGTCTCAAATCTAGTTTGAATCCATTTTTTTTTCTCTCTCGTTTTTAAAGACCTGGTGGTCTGAGGGCTAGTATTTTTCATAGAGTGATAAAGTGGTATTCCATCTGTACCACACTTTTAAAGCATAAAAAATAAAAATAATAAAAACATATATTTTTGAAAATCTTTTTTGTGGTAAAAACTAAGTATCACAAACAAACCCATTTTGAAACAGACATAACTCCAATGTTTGATACTCTGTCACCAAGGACAGTTAGTAGCCTACAGCTGATCTTCTCCTTCTTCTTCTATCCCGTAGCCTATTTAGACCGTAGGGGCGCCACGGAAGACCTCGCAACCAGCTCTCTCCATTTCCCTCTGTCCTCGACCTTTCTCAGGCCCGTCCACTCTCGGATGTTGTCCTCCCATCTCTTTCTCTGCCTGCCTCTCCTTCTCCCGCCTTGCACAGTTCCCTGCAGAATCGTCTTGGCAAGCCCTGTTGATCTTGCGACGTGCCCTTACCACTTCAGTTTGCGTTTTTTGACTGTGGTCAGGAGATCTTCAAAGGGCCCGATGGCTTGACCGATTCTGATTCTCACTTCCTCGTTATTAATGTGGTCTTTGTAAGAGATGCCCAGAAGTCTGCGAAAGCATCTTATCTCTGTGGCCTGTTTTCTCCTCTCCAGATCCGCTAAGAGGGTTCATGACTCACAAGCATACTGGAATATTGAGATGACGAGAGTGCGCATCAGCCTGATCTTTGAGCTGAGCGAGATGTTCCTGTTCTTCCAAATGGTCTTCAATTTTGTCAGTGCTGTAACTGTCTGTGTAATCCTTGCTTGGATCCCTTGTCTGTTACAATTGCTCCCAGATACTTGAAGCTTTGTACCGTTTCCAAATTCTGACCACCGACCCTGATGTAAGTGTTGATGCCGTTGATGTTGTTGGTCATCCATCAGCTTGGTCTTCTGCGTACTGATCTCCATGCCATAGGCTATTGAAGTCTTGTCGAGGCGTTCCACTAACCTAACTAACTCTTCTTCTTTCCCTGCCAGTCCATCGATGTCATCAGCAAAACGCAAGTTGGTAATTGTTCTGCCTCCAATGCCGACTGTTCCTTTATGATCTTCCAGTGCATCAGTCATGATTCTCTCAAGGAAGATGTTAAAGAGAGTAGGTGAGAGCAAGACTGCTTGTTCTCACCTACAGCTGATACAAAAAGTAAAAACAATACAATAGCAAACAAAGCAATCAAAGATTTCAGTAAACTATATGATCCAATACAATACAAAAATCAAAGTAAACCATAGAATAAAATAGACGACAAAGATTTGAGTAAGCTATACCATTCAATAAAAAGGTAAATGTGCCCCCATAACCTATGCAGTTATAGGAAAGTGGGGCGTCAGAGACCTCAGCTTCTCTTGGGGGCCAGCATATTGAGGGTGGCACCCATCTCCTCTCCCTTGCTGCTTTACCTTCCCTGACCCTAAAGAGGGCAAGTATCCATTGATCGCTGGGTGAACTGGGGGACTGTACCAAAGCCAAGAAGTGCAAATGGTCATCCATCCACTTGGTAACCATGCTCAATGCTGCTTAACCTTAGCTTCGGAAAAACAAGCGCTCTGCCCACTGAGCTAGCCAGTCTCCAATGATTCACTAAAATAAAATAAAAATGAAAGTAAATAACAGAATCAAATACACCACAAAAATGGCAGTAAATTATATAATTTAATACAAACAAAAATTAAAGTAAAATCATAAAATCGGATACACTACAATGATTTCGGTGAACAATCTGAATAGTCTGTAAGTAGAAGCCACAGGCAGGAGACACAGCAGAACCATTCTATCAGCCTGGTGTCTAATTTTGCCTGCAACAACTGCCGCAAAGATTGCTATTCACAGACAGTGTACCAAGCTACATCACGCCTTGCTCATAAACAAAACTGATGTGGCCAAAACAAGATAAAAGTGCAGTGTTTGTCTTCCCAAGATGGAAGGAACCTAAAAATCCCATTGTAAATTTATAGATCCTCAATGCCTGTATAAGGTCTACCTTGTTTTATGCTGAATACAATATCATCTATAACATGTCATAAATAACAGATGCTCTTTTACAAAACATGCTATTATTTCTTTTTAGAAACAAAACTACTTTCTTCACTGAGAATTTTAGGTCACATCAAGCCATAAATCCATAATGATTATCAAAACAGTGTAAAACTTGAATTTGTTAGCCAAAGTAGCTGTTCAAATTTACTCTTGCTTCTTCGAATTCACCTACCCCATCTCCTTCCTCCCTCCCTCCCTCCCTCCCTCCCTCCCTCTCTCTCTCTCTCTCTCTCTCCCTCTCTCCCTCTCTCTCTCTCTCTCTCCCTCTCTCTCTCTCTCTCTCTCTCTCTCTCTCTCTCTCTCTCTCTCTCTCTGGATTGATGTTTTCAGTCATTTAACCTCATCATATTTTCATGTTACTCTTAATTATTGCGCCTTTTCTTTGTTTTGTTTTGTTTTTGTTTGTTCTTTGTTTTTCTTGCTTTCTTTATTCAACTCAAAATCATCATTGATTCTTACTTCTCATTTTCGTTTCTGAATCAGTGACTTTATAACATTACCTTAATACTGTGTCTCTGTGTTAATTCTTGCCTGTTGTTTGATACTTGGTATGGTTCCTTACTTTTGGTATTTAGATCATTATAATTGTTGATTTTATTTATATTTTTATTGGCAGTATCCCCCCCCCCCTCCAATAAGGATATTAGTTGTTTTTTTAAATTTCCCCCTTTTATCCAAATGTATGATTTATATCACATGTATAACTTTTGACAGATGGTGGTGGATTGATGTTTTCAGTTGTTTATTTCATCTTGTTCTCTTGTTTGCTCTTTACCTTTTAACACTTTTCTATTCTTTCATAATCAAAATCTTTTTATTGTGACTTCTGATTTTTGTCTTCTGATTGAGTGCATTTTTATTACCTCATCATATATAGTGTCCTTATTCTTGTGTGTTGTTTGGTGCTGCGTAAAGCTTTATTGTTTAGTATCTTTACAACTTGATGTATCCCTGAAAAGGGCGGGGACTGGATGTAAAAAAGCACACAAGTGCTTATCTATTATCCTCGAATAAAATACTTTGCCTTGCCTTGTCTTGCCTTGCCTTGCCTTGCCTTGCCTTGCCTTGCCTTGCCTTGCCTTGTCTCTCTCTCTAAGCTGAGTTAACTTTCAATGACCTGCTTGCAATGGGATTATCAACATCCTGCCAAGCCCCTTGTCCATAACATCTCAGGCTCCCCTCACATGTATATCTGCCAGTATTCAGACTAAAATCAATCAAACCCATCACCACTATCATTTATTTCGCCCAGCAGCTGCTGTTACCACACGATCAGCAAATGTCGTCTGCTCCTGTTCTGCCATTAACAGTCAAGCGGAATATTACTCAGTCAGTGACCTCCCCTGATAAACAGTAGATGGCACGTGCTCACCAATCAACCAATAGGATGACAGGATGTGACACACTGGAGGAAAAAAGAGTTTCTACATCATCTGGGCTGTCAATAATCCTTGTTTGCTTGTAAATGGTTTGTATTCAATGTATCAGTAGGGGGTAAATCGATCTGGAAGCTGGTTGTTTACACATGAAAGGATTGCACAAACAGAGAGACAGCATTTACTCTGTGACAAACTGTGAGCCTCTGTTCCTCAGGTTCTTTTTCTCTGTGTGTCACATTTGGCATTGATAGCCTGTTGACAGTGTGCTGACTGTGCATGCAATATTCACTAGTACACTACTTGCTGATTGTATACCAGGTGCAGCAACTTTGCACTCTATGACTCAGGCACCCAAACAGAACATCAATTTTGCTCTTAGATAGGGGCAAGTTCTGTCATGTGTGTGTTTTTCTTGCATAACATGGGCCGTGTGCTTTTTTTTATTTTTCAAGCAAAAAAGTAAGCTTATCATCCCTGTGAGATTTCCATTGACATGTAGGGTCATACCAGAAAACAAATTATGCATGTGAGAGAATATACAAAAACGACATGCATTGATGTATGAGACAGAGAGACAGAGAGAGACACAGAGAGAGACAGAGGAAGACACAGAGACACAGAGAGAGACAGAGAGATAGAGAGAGAGAGAGATTGGGAAAAAAGCAAGAGGAAGAAAAAGAGATCTAGAGAGAAAAACACTGCTATTAATGATTATCATAACCTCATGATAACAGATAAGGACACACAAAGTTCCAGAGAAAGAGAGAGAGAGAGAGGGCATGGAGGGAGAGAGGGAAGAAGGCAGGGAGAGAGAAACATACCCATAGACGGACAGACTAGGACATGACATTAATTTCCATCTCTTAAGATCACAAGCATCAGCATGGCAAATGCACTCTCTGCTTTCCTTTGGGTCCCTCTTTCTTTCATTAATTTTCTTTCATTTTCTCTTTCTTCCTTTCATTTTTCTAATCTCTTTTTTTCTGTCCTATGGTTTTGCTCTTTTCTTCTGCCGTTTTCTTTTTCTTTTTGTTTTTCCATCTTTCTCTCTCTGTCTCTTTCTGTCTTTGTTAATATGTATGTGTGTCTGAGTATGTAATTTTTTATCTAAAAGATGTCTCCATCATTTTTATCAATGTTTGTTTCAAAGTGTGTAATCATTTTTTGCTATTTTTTTCTGTGCTTTATCTTTTTGTGTGTTGATTTTCTTCCTCTCATTGTATTTCTTTCTTTTTTCTGCTTTCGCGCGCGCGCATGTTTGTGTGTGTATATGTGTGTTGTTGTGTTGTGTTAAGTTGTGTTGTTGTGTTGGTGGGGTTGGGTGGGGTGGGTTGTGGTGTGGTGTGTAGTGTAGTGTGGTGTGGTGTGATGTGGTGTGATGTGGTGTGGTGTGGTGTGGTGTGGTGTGGTGTGGTGTGGTGTGGTGTGGTGTGGTGTGGTTTGGTGTGGTGTGATGTGGTGTGGTGTGGGTGTGTATACAAATGTGTGTGTGTGCAAGTGTGTGCATGTATGTGTGCGTAAGTGTGTGTGTGTGTGTTTGTCTTTGTCTTTTTATGTAGCTTAATTCGTTTGGTGTTGAGGAAAGTGTCAATTACTTAATTATTTACTGCCCTTCCTTTTGATCTCTTTAATGCCTCTCTCCTGTTTCCTCTCTTTCTGGTGTTCCATGTCTCACATCCTTTTCCTTTTACTCTTTGCATGGAAACAAACTGAGTGAGTTTTGCGCGAACCTCTGGTTGTTTTCTTTTCAACACTTTCTTTCTTCACATCCTTGGGGTTTTTTCCATCCTTTTTGTTTTAGCTGCTTCTTATTCTCCTCTTATGTTCCTTCTACTGGTACGGTTTTTGGGACAATATCCGTCGCAAGGACAACAGCTTTGTTTCGAAGACAACTACTGCTGCTGCTGCTGCTCCTGCTCCTGCTGCTGCTGCTACTACTACTACTACGACGACGACGACGACGACGACGACTACGACTACGACTACTACTACGACGACGACGACTACTACGACTACTACTACTACTACTACTACTACTACTACTACTACTACTACTACTACTACTACTACTACTACTACTACTACTACTACTCCTGCTGCTGCTGCTGCTGCTGCTGCTGCTGCTGCTACTACTACTACTACTACTACTACTACTACTACTACTACTACTACTACTACTACATCATCATCATCATCATCATCATCATCATCATCAACTACTGCTGCTGCTGCTGCTGCTGCTGCTGCTGCTGCTGGTATTCTTACCAATGCTCCTTTTCCCGCTGTTATACGCATCTATATGCGAAGATTCATAAACATAAAACTACTGCTTGTACACTCATGTCAACATGCACGTATATAAAACTGGATAAGAAACAGACATAAAAAGACAGAGAGACAGGCGGGCAGGTACAGACAGGCAGAGATAGGCAAAGAAAGAGACAGAGAGACAAACTGATAGATACAGAGACAGAGAGACAGGCCGATAAACAGAAAGGCACACACACACACACATACACACACACACACACACACACACACACACACACACACACACACACACACACACACACACACACACACACACGGAGAGAGAGAAAGAGGGAGGGAGGGAGGGAGGGAGAGAGAGAGAGAGAGAGAGAGAGAGAGAGAGAGAGAGAGAGAGAGAGAGAGAGAGAGAGAGAGAGAGAGAGAGAGAGAGAGAGAAGAGAGAGAGAGAGGAGAGAGAGAGAGAGTTCAGACTGTTACTGTACATCGGCCTCAGGCCACAATACAATAGGGCATAGGGAATGGGCACATGACAAGTATTATGAAAATACTACTACAAACATATGATTATAGTGTCATAATGATTGTGAAAACAAGAATATTACATCACCTATAACATGGATAATCAATTATAAATACAAGTATGCGTATCAATATTCATAGTCCACAATGTTTTACATGCATAAAGTATACATCAGCATGAAAATCAATTTATACAAATATATCTTAATCATCTTTTAATCGCATGAAAAATAAATCGCTATGGTTTATATCTGCCCATGGGTATTGTAGCTATCAGTAACAGGTGGAAAGGCAGCCTTGTTGAATCTTCGAGAAATTTCTTCTTAGGTCCTCACACAGAGAGACAGAGAGAGATCGAGACAGAGAGAGAGAGACAGACAGACAGACAGACAGACAGACACAGACAGAATGACAGAGAGAGGGAGGAAGAGAGACAGAGGAGAGAGAGAGAGAGAGAGAGAGAGAGAGAGAGAGAGAGAGAGAGAGAGAGAGAGAGAGAGAGAGAGAGAGAGAGAGAGAGAGAGAGAGAGAGAGAATAAATCAAATTTGAATTTTACCAGATCAAGTCATTTTGACACATCACTTGTTTTACATACCCTTAACGATTAAAGCAAGCAATTTTAGACATTTCGGCCATAACTGTGAACGACGAACGGTGGTTGCTTTGAACTGGATAAACAGACAGACGTTATATATTTATTTTTGGATTTCGCTGTTAAAATTTTACTCAAACTAACAAAAAAAATAATGAAAAATATATGGCACACTCAATTCATCGTCATAATCCTTTTCATCAACATCATCGTCATCATCGTCATTATCATCGCCCTCATCATCACTACCACCATTCCCGTCATTACCATCAACAGGCAGCATGTTCATCATCATTATCACAGTCATCATTGGGGTCATCGTCATTATCATTGCCATCGTCACCATCATCTTTGTCTTTACGATCATTTTTATCAATTTCTTTTTAGTCTTCGCCATCGTCATCATTACAATCATCACCGTCGTCATATAGATATATTTTAGAACTAATTATGACATGCGTTTATTTCAAGAATATTGCTCGAAAGCAAAATTCCCGGCATGACTTGGAATGTTTGTAGAAGGAAGGGTTATGGGGTGTTTTCTTTTTTCGCTCGTCGGCTAGACCTCCGAAATTCACAAAATAGTGAGACTTTGCGTATGCAACCGCTGTTACCCACCATTAAGGTAGCCGCATTCGGATTTCGGGGATGATATCTACATGCGACACAAGTATACATGCACTTTTGCTGCTGCTGTTGTTGTTAATGTTGTTGTTGTTGTTGTTGCTGCTGTTAACATTGTCATCTATTCCTATAGGCACGCAATGGCCTGCTCTTTCCGAAAGACAAAACAGGAATTAACATGTACGCAAGATATTTTGCGTGCGTTCACACTCGGGACATCGATTTACAGTCTCATCCAAAGGACTTTCGGGGGATTGGAGTCAGCGCTGATGTTAATTCCAGGGGAAAAATCCCCTCGATGATGGCTTAAACTCAGGCCATGAGATCACGAGCGCAACACTCTAACCACTATGCTATACCCCCCCCCTCCCCCCATATACATAAACTGGAGTATTACTCAATATACATACTTGTCAAGTTTTACACAGTCCGACATTTATCAAACTGACATTACAATCTATGTATTTATAAATATAAAAAAAACATCAGCATGGCAACTGTGATCATTTGGCTCTTAGAGACAGAATTCGAAATCTCTAGTTTGAAAAAAAATATCTCTTTTTTTATCTTGTTTTTAGTTGTTTCTTTTCTCTTTGTTTTTCTCTTTCGAATTCTGGAAGTGTTTTATGAGCTTTTTGGATTCATGTACAGCCTTAGGAGATTTTAAAATGAGCTGTCAGTTCCATCATTTTTTTTTGTTTCATTTTTTTTCTTATTCTTGAACAAAATCCAATCAGAAAAAGTATATGGATGTACAGAGAGAGAGAGGAGAGAGAGGGGGGAGAGAGACAGACAGACAAACAGAGACAGAGAGACAGAGAGAGACAGAGACAAAGAGAGGCAGAAAGACAGACAGACAGGCAGGTAGGCAGACAGACAGATTGACGGACAGACAGACAGACAGACAGACAGAGGCCGAGACAGAGACAGACAGACAACATACCTACTCTGAACTGGTCTAAAATACAGAATCCCCCGGCCACACTACATCCGTGAGACTTAGGGGTAAAATCAGAATGGTAGACTCAAACGCAGTGCCATCAAAATCTAACAAACATCTGTATGGGAACAAAATACGGGTGATTTCAATAAGAGATAGATTTAATATTAGCCTTATTTTGCTTCCTTTAAACAGCTTTTAAAAGCATTCATCAACAGCGAAATGGTGTGGGACAGGAAAGCCTAGTGGTTAGACCATTGAGCACGCAATCTGACGGCCCGGATTCGAGCCCCTACCCAGGACTCCGCTTTAAGAGATTTTTTTCTCTAGAGTTAACATCAGTTCTGACTCCAGTCCCCTAACAATCCTTCAGATAAGATTATAAACCGAGGTACCGTGTGTGAACGTATGCAACACATCTTGCGCACGCGTTAAAACCATTTCCGCCTTTTAGAAGAGCAGGTCATTTTTTGCTGGTAAGAACGGATGACTTTATTTTATATAAATGCATGTATGCACACTGTTGTGTATAGACATCATCCCAGAAGTCGGAGTGTGGCTACATGGTGGGCAAGAACTGTTGCATACTCAAAATTCTCACTATTTGTGAACCTTGGAGCTACAGACGAGGAACTAGGCAAAAACAAAAACAAATGTAAAAAACAACAACTGAGTATGGTAGAGAAACAAAAGAATGATGACCACACATTTTTCGTAATGCATATCTTTAAAAACTAAGTGTGTGTGTGTGTGTGTGTGTGTGTGTGTGTGTGTGTGTGTGTGTGTGTGTGTGTGTGTGTGTGTGTGTGTGTGTGTGTGTGTGTGTGTGTGTGTGAGCAATCAATTCTTCCCCTCAGGAAAAAAAATTATAACACAGACAAGTGGCCAATTTGTTAAAAGCTCCAATTGTGAAAATGGAAAGCAACCATCCCTTGCAATGCTGAGCTGCTTAATTGTGCAACTGGAGTCAATCTTAGCTGATGACAACACATGTTTCCACTTCGCTCCTTCATGAGCTCCTTCGCTGTTGATACAAGCAGTGCTCTTTTTATCAAGATTGCTAATCCATATGCAGCTTTTGTGTTTGGTCGGGTTGTGCAGGACATGAGAACAAACGGAAAACTGAAAGAACAAATAAAAGAAGAATGGGAAGAGACATGGGTGCATGTAACAAAAAAGTGCCTTCTTGAAAAATTAAGGCAGCAATTGTAACTGCTTGAGATTCTAATACATTTGTGCAATCTTTGATTTGAGGCGGATTTCAAACAACACAGAATCATTATAGCAAAGGTCTTGTGTTGCCTGTGTAAATAAATGTTAGGTAATACATGATTTTCAGCATGCTATTTTATAAAAATAATGCTATGGTGAAATTTTAAGGTAAAAAATTTCCCTGTGGAGATGCAGGGGGCTCTATCAGTGTGAAGAGCATCCTCACCAACCCTCTGAAAAAAAATTCTGGAAACTTTCCCTTTCTGTCACTCCTGTCTTTTCCTTTACCTTTCCCTCATCTCTCGTCAATGTTTGCCTACTTAGTCCATTCGTCATATTTTTTGTGCAGATCTGACAAATATTTCCTTTTTCATATGTTATGACATTTTGCCTGTATTATTTTTTTCCAGTGACTAGGTAATGATACTATTTTAAGCACTGGGATGAGTAAGCTATGTCCATTCTGAAGAGTTATTTGCTCATGTGTCATTCTGTGTATTTTTATGCATTGAAGTAGTCATTATGCATTTTACCTTTTTTTGTAACCTGGGGGTGATAACTTAAGTGGAATAGCTGGCATCATCAGCATGGCTTGGTTTCATTGGCCTTAAGGAATGAGATGATTAAGACATTTTCTCAGTTGATGGCATGTTTTTCTTATATTGAGGATGTTAGATATTTGGAAGAGTTAGATGCTGTGGTTAGCTGGTACATTTTTATAGCTTGCAAAATAAAAAATATAGTGCCTAATCTTCAAAGGTTGTTTGATATATAATATTCACGTGGTGTATATTTAAATATGGCATGTCAAATGTTTCATGCAAAAGGAGAGCCTAATGTGCTGAGATGTAAAGTTTGTCACTATATGAATGTTGTCTCTTGGTTTGTAAATTCCTTTCAAGTGTGGACAGCCTGTTTACAGATCGATTTACCCCTACTGATACACTGAATACAAATCATTTGCAGGCAAACACCAATTATTGACAGCCCAAAGGCAGACAATGCAGGAACTCTTTTTTCCTCCAGTCTGTCACATCCTGTCATCCTATTGGTTGATTGGTGAGCACGTGCCATCTACCGTTTATCAGGGGAGGTCACTGACTGGGCAATTTTCTGCTTGACTGTTAATGGCAGAACAGGAGCGGACAACATTTGCTGATGGTGTGATAACAGCAGCTGCTGGGTGAAATAAATGATGGTTGCCATGGGTTTGATTGATTTTAGCCTGGATAGTGGCAGACATACATGTGAGAGGAAATGTTGTAGACAAAGAGAGAAATTGACAATCACATTTCCTGCTTGTCACAGAGAGTTGATTGGAGATTGACAGATAGATAGACAGACGGAGGAACAGATGGACAGACAGACAGACAGAGACACAGAGACAGAGACAGACATAGAGGATATAGGTTGGGGAGCAATAGTAATACCTGACCATACACTTGGCTAACCAATGCAATGTTTTAAATAAAAGATGCTTCAGTTATCCTAATTAATATTACTACATCTTGGTGTCAGTTATATTTCCTAGCAAAGTAAATGTTCTTCTTTGGTTCTGTTATTGATTCATGAGATTTTTTTGTCACAAAGCATTTCATATCTGACACAATACAAAAAAGACTATCAAAATCTCAGAAAATAGGATAACTTTTGTTGTAGTGAGTGTGACCCAAACATTCATGCATGGGATTCCAACTCAAATATGTAGCTCATCATAGACTTTGGTTTACTGGAATACTTGTATTACATTAGACTCAATTGGATTGGATTGTAAAACATTTTCCATTTCTTGAATATATTTTTGTTTTTGTTTTTTTGTATTTTGTACCCCTTTATGTCACGCAGATTTCTCTGCGTGAAATTCGGGCTGCTCTCCCCGGGGAGAGCGCTTCCCCACATGTGCAGCGCCTACACATTTTTTTTTCTTTTTCCTGCCTGCAAGTGTATTTGTTTCCCTATCAGAGTGGCTTCTTTCTACAGAATTTTGCCAGGGACAACCCCCTTGTTGCCGTGGCTTCTTTTACGTGCGCTAAATAGTGATGTGTAATACACGGGACCTCGGTTTATCGTCTCATCCGAAAGACTAGCGCCCAGACCACCACTCAGGGTCTAATGGATGGGGAAAAAGTTTTGGGTCCAAACGGGTACGAACCCCGCGCACACTCCGACCCGGACTTTTTGCTTTCTAGGCAAGGCGCGTGACCACCTAGACCACTGATCCATATTTCTCAAAGGATGGCTTATCCTCAAATCTGCTATGACTGTTTCATATATTGGTTTATTTGTGATACTGAGTTTTTACAGCAGAAAGTGTTTTGCCATAGACATCCAGTGCCATATATCCATTTTCATGTCTTAATTACATGCTGTAGCTAAGGTGTTGATATATCATCTTATCTTTAACAGCAACAACAAAAATGTATCCACACCATCAATTAGAGTCACTCAGAGAATGAAGAAAAATCTGGGTTTAAAGAAGATTTGAACCACGTATCTGTAGCTGCATAGGAGGATACCACAAGCTAGCATGTACTCACAGTTTCATGAGAACATTGGGATAAGACATCAGGTCAAGTATTTGCTGAGTGGATTGAAATCTCACCTGATGGTACTTAGCATATATGGAACATTAAGCATGTTGTGACATTACCTTGCCAAAGCTGAAAACCAAACCTGCCTCATCCAGAGACTTGCATCAGACTGCAAGTACATGCCAGCTTGAAAGTTTCCTGTAGAAGTTTGCAGATACCTAACTTGAATCTAGTTAGGAAATGTGTTTGATCTTGTGCTTGGGTTTTACCAAAACTGAAAAAATAACATAGCACATCTGACATGTTGAAACAAGAATGACGTCCGTGTGACAGATATTGCACTAAAAATTCAAGAAGTATGAGAACTGGAAGAGGTAAAGTAGAAACAGCTAAAGAAAAATGAAAAAAAAACTGAGAACAGAACAAATGAAAAGGCAAAAGTGAAAAAGCAGCAACAAGTGCAATATTCACTCTGTTTGCTATATAAGGAGTTGGAAGCAAAGGAACTAAGGAAATGGAGACTGGAAAAAAGGAAAGGCTGGAGAAGGAGAACATGGAATACTGAGAAGAAAAAAAAACGGTACATAAGTAACTCACATTTAGCTCAACAACAAACGAATCAAGCAAAATCACATGCACTCAGACAAACGCAAACACTTATTAATAATGACAGTAAGAAAGATATAAAAAAAAAAAACGTCAGAAATAAAAAGCAACAGACAGATGGATGGAGCAAAAGAAAAAGCCAGAAAAGTCTCTGAGAACTCTAAGAACAAAACCAAAACATCAGTGGCTTTGAAAAAAAAAAAAAACAAGCACTGATAGAAAAAGAAGAAGCTTTTTAAAAGATTTCCTGTACTCAAGCACGCACACTGATTAATGAAGACAGAGAGATGAAGAGGGGGGGGGGGAGAAAGAAACAGACAGAAGGAGAGAATGCAAGAAAAAGAGAGAGAGAAAAAAAATAGAGAAAATGATAATGAATGAAACAAGGACGAAAGGGAACCAAATAAAAGAAGTAAGATAGAAGCAAAAGAAAACCAGAAGTGCATTTACCATGCTTGTGATGTTAAGAGCTGGAAATTAATGTCACGTCCTCTGTCTGTCTGTCTGTCTATCTATCATCTGTCTTTCTGTCTGTCTGTCTGTCTGTTTCTCTCTCTCTCTCTCTCTCTCTCTCTCTCTCTCTCTCTCTCTCTCTCTCTCTCTCTCTGTGTGTCTCTCTGTCTCTCTGTCTGTCTCTGTCTGTCTGTCTGTCTGTCTGTCTCTCTCTCTCTCTCTCTCTCTCTCTCTCTCTCTCTCTCTCTCTCTCTCTCTCTCTCTCTCTCTCCACACACACATTTTCTTTTTTATTTGAGCAAGTATGATTCATTGTAGTTAAAAGCTTGTATTTTGGTGTAAAAAAAAAGTACATCACCTCTGTTCATAGAGAAAACTTATGATGAAATTATGTCTTTCTTAAGAGAATCATCTCTTCCCAGTCCTGATATTTATATCTCATGGAGTAAAGACAAAGCAAAAAAATGTTCATTTATAAAGGTTGCTGTCTGACATATCTATATTTTTATATATTCTTTTATATCAAGCATAAAGGAATAAGTAGCCATGTGCTTTTTTACATCCAGTCGCCCTATATATGCAGTTTTGTAAAAGTCATCCATTCCCACCGGCACACAATGGCCTACTCTTACAAAAAGCAGTATGTAGCATACAGCAAAATTTTGCATGAACACTGAGTACACTTTAATGTTATCAGTACCAACTGTTACATGAAGAACAAGACCCCGATGTGTGCAGAGGCTTCAAGTTTTCTCATTGAATGAATGCTATCTCCCTGCTTGTATAGTTAGTTAGTTGGAGTTAACATCAGTGCTGACTCCACTCTCCCCACAAGTCCTTGAATAAGACTTTAAACCAAGGCCTGTGTGGGAATGCAGGCAAAACATCTTGTCTTGTGCACACGTTAAATCCTGTTCTGCTATTTGTAAGAGTAGGTTATTGTGTGCCGGTGGGAACAGATGACAAGACTTTACAAAAATGCATACACACGGGGACTGGATGTAAAAAAAAAACTCATGAGTGCTTATTCCATTATCCTCTATATAAAATATAAAAGAATAAAAGAATAAATAAATAAATAAATACAGTCCTTTCATGTGCGGACAAGTCATTTACAAGTCGATTTACCCCTAACTGATACACTGAATACAAACTATTTACAAGCAAACAACCAGTATTGACAGCCCCTAGATGTAGGAACCCTTTTTCCTCACAGTCTGTCACATTCTGTCATCCTATTGGTTGATTGGTGAGCACGTGCCGTCTACCGTTTATCAGGGGAGGTCACTGACTGGATAATTTTCTGCTTGACTGTTAATGGCAGAACAGAAGCAGACAACATTTGCTGATGGTGTGGTAACAGCAGCTGCTGGGTGAAATAAATGATAGTGGTGATGGGTTTGATTGATTTTATTCTGGATACTGGCAGACATACATGTGAGGGGAAATGTTATAGACAGGGAACTTGACTGCTTTGATGAAAGTCACATTTCATGTGGGTTATTGGGAGTTAATGCACTCACATGTGCACTAGAGAGAAAAGGTAGCAGACAGACAGATGGTACAGGTAAGCAGACTGAACTGGGAAAGCTGGGTTGGGGAAAAAAGAGTTAAACCCAAAAGCCACTTTTGGCTAGCCAAAACATCCTCCACTCTGTCTTTCTGTAATCATCATGAGTTGATGCATAATGTAAATAACATTTCTCAATGGATAAAGTAGTTTCTGTTTCAGAGGAGGTGGGGGGGGATTTGCCCGCTTATTGCCCAGATACTCTTGGTGTATCTGTAGCATGTAGCTTTAGCATCAGCTTAGCAAAGCAGAAAACCACAAATATCTCACTGAGATACTCTCATGAACTGCCTGTTTGCCATCTTGAAAAAAATGACCTAGGAATAGAAATATTCCCTGTGGGAAATGCTTGTCACTATGAATAGCATCGTAACCTACTGGAAAATCTGTGCAAAGATTCCCTATTTTTTATCCCTCTCTTTGTTTCTGTCTTGTTTCTTTTCTTCCTGTCACTTCCTCCTTGTCTATTTTCTGCCTTCTTTGTCCATTCTCCTGCCTTTTTTTCCAGAAAGACCTAAAAGATAACAATTCTCTGCCATGCTGAAGTCAGATGTTTTGGGTCTGACTTGCCAGGTGCTTAACGGCAGTGCAACATGTTTTTACTCAGATGAAAGACAACAGTAGAGGCTGTCTGAGCCGTCAACAAGGAAGAAGAAGAAATAGATATACATAACTTCAATCTAGGCTGCATAATATCTCCAAACCTGTGGTTCTTTTTTTACCAGTGACAAAAACTAACACGATAGTGGTACCAAAGGCAATTTCAGAGACAAGAATGCCATCCTTGTAATAGATACTGCACCAAACTCAACAAATGTGAGGAACATAAGGTGAAAAGAAGAACAGTTAAAGAATGGTATTTTTGATAATTGTATATAGGAAGAAAGAGTTTAAACATCCCCCCAAATTCAGCAACAAATGCAATATTTACTCTGCTGTTATCATGAAAACAGTTAGAACCGAAAGACCTGAGAAAGTGGAAAATAAAAAGAGCTGAGAAAAAAAACATAAGTCAAAGAAAAAAAATAGTGCATGATTAAGTAGTTGACATTTAGCTCAAGGAACACCCAAATGAAGCCAAAGCACATACACTCAGACACACACACACGCTTATCAACGAAGACAAACGTAATATAAGACTAAATGAAATACAAATGCAGAAAGGAAAATCACCAGAGAATAAGAGAGAAAGAAATGAAAAATGCAGAACAAAAGAATAAAGAATTACATAAAAAAAACCAACAGGCATAGAAACAAATACTGATATAAAAAAAAAAAAGAAGAAACGTTTCACTAAAAAAAAAAAAAAGATTTCCTGCACTCAGGCACGCACTCTTATTAATGAAGACAGGGGGGAAAAAAACAGAGAAAATAGATAGGGACAGAAGGACAGTGCAAGAAATATACAAAAATGAGAATGAATGAAAAAGAATGAAACAAAAAAGGATGAAAGTGAAAACGATAATATTGAAAAAAAGAAATAGACAGAAACAGAGAGTGCATTTGCCATGCTGATGCCTGTGATGTTAAAAGCTGGAAATTAATGCCACGTCCTCCATTTGTCTGTCTGTCTGACTGGCTAGCTGGCTGGCTGGTTGGCTGGCTGTCTGGCTGTCTCCCCCCCTTCTCTCTCTCTCTCTCTCTCTCTCTCTCTCTCTCTCTCTCTCTCTCTCTCTCTCTCTCTCTCTCTCTCACACACACACACACACACACACACACACACACACATCACACACACACACACACACACACACACACACACACACACACACACACACACACACCACACACACACACACGAAGGAGACAATAAACCGAGGTCCCGTGTGTGAACGCACGCAGAACATCTTGCGCACATGTTAAATCCTGCTCCGCTTTTCGTAAGAGTAGACCATCGTGTGCCGGTGGGACCAGATGACATTTGCGAAACTGCATACACACGGGGACTGAATGTAAAAGAAAATGCACAAGAGTGCTTATCCCGTTATCCTTGATATAAAAGAATAAAATAAAATAAAATAAAGAAAATAAACACACACACACACACACCACACACAACACACACACACACACACACACACGCACGCACACACACAACACACACACAACACACACACACACACACACACACAACACACACACACACACACACACACACACACACAACACCACACACACACACACACACACACACACACACACACAACACACACACACAACACACACACACACACACACACAACAAAACACACACACACACACACACACACACACACACACACCACACCACACACACCATTTCCTCTTTGATAAGAGTCTATCTTAAAGTGATTATCTGGTTATACTTTTGTTGTGTGGTGTGTGGTTTTTTTTAAGTAGACCACGTCTGATTACGGGAGGGGGAGGGGGGACTTACTTTAAAACAATTTATTAAGAGCGAATCAAATCTCTTTGCAGTTCAAATCTTACTAGCTTAGAGTGAAAATGATTTGTCTGATTAATAAAGCTTGCTGTCTGATATACAATCAGCAAGTAGCGTACTACTGAGCTTTGCACAAATACTGAGTGCACTGTCATGGTATCAGTTTCAAATTTTACGTAAAGAAACAAAAACCTTGACGAGAACTGATGCACAAAGTTTGACTCTATTTTGTTCGGGGGGGGGGGGGGGTCTTCAGCTATAGCACTTAGGTTTACCAATGGTAGGTAAAGGTAAAGGTGTCCCATAACGTAGGTGGTCAGAGGGGAGCGAGGCATCAGAGACCTCAGCTTCTCTAGGGGCCAGCATGTTGAGGGCGGCGCCCATCTCCTCTCCCTCGCTGCTTTACCTTCCCTGACCCTAAAGAGGGCAGGTACTCATTTACAGCTGGGTGAACTGAGGGGAACTGTACTGAAGCCAAGGCGCACAAACGGTCACCCACCCAACTGGTAACCATGCTCCATGCTGCTTAACTTAGCTTGGGGAAAGCGAGTGTTCTGACCACTTAGCTATCCTGCTCCCTGACCAATAGTAGGATTTTGCGTTATTGGCCTTTTTTGCCCACCATGAAGGTAGCTGTATTCCAACTTCAGAGGATGTGTCTGAATGAATAGCATGGCTCTGCTTGTTGAGTCATTTATTTTCCATGTGTGGATGGCCTATTTACAGATCGAGCTTCCCCTACTGACGCACTGAGTACCAATCGTTCATACGCATCGACAGCCTTGACATTGTACACACGAGCGAAGCAGGAACACAAAACCTGGCATCCTATTGGTTGTTGATTGGCGAGCGCGTGCCACGTGCCACCGACCGTTGATGAGGGGAGGTCACTGACTTGGCAATGTTCAGCTTGAAAGCTGCAACAGAGAGAGAGAGAGAGAGAGAGAGAGAGAGTTTTATTGATATATATATACATCGAGAGAGAGAGAAGCTTAAAAACCTATGTTCACCTACCCTTTGGTAACCTACTACCACTTCCAAACTGTTTCAGTATTCATTGTAAATCTTGGGCTCTGTCTCTGTCTCTGTCTCTCTCTCTCTCTCTCTCTCTCTCTCTCTCTCTCTCTCTCTCTCTCTCTCTCTCTCTCTCTCTCTCTCTCTCAACATTACAACATACAAGTTTACGAAAATAAATCCATCAAAAAGAAAGAAGGAGAAGCTGAAAATTTTTTTTAAAAAGCAACAACAAAAAAGAAAATTACAAGCACATCAGCAGCAAAAAAGACAGAAAGGAAGCAGAAAGGAAAGAAGAAGAAAAATGAGAGAAGAAAATGATCACACAAAAAAGCAGCAGCAAAAAACAGAACAACAACATATTTTCCTTTGATCTTAACAGTACATACGCATACACATGTACAGTCTCGTCCATCAAACACATTCTAATCTATTTTCGACAGAAAATAAAATGGGGGACAGTACAAAGCTGACCTCAGCCTATGAAGTGTGTAATGACTTGACCTCCAGACCCTGACCCCTGTGACCTCATCTGTCAGAACGTATCTGGCCTCCATTTTGTTCATCGAGGGAGATAAGTAGGGAGCCATCAAAGAAGAGTAAATGAGCTCGTTTATAGCCAGAGGTGTATAGGGAATAAAGATTGTTTTAGATCAGAAGACCATGACTGCAAATGCATGAACTGAATAATACCACATGCATACACGCCCTGTGAACTACATGTACCCACAAGCCCATCACACACACACACACACACACACACACACACACACACACACACACACACACACACACACACACACACACTGGGGGACGGGATAGCCTAGGGGTCAGAACATTCCACTCTGCAATTTGATGACCCAGGTCGATTCTCGTTGGAGGGGATTTTTCCCCTAGAGTTAACATCAGTGCAGACTCCACTCTTCCCAAAAAGTCTTTCAGATGAGACTATAAACCAAGGCCTCGTGTGCCACGCATGCAGAACATCTTGCGCACACGTTAAATCCTGTTGCGCTTTTCGAAAGAGTAGGCCATTTGTGTGCCGGTGTGAACAGAAAACAGAAATGTAGACAACTGTATGCACACAAGGACTGGGTGTAAAAAAAAGGACATGAGTGCTTATTCTATTATCCTCGATATACAAGAATAAATAATAATGAATAATTTTTTTTTTTTAATCATACAAACGAACACACACACATATACATACATACACACACACGCACGCGACACACACAAGTTCATATAGATACAAGTATACATGTGCTAACAAGTCTACACACACACACACACACACACACACACACACACACACACACACACACACACACACACACACACACACACACACACACACACACACACGTGCCTGCACATACAATCAATCATGCATGTCGTAATTTCACACAGACACATCAAATCTATTTCTCTGTGTCTCTATCTCTGTCTGTCTCTGTCTGTCTGTCTGTCTGTCTGTCTGTATCTCTCTCTCTCTCTGTCATCATTATAATCATTGTATTATCTTTAGTTCCTTCTGAGTTCATTTTGTTGTTATGAGTTGTAACAATGTTGTAGCTAAGTATTTTTGGGTGGACTTTTCTTGGTTGCTAAGTTGTTTATTTCATTATGTTTCTTTGGTTGCTCTTTATCTATTAACGCTTCTCTTTTCTTTTATAATCAAAATCATTTTATTGTGGCTTCTGATTTTCGTCTTCTGAAAGTGTGCATTTTTATTATCTTATTATGTATAATGTCCTTATTCCTTTATGTTGTTTGGTACTGCATATAGTTTTACTGTTTAGTATCTTTTTATCTTGATGTTTCCCTGAAAAGGGCGGGGACTGGATGTAAAAAAGCACATGAGTGCTTATCTATTATCCTCGAATAAAAGAATTTTGCCTTGCCTTGCCTTGCCTTGCTCTCTCTCTCTCTCTCTCTCTCTCTCTCTCTCTCTCTCTCTCTCTCTCTCTCTCTCCTCTCTCTCTCTCTCTCTCTCTCTTAAAATGTAAAAGTACACTACACAGATCATTAGAAAAAACAGATTATTGTGTTTTGTTTGCTGATTGACTTACATAAAAAAAATCAGTGCTGTTTACTAATATCATTTTTCCTTTACAACACAAAGAAAAATATAAACAACACATAAGGTAAAAACTGAATTTTAAAAATGAACTCAAAACAATAGCAAATAGAGAGAGAGACAGGAGACAGACATACAGACAGACAGGCAGGCAGGCAGGCAGGGAGGCAGGCAAGCAGGCATGCGGGTAGGCAGGCAGACAGACAGAGAGGCAGGCAGACAGACAGACAGACAGACAGAGGTACACACAGCCAGACAGTGACAGACACTGAGAGAAGAAGAAGAAGAAGAAGAAGAAGAAGAAGAAGAAGAAGAAGAAGAAGAAGAAGAAGAAGGAGGAGGAGGGGGAGAAGGAGGAGGAGGAAAGACTGAAGCAAGAATGAACAAAAGAAAAGCATGAATAAGAATAAGAAGGAAATACAGAAAGAAAAAAGAACAAAAACCGCCACTACAACACAAGAAAATAGCATAAAGAATAAACAGTAGCTACAATAACAATATCAGAAATAAAGGGACAACATTCCTGTGTTTGATCTATGCCTGTATATATGCATAGAGATGCATAATCTCATAGATATGCATAATCTCATACACATGGGCAACCTCATAGAGGATACAACTGATTTTACCCCACATTCGACTTTGAAAAGAAAAGGGAGAAAACTCCAAAGCTGACCTCAGCCTTTGAAGTGTGTAATGACATGACCCCCAGACATTGACCCCCATGACGTCATCTGTCAGAACGAGGCTGCCCTCCATTTTCGTTTATCAAGGGAGAGAACTGACCAGCCATCAAAGAAGAGTAATGGAACTTGTTACCATGACATATGGAGTGAAGAAAGAGTTTGCTTGTATAAGAGACTTAATTCTTCTTCTTCTTCTTCTTCTTCTTCTTCTTTTAATGCTCAGACAGCAAGTAACATTCCTGTCACATGAGCGAAATTTGCTGCTCTGCCCTTAAGTGCCTAATAAGTCAGGCCTGGACATCATACTTCAGTGTGGGACAAAATTGTTAGCTTTTAAGTCTTTCAGGGGGGAAAGCAGGAGAAAGGACCAAGACGGCAGAAAATAGACAACAAGGAGGATGTGACAGGAAGAAAATGAACAACATAGCAATAAATAGTGGGATAGAAAAGAGGGAGAGGTTCGTTCCTTAGCTAGCCCACCAAGGCTCACCAATGGGGATATTTTGTGAATGCAACTCTTTTTGCCCACTGTGAAGGTAGCTGCATTCTGATTTCATGGATAATGATTGAAACAGATCATTTTCAAATGGCAGGCAACTTTTCTCTTCAGATAAATTTATAGCTACAAAGCAGTTGCAACAAACTGAATCTTACCAGTCACTGGAAGACCACTGATCTTCCTCTATTTTATTTTTTTACTATTAAACACACTGCAGCACGGACAATTGTTGGATC
>CM060321.1:46070927-46073427 GCA_030674155.1 Stramonita haemastoma | reverse complement strand
CTCAGCGCGCACGAACGAAACACACACACTACACACACGCACAACACACCCCGCCACAACACACACACACACACACACACACACACACACACACACCCCACACACCCTCACACACTCACATCTATCGTGAACAGACGTAAAATTGAACAACACACACACACACACACACACACACACACACACACACACACACACACACACACACACACACACACACACACCACACACACACACACTTCCGTCTAATATCACATTAAGTGAACAGACGTAAAATTTAACACACACACACACACACACACACATACACACACACGCACGCGCACACACACACACACCGCACGCACGCACACACACACACACACACACACACACACACATACATACACACACAGAGGTCATCTACCGTCCTCTGACAACAGAGTCAATTCTTTGAAAATGACACAGTGCAAAGAAAACTTTAAAATCTTCAGAATTATTATGGTCCGTCTTAATACGATGACAAAAGAATTTAAATATAATCTCCTTATTTCAAAAAGAAGAAAGAAGATCGGATTCATGAGGAAAGTCGATATCATGAATCTTAACAAAAGTGTCAAGAAAAAAGTTATGGTAGCGTGTATTAGGGGTGTTCCGTGGTTCGGTGGCCAAATCGTTAACGCATATATCTGGAAATCAAGGTGTGTATGGTATTTTGAATATTTAATTGGGTAGACTGTGATTTGGATGCTAAGTGATTTTTTTAAACAAAATACTGAATAAGGAAATAACTCGCAACACACATTCAGCTTGTGATGAGTTTTCTCCATCAAAACTTTCAGATAAAACATGCACTCTCGTCGTCATAGGGCAAATAAATAAACATGTCATACTGTAAAAAAAAAATAATAATAATAAAAGACTGAGGTGACAATGAACACCTGACAGTGTGCTCTCCCAAAGGAGAATAAGCCAATATCTACTCAGGTAAAAAAAAATATATGGAACAAAAGTATATACAGCGTACAACACGACGCCACACAATACAATATAAAACAATACCACACAATGTGATAATATGTGATACAACGCAAATACAATCATGTAATTGTGTGTTGTCTTCCACAAAGGCTGCAACGGCCACATAGGCAAAAATGCCACTACTGATGAATCTCGAGCTCTTGCCAAGGAACCAGTATAAAAGTCTTCCGCCACCTCTTTGCTTTGTGTGGCCTTTTCTACTCATAAAATGTAGAACTTGTGTTGACAAAATAACCAGTTGTACTCCTTTTCAGAGCTTGACAATACAAGAAGATTCTAATGTGTACATACAGAGATCAGTAGTCCTTTAGGTGTTCTGATTGATTTGAAGACTAGTGTTGCCACTGACCAATTGTGATTTTTTTTCTAGGTCAGACCTTTTGGACCCATAAACAACTAACAATAATATTCCTGCCCAGCTTTTGAGGCTTTGTGTATAAGTCACAGTGTCCGTGGGATGATGGATTTTTACCAGAACAGTTACCATTAAGCAGACGCATATGTCCACTCTCAACACAGTCGGCTTTCCACCATGATCCAAAATATCCTGCTTTGTAAGATTTTTATTGACAGGTTTTGTCATTTCTTTAATTCACAACCCAATCAGAACCCTTCATCCTTAACATAGGCTGTATATATCTACCACTACCCCCTCACACTAATATAGGCTGTATATATTTACCCCTACCCCCTCACACTAACATAGGCTGTATATATTTACCCCTACCCCCTCACACTAACATAGGCTGTATATATTTACCCCTACCCCTCACCCTCAACTGTCACGTAAATCCAAACCATCTATACCTATAATGTCCAGTAATGTAATAACCTTTCCTTTATTGTTGACTGCTCTTTTTCTGTTTCTTTATCCAGGGGTTAGCTCACACTGGTCGATCATTCATATTCCAATCACGTTTTCTAAATAAGGTCCAGACTTCTGGCAAACAGATGTGGTGGACTGTGTTTGAGGATGGTATACTCCAGTGTGAGCAGTTCCCAGTCAGTAAGCCTCGCTCCTAGACAAAGTGCACAATACTCAAACAGCTTAGGAATGCAAAGCATGCCTCTCAGAATGATTCTGTTCAACAAGAGAATGTCACAGACTGGCGACAAATTCAGTGAAGACATACACTCCTCGGCATGCCTCACAAGATGAAAGTGTGTGCTGACAACTTCTTAACACGAAGTATCCATTCGCCTGTTTATTCTGCAGTCGGTACATTCAGTCAGAAGCAGCAAATTTCACTGGTGTGGTGTTCATCTAGCCCTTAAAGTGTTTGACCGTGCATACTGCACTGCAGTTCTCCAGGCCCTGGAGTGTAGGTGGAAATATTGACAAACCTGTTACACTGAGAAGTGTCTTGATCAGGCTCTCAACTGACAGGTTTTGCTTGGGGCGCACAACAGAGTTTGAATGCGTGCATATCATTAAATGTACTTGTGTGCATGTATGTACCAGTTTTAAACATCGGGCTTTCAT
>CM060321.1:46040927-46065927 GCA_030674155.1 Stramonita haemastoma | reverse complement strand
ACACGCACCCTTCTGACCTCTGCAGCTTCTCTCCCCTTGTCGGCTGGTGTCTATGTTGTCATCCATCACACATCTGATAGTGCTGCACTGTGGTCTGATGAAGCCGCCTGAGGTGTTCAGCAGGGATATCCTATAATGGCATTCTCTTTACAGTTCTCTGCCTGCTGGGAAGAAGTGTGAACATTTCATGAGGCATTATGCTAAAACATGTTAATGATTTATATCCTTGTCCAAGTTAAAGCTCCCATGAGGTACTTCTGTGGCTGTGATGACAAAAAGTGAAAGGGGTAAATTGGCGATGTAGGGTTTGGATCTGATTCAAAGTTATCTTTTCTCCTCATCTCAGTACGAACTTGAGTAAAGGTCAAACTATTAGTTTCTAAATAATAGAAGAAATATCGTGGCGGTTTGTATAAAACATATTTAGCCCATGTAAAAGAACGGACAGGAAAAAGAGAATTGTGCTTAGTAAAATTCTCATCCTTTGGATGCTGCGAGACCACTCACCAATAGAAACTGAACTGCTGCTGAATTACTTAAATAGGAAAAACTGTAGATAAGAATGCCTTAACAACTGATTTTAGAGTCAAATAATTCTTTTTAATGCTATGATAGACAAGAACAAAGAAGGACAATGATGCCATGGAAGTTCATCTAGATTTAACAAAGCTGTTCCCTCAACCCTTTCCATATAAATTATACTGATGAAATCCAGGCCTGAAAGGTAGGAACAGACATTAGGTTAATCAGGTGATTTGGGTATCCTTCACATTTGTATCTTTAAGTTTGGGACTCTTTATTGTATGGTCTCAGTCTTCCCATTACATCTGTAACAGCACCACCTCCCAGCCATAATTCATTGCACTAACCATTTTGCTGACAGCCAAACAAAGTAGCTGGGGGAAGTACACAGACTCATGTTTCAGAAATGACTGTCACAAACTGGCCCCACATTGTTCATACCTTCTGATTAGCAGGCATAGTTCTTCTTTAGACTATGAACCCAGACACTTACCAATGTCCACTGTCCAATTTTTCATGCAAATGAAATGAGTGCTGAAAGGGAAAAGATTAGATTCCCAGCCTCATATCTCACTGATTATTAAAGCAGTCATTGTGGCAAAATCTCTCAATGATTTATGGCGTCTTTTGAGGTTAGTATCTTATCAAGAGTGGTAAGTCATTGTTGTCTCTGACTGTAAAAATTAGGTCAAGATGGCCATGGAGGAGAGAGCTGTTGACTAGAAAGGGATTGGGTCTTTGTTAGGTGAATGTTCTGATTGTGTTTAGAAAACAGCAGTCATGAGGAACATTCAAATGAATGATGACATAGCATTTGAATTATCTGGTCTATTTGCAATCTTTTGATCTTATAGAGACCAAATGGTTCCAGAGTTTAACATTAGCAAGTTATGGGCCCATATGATTGTAGCCAGATATTGACTTAATCCAAGTAATGCATGAAAAGTGACTGCCCAATACCTTGTCAGAAGGATATTTTATAGTTCCTAGATAATTGTATATAATTATGTAGCAACTATTTTACTACAAACGTAAATCTTGAATATTTGAAACTTACTCAAAGATGTTGTCACAAAGAGATTTTGGCTCCATTCTATACAGAAAGAGAAGAGTTTGTTTTAAGTCTTCTTTTAATCTGCATATAAATGCACTTTTAATTTGAGGTTTAAAATTTTACAAGATCACAGCCCTGATATGCTTCTGAGGTCAGTGGAACTATAAACAATATGACTGGATTGGATTTGAGCCTAAATCTCTGGTTTAGACACAAAGCACATGGAAGCAATGATACATCACCCAAAAGTTTTAAAAGAGCTATGTAACAAATAACCTCTTGTTGAAAATTGTATCAGCATGCGCATGTGTGTTTGTGTATGTGTTTTTATATATATATAATACAGCCTCTGGAAGCAAAAAACTACTTTTATTGAAAATTTGTTATTATTTACAAAGGTTAAGGTTAAAATTGTATCAGCCTAGAAGCAATACCTATAGTCAAGACAACAAGCACACAGCACACTTAAGCCTTAAGAGGAAAGACTATCCATAATGTGACCTGCTTCCCTTCTCGAGGAAATTAGGGAGTAAAGAACAGGCATCATGGCAGCCCCCTGTGGTGTCCTCTGAAGATCAACTCCGGTATATATATATATAGAGAGAGAGAGAGAGATTAAAAAAAAAAAAGATATAGATAATTATATGTGTGTGTGTGTGTGTGTGTGTGTGTGTGTGTGTGTGTGTGTGTGTGTGTGTGTGTGTGTGTGTTTGCCTATGGTAACAAAGAACTATTAGTATTCAATTTTTTTTATTATATATACATGGAGGTTAAGGTACTCATTGGTATTATTTACTTAAAAGTGTTGCTTCATAGATACAGTCTAAATATGTAGTAATTAAAAGGTTGTCTGCAATGTTCCAATCTACATTATAAACGTATGTTGTAAATATAAGTGTGTGTGTGTGTGTATATATATATATATATATATATATATATATATATATATATATATATATATATATTGCAATGGCAAAATTTTAATCTCTATGGTAAATACAATCAATCTCTGGAATTTATTGGTTGTCAAAATTTACACTTTTTGTTAACCCGAGATGTGTGAAACTTTTTGTTACCCTGTATCTCCAGTCTATGAAACATGCATTTTGTCCCAACTATAACACATTACTGATTGCAAATAAGATGCTATGAAGGATTCCCAAAACATATAATGTATAACAAAACACGTTTCCAAGCTATTTTATCACATTGCATGTTCCATTGCTTTTATATAACAACACCACAAGTTTTAAAGTTTATAATCATGTGTTTTCAAAAATATTTTACATCAGTTGTGTGGAAACTAACATCTACTAGATTCGCTCAGTCAATAAAGCATTAACACATTTCCAGACTATAAATGTGATATGTTCCCAAACGATAGAAAATCAAAGTACCCTAACTTTAAAGCACAATTGCTTTTAGTCTATAAAGAACAATTCATTTCCAAACAATAAAACAACCAACACCTCTGATCTATGAAACATCAAATGTTTTCAAGCAACAAAACATTAAAAGCCTTGCAAGCGATAAAACACCAACTGTGGTCCTAACAGTCCTTAATTCCCCATTCTGCACACTTCAAACACAGTCAGGACCAATCAATGTGACTTCTCCATCCTCCACACTTCAAACACAGTCAGGACCAATCAATGAGACTAAATGAATCATCCCTTTTTGTACTTCTCACAACAAGGCCAAACAATGATTACTGAAGAATGAGAAAGCTCTCACATTATCAAGGAAGCATATATGCCAGGCTACATAGGTGGACCTTTCCTCCCTGGGTTCTCCATGATACTGTTTGCACTACACAGCTTCCTCCTAACCAAATCCTCAGCTATTTCAGCACATTGTTCATGTGCTGGTTACAAGCACGTGACCACAGAAATAAAGATGGTGGTTTTGCAAAAATTGGGGGGCATTGTGCAAGCATGTGCAGGGACTTTGCTTTTATGTCCCTTTCTGGCCTTTGAAGTCGGTGGGCTGTTAACTTAAGGTTGGCGTCAGTGCTGATTGATGGTCACACAAAACAACAATGAACTGCCAATTTACCCTGAATTCATTTGCTTTATCAACATTGGGCAATACTCCTGCTTGTCTCTTGGTGCTTTATTCGTTTTTGAGCATATGATAAAAATTGATGTAAATTTTATAGACGTTTGATATGCAGCACTAACCACTCCATATAACTCATCTAATGTTCATTGTTCCTCAGACCACAAAGGTCATACCATGGAAGGCTGTTACCTTATTTAATTCCAGCAACTCCAATACCATTCACCTCAAGTTATACAGCAATACCATCTAATCTCTTGAAACATCCCACACCATAAATCTTTTTATTTGATTTGCTATCTGCGTGCATTGTGGTTTGTTTTATATAGGCTATTTTAGGATACTTAACTTTCATATTCCCAGAGACAGCAATCTATAGTGTTTTTATTTCATTCTTTCATTTCTAGGATACTGGAATAGCACACATGTGCTTTATTCACATCCAGTATTCTTGTGCATGCTGTTTTGTAAATTTTGTCATCCACCCCAACTGGCACACAATAGCCCACTTTTTTAAAAAGTAGGACATGTTTTAGTGTGTTTGTAAGATATTCTACATGTGTTCACACATGAGTATTTGGTTTGAAGTCTTGTCCATTCGTAAATGTGCCACATAGGCACTAAAGATAAGCTCTGTGCTGTTTCAGGGTGTTTAATACACATCATATCCAAAGAAATCCTATCTTGATGAAAACATTTGCTTATTCATGTACTGTTGAGGGTAGATATATCATGTAAGCCATGAGCTTTGCTAACTGGACTTTTTTCTCAAGCTCTGTGATTCAAAATCTACACTGCCATGGTACATAGTGCATACTTAATGTAGTTATGTTCCCACATTGTGATATATGCACCTTTAATATATATATATATATTATATTTTCTGGGATAGTGTATATTTAAAGAGGCTGAGGGGTTAAGTACATAATCTGAATCCTATGTAATGACCTGAGAGAGTAGATACATTTCCACTCTTAGCTGTGGTTCAATGAAGTGTGAATACCAGAATTTTCACATAGCAGTGTTTAAATGTTTCCTTTTTACATTGGTTTGACAGCAATAAATGAATGAAACTTACACCAGCATAGTCACATCACTGCATGATCTGACCATGAGAAGGCTGGTTTAGTAAACATTTTACCAGGAAGTAAAAAGAGACGTCCCCAGAAGATGTATGACAACAGCATCAATAATGGACAAGGCTTATGTCTACCCTTTCCCAGATGTGACTAGTAACGAACAGTAGGACCTAGGATTTTCAACACATCTGTGATGTCCTGTGACTTTTATCTTCAAGGAAAGATTATCAAATTATCATACCATTTTTTAAGAGCACTGAGGCTGGAAGTTTTGGATTCATTTGCTGCTTGGCTACTTTGGCCCCATCTTAACTGATCTCATCTGTTGGCATCTCCTAGTAAGGTGTTGGCTGCTACAGTCAATGACACAGACAGTGCTATCCTCCCCCTGTTTTTTCTGATTTTTGCTTGCATCCAGCACTAACTGAAAGACAATTATCTTTGCTTTATCCCTCAGACCCTGACTCACCCCTAAATTTCCTGCTGCAGAGAAAATGGTAATATTTTGATAAAGAAAATCTCTATTTTGACCTCATGACCTTATCAAACAACACTGATTGGCCAGGCCAACTGCACGTGACTGGGCAATAGTACTGCCCATCTCCGAGTTTCTGCCTTCGTGCTTAAGTGAAAAGATGGTTTTGTGGACATGTTGACATAATGGGACTGTATGTTGCTTGTCAGCTCCTGTTTGTCCAGTAGGACACAAAATATGGGGGAAATACTTCTAAAGGCTTCTGTAATAGAATGTATGGTCAGTCTAGATTATGGCAGATGCTTCGAAGAAAACCCAGAAATGACACTATTCCCCAGTTTTGATAACCACTGATAGATTGGCTGGTATACTTAAGAAGATTCATGCAGAGAAAGAGAAAAAAGAAGAGAGAGAGAGAGAGAGAGAGAGAGAGAGAGAGAGAGAGAGAGAGAGAGAGAGAGAGAGAGAGAGAGAGAGAGAGAGAGAGAGAGAGAGATTTGCCTTTTACATACATTTTATGAATGGTTCTCTAAACTTTTTCAAATAGTATCACAAACACCATTTGTCTCAAATTTATATATAAAAAAATAATAATAATAAATTATTTTTTAAAAAAGAAGAAGAAAATCAGGTTTCATACTCTAAAATATGAGATAAACTGTAAAACTCCATGGTTGCTAGTGGTAAAAACATCATTTTCGTTTACACATAACACCTCAGAGGATTATGGTTCACCAATCAGAAGTGTTTCTAATATTGTGAAATATGTGGGGACAGGATAGCCTAGGGGTCAGAACATTGCGCTGACCACTCGGGTTTGATTCCCATTGGAGGGAATTTTTTCCCCTGGAGTTAACATCAGTGTTGTCTCCACTCTCCCCACAAGTCCGTCCGGGGGACTATAAACCGAGGCCCCGTGTGGGAAAACAGCAGAACATCTTGCCCACACGTTAAATCCTGTTCCGCTTTTCGTAAGAGTAGGCCATTGTGTGCCATTGGGAACAGATGGCAAGATTTACAAAACTGCATTCACACGGGGACTGGATGTAAAAAAGCACATAAGTGCTTATTCCATTATCCTTGATATAAAAGAATTTTTAAAAAGTAAATGAATAAATAAAATAAATAAATAAATATCATGTCTTTATAAAGAATGAAACATGAGATATTTTAAGACTATTAAATGTCAAATTTACTCAATCTGTATGGCATGAATATGTTTTCAAACTCTATAACACCAAGTGTGTTTAAATGATAGAGAATAAAAAATAAACATTCATTAATTTATCAAATAGGAAACTACATCAGTCTCTAAACAACAAAGGGTTTCCAGCAATAAAATATGTGTTTCCAAACAATAAAACACAAACGTTTTGGAGATATCAAGCAACAAGCCTTTCTGAACTATTAAAACGTCAACTGTTTCTAAACAAGACAGCATAAAAACAATCCCAAACTGTAAAAAAGACCAAGTTTTTCCTATCTTTTCTCAATTCTTGCAATCATACACTTCAAACACAGTCAGAGCCAATCAACGTCACATTATGAATCATTCCATCTTGTGCCATTGTGAAAAAAATATCAAGCAATAATCACAGGGGGAAAGCCAGTCCTCAAAAAATCAATGAAGCGTGTGCCAGACTTCCTCATATTACTGACAGTTTCTTCTCCAGGTCTCCATTTGGGATATTACTTCTGGCCTGGCCCTCCCTCCCCCCATCAAACCCCTAGCTACCTCCCTACTTTGCTCATGCTTTGGCTGCCAGCACATGACAACAGAAAAAGATGACAGTTTGGAGAAAAAAAAATGGTGGGCATTGTGCAAGCATGCGCAGGGACTTTGCTTTATATCCCATTCTGGCCTTTGAAGTCTGTGGGCTGTTTGCTGAAGACTGCGATAAGTGCTGATCGATTTCACACAAAACATCAATAAACTGGCCCTGGGCCTTGACATAAACTACCTCATCAAAATTATGCCATGCCTTTGCTTTTTTGTGTTTGGGGGCTGTGGTCTACCTTTCTGAAGATGCAATAAAAAGAATATCTTAGATTTGATGGATGTGTGGTGTGGAGCACTAAACTTTACACAGATAAATTTCAACTCACAATGCTGCTGCTTGGTTTTTGACATTTCATCTACCCACCTATCAGTATCACTAGGTGTAGTATTAGTTGTTGCATTGAATGGAATGATTACACTTCTCCATTTGGCCCAGTTGTTACTGGTCTTACTTATGTCATGGATTCTCATGCCACAGGATTCAGGGATGTTGCCCATAAAAGAAGCTGGTAGTCTGTCTTTCATCGCATCAGTCATGCCTTGAGAGACAGTCTTCAAAAGATAAGTCTCTTGCTTTCATAGTGCATGGTTTACATATCTTGATTTTTGTTTCAGTTATCAATCTTAGGGACATTATAGCTCAGTAGTCAGAGCACTCGCTCTCCCCCACCTAAGGTTAAGCAGCATTTAGTATGGTTACCAAATGGATGGATGACCATTTTGTGCACCTTGACTTTAGTACAGGCCCCCAGTTCAATCAACTGTAAAATGGTACCTGCCTATTTAGGGTCAAGAGAAGTTATGCAGCAAGGGAGAGGAGATGGGCAGTGCCCTGAATATGTTGGCATCAGGAGGAGAAGAGGCCTGATGTCTCGCTCCCCTACAACCACATAGGTTATGGGACACCTTCACCTTTTTACCTTATCAATGACAGAAGGTTTTTTGTTGTCCTGTGTTTAGCTTAATGCTTTCGTTTGTTCTCCTATCTGTCCAGCTTACCCTGAGAAGCCTCCTATTATATCTCAGCAGCTTCATTTTTAGTTTCTTTTTTTTCTTTGTATACAGGATTTGCTGCCAGATATCATGATGAGCCACACTAGGCATTGTGATATTTGCCTTTCAGATGGTGAGGTCAATAAAGTGGCTTCAATTCTATTATTTAAAACAAAAAATCTTTGTTTTCTTTATATTTTGTTGTCAAACAGTCTTGTAAAGACTCTGCCATTCCTAACTTTGTAAAAAAAATAAATAAATAACCATTACACAAAACCATCAATATTTAGTGTAAGTTGGCTGTTTATTGAGAACTGTTATTTGTGCTGATGGATCTTCACTCAAAACAACTATGAACTGGCCATGGACCTTGACATCAATTGCCTTATCAAAATAATAACATGCCTTAGCTTTTTCTTTTGGTGTTTGGGGTGGTCTATCTTTCTGAAAATACAACAAAAAGAATATCCAGTCTATTTGAGCACTAGAAAGCAGTGACTGGAGACAAAAGGACTCAACTTTACACTATGGGACAATAGTTTATAAAAAATAAAAAAAAAAAGGTAAAGCTTTTCCCAAAAATTTGTCCTGTCCGTAGTGAGCCAGGTGTCAGAGACCTCACCTTCTCCAGGGGCCAGCATTTTGAGGGTGACGCCTCTCACTGTTTTACCTTCCTTGTCCCCAGAGAAAGCATGTATCCATTTACAGCTGATGGAACTAGAGGCTGAAGCAAAGGCACAAGGCAACCACGCTCAATGCTGCTTAACCTCAGCCTGGGGAGAGCAAGTGCTCTGCCCACTGAGGTGTCCTGTTCCCAGAATAATGTTCACAAGGGATTATCCACTTATAATTATGTTATGACTTACATCATAATCACAAAGTTTTGAGCCTTTGGTATGCTGTATTTTCTAAGCTTATATGGAAAAGACACACTTTTAATTCCCACTTAAGCACACATTAATTATGTAAATGAAGGACGTATGCAAGAGGCACATAAGTTTTGGGGTGACTGATTTTTCATGTATCCCTGGAAGTGCTTGTTTTTTCATTGAATATTTTTTTGTTTGTTAAGGGCTATTCAATACATTTTTAATGTCGTTTTTGCTACTACTTCAACTTGTTCTCTTGATCTAGCCAACTGTGATGAGGAGGGGAAGTAAACAGAAAAATGGGAGGAAAATTAATGTTCCCAGTAGTCTTAACCTCAAATGTACAATATGACAGATTGTTAGTTCGGTAATGGAGAGCTTTGATGTTCTTTAAACTCTCTCTCTCTCTCTCTCTCTCTCTCTCTCTCTCTCTCTCTCTCTCTCTCTCTCTCCTCTCTCTCTCTCTCTCTCTCTCTCTCTCTCTCTCTCTCTCTCTCTCTCTTACATATATATGTATATATATATATATATATATATATATATATATATATATATATATATATATATATATATATATATATATATATATATATATATATATATACAAGTGACTGTGTGTATTTGGACACTTGGGGAACAAAACTTTACAGAAAACTCATTTCTAAGTAGTCCCTGATCAGCTCTTATTCTGGGCAACCAAAGAGTCAGCCAGCCTCCATTCCCCAAGAAGCACTAAAATAAAGAACAGAGGGCCATTTATAAGGATTAATTTCATTGAATACTCTGTCTGTGTGTGTGTGTGTGTGTGTGTGTGTGTGTGTGTGTGTGTGTGTGTGTGTGTGTGTGTGTTTGTGTGTGTGTGTGTGTGTGTGTGTGTGTGTGTGTGTGTGTGTGTGTGTGTGTGTGTGTGTGTTTTAATTACTTGTTTTTCGTTTTGACCCACAGCTCCTTTGCTTTGGAGTTGATTTTCTTGTTGTTTGGGTGGTTGGCTGACTGGTTGGTTGGTTGGCTGGTTGTTCGGTTGGTTTGTCAGTGGTCTGGTTCATTTTCTTTTGAACAAACGGGTTGTTTAGCTGGAGCTTCTGGTTAGTTGGCTGAATTAAGGTATGGATTTTGTGTGTTTGGTTTACGATGCTTAATGTCACTCCCAAAATGAGACCTGGGTATACATGTTATGGCACAGGTGACCACTGAATGGAAGAGACTCTACCCTGCTGCTGTGCCACCGTAGTTAATGTATAGCCATGGCTGTACTCATCCTACACACACAGTGCATTGTCAGATAAGAGATAAGCTCCCTAATGTTGACAGTAGCAACTTTGCCATGATCTGAAGAGTCCATTATCAAATGCATGATCTCTGAAAGGTTGCCTCTTTTCCTTTTTCATTACTTTCTTGTCTCTGAAGTCGGAATGCGTGTACCTTTATAATGGACCCGAAAGGTCGCATATGCAAAATCTCACCATTTGTGAACTTTGCAGCTCTAGGTGATGAACAGAAAATATCAACCCATGACTTCGTAATGTATGACTTATATCTTCCCATATCCTGAACAATTCCCATCAATTCCATTAGGCATCCTTTTCTTCTGGTTGACTATATTCATAGAGTTAGGAATGCTTTTTTTGTACGTTTTTTTTGCTTTTTCATTCCTTAGCCACAGCTCTGGTGTTCACCAAGGGTGAGATTTTTAGCCTGTGAGACTTTTGGCCTACTGTTAAGGTAGACACATTCCCACTTCATAGGTACATAAAGGGGATTAAGGCACTTGCTTGTCAGAATGCTGTGAACTCACATGGAGAGTAAATGAGATTCTGTTCTTAGCTTTTTGTGAGTTCTGTACTATGAAGTCATCTGAAAGACAGCTGCTGACCTTTTCTGTCTGTTGAAGATCTGTCAGGCTGACAGTGTCAAAAACTGAAAACTGATATGATCAGATCAAATAGCTGATAGTCTGAACTTCAAAAGTCTGTCTTGGTAGTATTATGCAGAAAACAAGAAAGAAGACAACATATGAAGATCTGAAAGAACAGCATCATGGCTTATGCAGATGTAATCTTTTCAAATCTCTAAAAAAAAAGTAGCAGATAACAGAAGTGATGGGATATTTTAAATGTCATCGATGACTAAAAAACTCAAGTCTTTCCGATGAGACCATAAACCAAGGCCCCGTGTGTGAACGCACGCAGAACATCTTGCACACATGGTAAATCCTGTTCTGCTTTTCATAAGAGTAGGCCATCATGTGCTGGTGGTAACAGATGACATTTACTAAACTGCATACACACGGGGACTGGATGTAGAAATGCATAGGACTGCTTATTCCATTATCCTCGATATAAAAGAATAAATAAATAAATAAATAAATAAATAAATAAATAAATAAATAGAAAGTGACCAAGGAATGACTTTAAGACTCTTAGGCCTGAACTCTGGGACATTACCACTTGGCCACTGTGGCCCCCAATCTCTGACTGTGAAGAAAAGGAGAGGAATCCCTGCTCTCTAAGACCCTGACTCACCCCCGAATTATCTGCTCCATAGAAACTAGCCATAGTCTGACAAGGTACAACCAACGTTTCCATTTTGTCCTCATGACCCACACAAATTGCGCAGATTGGCCCAGCCAGCTGCACGTGACCGGAAGGCTGCAGTGTCCATGCTTGGGGTCCCTGCCTACGTGCGTAGGAGAAAGGAGGGTCTGGTGGACGTGTTGACATAATGGGACTGTTAGATCCTGCTCCATTGACCCTGCAGATCCTACAGTATTGGAAGGATGGCATGGCATCGATGTTGATGGAGGCAGTAGGTTGTGTGTATGCACGTGTTTGTGAGTGTTGGGAGGGAAGAGAAGGAAAGTAGGAGACAAGAGTTCTGGGACTACTCTAGTAGAATTCGTGGGCAGTTTGGATTACGACAATTACTTAGACAGTACTAGACCTTGGAGGATATTCTTTTCCGCTGTCTTGACAGCTACTGGTAAATTGATTAATATACTTAAGAGAACTCAGAGAGCACACACAGGGAGGCAGAGGCAAAGAGAGAGAAAGAGACAGAGACAGACAGACAGAGAGAGACAGAGAGAGTCAGACAGACAGATTGACAGAGACAGAAAGACAGAAACAGACAATGGAGAAGGCAAGTACAATCTGTAATTACTTCCAGTTTATATAACACTCTCAAGATGTAGTTTACACATTTATGTCTTGAATGGGAATTAAACATAAAATTGTTGCAATTGTGTACAGTTTTAAACATTGTGCAAATGTGAATAAACTGCACACTCATTTTACTCTTGGTGAATCTGTTTAGAGTATTTTATAATATCCTGTATAATCTCTATCAGACTGCGTTAAACATTTGTGTCGCAGCACTCTTATCTGCACAATTAACACAAACTCTCTACAACTTTATGGACGTAGGGATTGAGGTCGAAGTCCTGAAACCACTGGGCTACAGAATCCGTCATCGTGTCTCTTGATACTACCATGAGGCTTTGACTGATTCCCATCTGGTTTCTTTCCGCACAGAGGGCATCCAATGCACTGCCAACTCAACGAATGAATGAATGAATGAATGAATGAATGAATTACCTTTACTTTTCAAGAGTTACAGATAAGTTTTCCCATACTTTTTTCAGTGGGCCCTTGCTCTGATCAGGGACTATGAAAACAAAAATAAACAAAAATAAACCAAACAAACAAAATCCGAAACCAAAAAAGACAACAACAAAATTTAATGATAGCAACCCCATCCCCCACAAAAACCACCAAGAACAACAAAAGTTCAACCTATAATTTAAAGAAAGGAGAGAGGTGTATTTATTGAACTACATAATCCCCAACTAAACACATTGATAATTAGAGATAGGTGTAAACCTGAGGACTTGAGGCTGGATCAGTACGCTGGATGAAGCATCTCCTTGTTGTCTCTGTTAAAACCTGGCCCTGCACATCCAACTCCTCAAGCGTTGTTCACAAGAAGCTTGTCTGTTTGCCAAAGGGATAGTGCTCTCTGGACATGATATATCAGTAATTATAATGATAGTAGTAGTAGTAGTAGTAGTAGTAGTAGTAGTAGTAGTAGTAGTAGTAGTAGTAATGATAATGATAATAGTAGTAGTAGTAAAATGATAATGATACTAATAATAATAGTACTAAATAGTTATAACAATGATAGCAGTACTGATACGATATAAAGGAGAAGAATGTTTTGTTGTTTCCTTGTTACTACCATTTCATATAAATTATACAACTTATTTTCTTATCAAAGGGAAACTTGTATGTCCCATGCTTAAGTCCCATGCGATAGGCCTGACTTGTTAGGTGCTTAATGGCAGCACAATGATACATTTTCGCACAGAAAACAGACAGCAAAAGTTTCTGTCCGAGTGTTCCACAAGAAAAAATATGTTGGCAACACTTTTTTCAGTATTGTCTATGTTTCAGATTATCTGTTCATTTTACTCTTTATTTCACTATTTACAGAATACCATTGGCCTTGACACACTCTTGTCCTTTGAGCAGCTTTGTCCAAAATCATATTTGCTTTGCTGCTCTAAGGAAACAGGTGGTGATAACTGGTTTTAGCATTTAAGAATTTCTACTGCTTCTTAATTTTGAGAAATTAGCAGAAAGAATCTTATGTACAAAAGAGTCATCTAAGATTTTTACAAAAGATGGTATTTTTTCAATTCATTTTATACTGTCTGATACCAATTCTGCTTTTTAATATATATTGCCAAATACTGAAATGGGAGCAGATGCATTTCATCGATTAAGAAACAGTCATCATTTTGACAGGTGATGGGTCAAGTCTTCATTTCACCCACGTGACACACACAAGCACTGCCAATTGGTCCAGCCAACTGCACGTGACGAGAGGGCTTTACTGCTCATGGCAAGGGTCTTTTTCTGGTGCGTGAGAGAAGGAACAGACTGCTGGGATTTGCGGACTTGATGGGACTGTTAGAACCTGTTCCATTAACACTGCGGATTACGTGGTCTGAAGAGTGTGGTACTATGCTAATGGTAATACAGGTTTAAGATTGGAGGGGGGCATCTATGACTATGAGAGAGAGAGAGAGAGAGAGAGAGAGAGAGAGAGAGAGAGAGAGAGAGAGAAGAGAGAGAGAGAGAGAGAGAGAGAGAGAGAGAGAGAGAGAGAGAGAGAACATGAGCCTAAGAGGGAGGGGGTGGCGACTTTGACTACTGTAGTTGAATTTATGCACAGTCTGGATATCATGGTAGTTACTTAGAGACCATGATTCCAGAGGGGGTATTCAGTTGACACCCACCGATTGATTGGTTGGTACACTTATGAGGACAGAGGGAGCAGCAAGCCAGCCAGTGACTGAGACAGACAGACTGACAGACAAACAGAGACAAACAGAAAGACACAGATACAGTCAGACAAACAGACATGGAGATTTGTCTTTTCTTTCACTTTATATTTTACTCCAGATATGTGAATAAAACAAGCATTTGAATCTCAAATTTAGAAGACAGAGAAAAAACAGATAAATGCGTTTCAGTTTTCCGCACTGTCAAACAAAAATTTATTTTTCCCAAATGGGACAAATTACACATTGACTTTGATTTTCGCATTCCAGTAGAGCAGTTCTCTAGTATAATTGGGAAGGGGAGTCTAACGGCTTGAGCGAGTACAGGTTCAAGCCACCAACGATACACACATCTAAGGGGATTTAACCCCCGAATTTAACGTCAGTACCGACTCCACTCCCCAAGTCCCTCCAATGAGACTATAAACCAAGACCCTGTGTGTACATACACGCAAAACATCTTGCACACGCTATAAAACCCTTTCTGCCTTTGAGAAGAGTAGGCCTTTTGTGCAAGTAAAACCGGATGATAAACCTTTTGTTTTCAGAAAACGCATTCACAGTGTAGTAGTGCTTAAATGTCATCCCCAAAGTCGGAATGGAGGTACTTAAATGGTGGTCAAAAACGGCCCTATATTAAAAAAAACTTCGCATCTTGTGAACCTCAGAGCTCTAGAGAATATATATATATATATATATATATAATATATATATATATATATATATATATATATATATATATATATATATATATATATATATATATATATATATATATATAACACCTTTTATACATTGATACTTCGTATTTTGCTTTGAAACTGGCATGAAACTGCAGGCCTGGGTAGTTTATTTCATGTTTATGTTGACACCATTTTAAAGTTCTCCCCGGTGTGCACTGCACATGGGGGAAGTACAGAATTCAGTACAGCATGAAGATGAAAGAACAGATAACGAAAGTGGTCGTAGAAGAGTGAGAGTTTACAGACTTCTGCTTTTCTTGAGACAGCATCATGACCGTGGTACTCATCTCCTCTGTCTCTCAAGATAGGATGATGTTATAAAGTCTGACATGTCCTAAGACTGTAAGCAATCCCCGGCCTTTTGCACTTCCTATCATCAGACATGTTTTAAGTGAGTAGGCCTATGAGGTTCTGACTCCTTCAGCACTGATTACCTGTTACCTGTCTCCATCACCGCTGTCGACTGTAGGAGCTTTATGCAAATCCACCAGGATTCACCATTTTTCCCTGTCTATCTTTCGTGGTACGATCTTCTTTAGCCATCCTGGACCACTGATCTCAGTGACGTTGGCAATGCTAGGATGTTGGTGGTCTGTCTGCCTCCCTTCCTTACACCCTCCTGAACTTTGCCTTAGATAATTGCTGACATCAGTTTTGTTTGTGGGCTTCTGTTTCAGCGCTGGTAATAAACCAAAATGAACAACACGCAAGACCTCATGATTTCAGTTCCCCTGTCATATACTCTAGAATTTGCCTTAAGTCTTGTTGTAATCCACATAAACTTCAAAACATATTATGTCGATGTCTGGATGAGTTGGCCATTCTTATAGAATGTGTCCTGGAGTTAAAGTTACACGGACATTATTTTGTGTGTCATATACATATTAAGTGTGTTTTAGTTCAGGGATGTGGTCTCCTGTAGTTCCCATATGTTATACCTGATTGTGGACTGTTGGCTATGAATGAAATATCACACACTGATCTGAAAGCTTTTGAATGAGATTTGTTCATATTTCTATCTTTATTGTGGCTGTTCTTGTACAGAACAAAAAATCAGAACTTCCTTGAGATTTGCTTTTTAAAACTATTCTGCCATATTCCTTGCTGTCAGTTATTGTTGCTTTTTCTGTTCACTGTTGTAACCTGTCAAAATACAGACAGACACACACACACACACATGCTCATGCACATGCATGCATGGATGCTCTCTCTCTCTCTCTCTCTCTCTCTCTCTCTCTCTCTCTCTCTCTCTCTCTCTCTCTCTCTCTCACACACACACACACACACACACACACACACACACACACACACTCACACACACACACACACACACACACACACACACACACACACACACACACACACACACACACAACCACACGCACGCACGCACACACACACAACCTGCCCACCCATGCAATGTACATTCAAGATAATATTCATAACCAGGAATTCTGGTACAGGTACATGCATCAGATTTATGGCACATTTAAGTAAACAAAAGATATGACCAGTGTTCTGGGTCATTTGTGAAACATGAGTTATATGAGATTCTTTGTAGTCATTTTCATCTCTACTTTTATTTTAATTCCTTTTTCTGTCCCTTTTTTCCTGTAATGAATATGAGATTGATGTGGCAGGTTAGAGACGCCCTTCATGCAGGAAAACTGCTTTGAGTAACTGATGATGCTAATAAGTCTATCTACACAACTTGAAGTGTCATGGCAAATCTCCTTTTTGTTATGCCAGTCAGTAAACAAATAGGGACCTTGAATCACATTGTTGTGTGTGCACCTAGACCTTTTTTTGGATATAACAAAACCAGACATAATCACTGCTTAAAAAATTCCCTTGATTACAATTATAAAAAGTAAAATAAGAAATGTTCCTCATACCAAACTGATTTTCTTATAATAAATGATTTAAGAGATTGTGTACTTGTGGCATAAAAAAAGAAACAATCCCTCCCCCTCCCTCTCCACCTCCCCCTCTCCCAGCCTCCATCCCCAATCCTCACCCTCTGCCTCCCTTCTGCAGTGAAACCAAATACCTTTGAAGACAGATTGAATTCTTGTCGGTCACTTGTCATGATTTCCCTAGGGACTCTAAGGGGCCTGGCAGATCCTGACTTACAACTGTCCACTTTTGATTGGTCCATGGAGAGAACAAAATTACCATGTTGCATCAGCTCGTTCTCTGATTGGTTGGTATGGGAATGCCAAAATGCCAAGCATTGTAACTGACATATTTGACTAACAAATTAACCATAGTGCTAAAGAAGAATTATACATAATTGTTTATCAAAAGGTGCTCCTTGATAAAAAAAAATTGCTATAGAAACTCTATTCTTATCTAATATAGTGGAGTTGGTCAACTACCATTTGTTTCTGTCTATACATATCTCAACTGTTTAAAACTCAGTTGCCAAAATTATCAATAGACTTTGTTGAATAAACAGCATGATGACATTTTTTGCTGCTCTCACTTGACAGATAGACTTTAATGAATAAGATTGTGTCTAAGTTACAAATGAGTATGTAGGTTGTTTAATACTACAGCTTGTAGGGTTTGTTTTTATTTTTATAGTTTTTCTGTCATAAATTATCTAAAGTGCTGTTTCGATTTAAAAGGATGGTTTTTCCTTATAGAATGATATTTTTGAGAAGCACTTTGATTGTGTTCCATACAGTGTACTTTGCAGAGGTGTGGGAACTTTGTGTGTTGGGTACTGTCTGACCTTGCATGGAAAGATCACACACTGGTTTTAAAAGGAAATTCCCTATAGTCTGAACTTGGTTACCTTAATGGTGGGCAAAAACTGTCATTTATACACAAATCTTACCATTGTGAACCTCAGAACTCAAGCCTCAATAAGAAAAAGAAAAGGTTATGTAACAAAGCCACAACAAATTATTGTTTGCCCAGTACTTATAACATTACATAAAACACATATTTGATATTAGGATACAAAGAGATTCCACAAGACTTCGGATGGAATATTGATCATTTCAGCTGTATTTTCCCATAGCACTCTTTACTTCAAAAACAAAGTGAATATTAACCAAGTTGACATTTCACTGTTCAATAAGCGGATTTGTCAGGCATTTTATTTCATCTGCTGCTAAGTCATGCCAGTCAGTTTTAAACTTTGCTTATTTACTATCCTTAATTACCTGAAAAAGTCTCCAGGTACAAAAACTTTCCTATCCATTTCCTCAGAGGACTAATTTTTTTGTTATTTTGTTAAGGAATGCTCTTAAAAACTCCTGATGCAAATTCAGTTTCTTAACTTTACAGGTAAAAAGATTAAAGGTGACACTCCACCACATAATGAACCACAACACACTGCAGGTTAAGTTTTTTTATTAACATGTTATCAATCTGAAATTAAAAAAAATAATAATAATAAGGTACTCAACACAAAAAAACAGATTAAAATTAAAGTATTCTATAAAAAGTTGTTCCAAATTGAAATGATAGACTGCAGGAAGAGACAAATGAGAAACTGACAAGTCTGCATGTAATAGGTGATCATAATGAAAACTTGGGGCTTCTTTTCAGAGCCTGTGAAAGCAAAATCAAACAATTATCACGCCTTGATACTTAAATACGCGGGTTCGATCCCAGCTATTCCGCTATGGCATTGTGCCCTTGGAAAAGGCACTTTACGGCTATTTTCTCACCCCACCCAGGTGTAAAAGGGGTACCAACCTTGTGTTGGGGGTTAACCCTGCGATAGACTGGCGTCCTATCCAGGGGGGAGTCTATGACTCTCAGTCGCTTAACGCCACAGAAACCGGGTTAAGCACCGGCCTGATGAGCCTTATGGCTCGGGACAGACTTTAACTTTTTTTAACTATACTTAAATACATAGAAGAAAGCTTATAGTTTTACCAATCAAAATCTCAAAATCAGCAACCTGACCCCCACCCACCTGCCACTGTTCTTAGTGGAAAAATGAGAAAGAGGCAATGTCACTCATTTTTTGGTGGAGGGTCAACAAAGCTGAGACTTTTTAGTAATTCAATGAGCATGTAACAAGTTGGGGTGTGGGCAAAAAGAGGAATTGTTATTAATTTTCCGGTTTCTTTTCATTTAAAAGATACTGGCAGGATCTATGAGGATTTTTTCCCCATCAACATTTAAAAGCCTCTTAAATGAAAAACAGTTGAAGCTGTTAGTATTGTTTTTGTCTTTAAATCTTGGTGGACTGCACATTTCAAGGATTAATTTGTGGTTTATTTACACACACATTGACTCACAGCCACATATATCTTCTCTCTCTTTGTCTCTGTCTCTATCTCTCTCTGCCTCTCTCTCCCTGCCTATCTTCTTCCCTCTCTCTGTCTCTGTCTCTCTCTCTCTGTCTCTGTCTCTGCTTCTCTCTGTCTCCTCTGTTTGTCTGTCTGTCTGTCTGTCTGTCTGTCTGTCTGTCTGTCTGTCTGTCTGTCTCTCTCTCTCTCTCTCTCTCTCTCTCTCTCTCTCTCTCTCTCTCTCTCTCTCTCTCTCTCTCTCTCTCTCTCTCTCTCTCTCACACACACACACACACACACACACACACACACACACACACACACACACACACATACACACACACACATGCACACATCCATTCACACAAACACATGCACCCTCAAACATACACATTCATGTGCACATGCACGCACATACGCACCCATGCATACACACACAACTCACTACACTCACCTACACTCAGGTACATACACACATAGACACAAGCACGCATACACATATGTGCATGCTAGTCAATGTATGTACATAACTATGGCCATAACTTCTGCCAAAGCTATAATAAAAGTAGATAAACATAATTTAAAACATCATTTCTCTATTGTATACCTCTGAAAAATACTTTTTGTTCCTGACTATTTTAGGGGGAAAGGGGTTGAGCTTACTTTCACTTTTGCATTGTTTGCATGAAAGACTTTTCTCTTAACATAAAGGTAAAGGTGTCCCATAACCTGTGTGGTCGTAGGGGAGCAAGGCATCAGAGACCTCAGCTTCTCTGGGGGCCAGCATATTGAAGGCAGCACCCATCTCCTCTCCCTCTCCGCTTTGCCTTCCCTGACCCTAAAGAGGGCAGGTACCCTTTTGCAGCTGGGTGAACTGGGGGGACTGTAATGAAGTCAAGGAGCCCAATTGATCATCCATCCAACTGGTAACCAGGCTGGATGCTGCTTAACTTGACATGGGGAAACTCAGAGCTCTGACCATTATGTTAATTAAAAAAGCTGAATTTTCCCAAATATTTTGTTAATTTTTTTTCATGAAAAGAAGCCAGTAAAACAACTAATTAGGCAACAGTAATGGATATACTACATTTTTATTGAGCCATTAATGCTCTCTCTCTCTCTCCTCTCTCTCTCTCTCTCTCTCTCTCTCTCTCTCTCTCTCTCTCTCTCTCTCTCTCTCCTCTATCTATCTACTCTATCTATCATCTATCTCTATCTCTCTCTCTACCTCCCTTTCTCTCTGTCCCTTTCTCTATCTCCCTCTCTCTCTCTGTCTCTCTATCTCCTCTCTCTCTCTCTCTCTCTCTCTCTCTCTTCTCTCCTCTCTCCTCTCTCTCTCTCTCTCTCTCTCTCTCTCTCTCTTCTCAGTGCTGACTCTACTCTCCCCAAAAGTCCTTCAGATGAGACTATAAACGGAGACCCCTTGTACGAATGCATCCAAAACATCTTGCACACACGTTAAATCCTGTTCCGCTTTTCGTAAGAGTAGGCCATCGTGTGCCGGTGGGAACAGATGACATTTACAAAACTGCATACACATGTGGACTGGATGTAAAAAAGCACAATAGTGCTTATTCCATTATCCTTGATATAAAAGGATAAATAAAAATCTCTCTATCCATTTATCTCTCCTTAACAGAATCTGAGGCATTATTACAGTGTTTTGTACACCACTTGCTGTTGTGAAGTTTAACACAGTTGAACACTTTCACTGCTTGAAAAAAAAACAGAATAAGATTATAGCTAAAATAACCAATTTGCATAGTACCAAACTACACTTTCCAAGACAAATCAATGAAAAGACTGCACGCTGGTGGCAAAAAGAAAATCCAAATCAATTTTCATCCTCAACCCTTCACCCCCACTACCCAGTGAAACCAACTCCTTTGAAGAAAGATTGAATTCTCCTCTGTCACTCTTTCTGATTTCTCTAGGGGCTTTTCCCTGCCTTGCAGATCCTGACTTACAACTGTCAACTTTTGATTGGTCCAGGGAGGGAAGGGCAGAATTACCATATTGTGTCAGCTCATTCTCTGATTGGTTAGCATGGGAACAACATAATGTCAATCATAATGACTACAGCCCTGCAAAGAAATTGATGGTAATGCTCAAAGACTTAAAGGGGTAGCAACTGCACTAAAAACTGTGTTCTGATTTGAATAATTTAATAAGTTGGTTGTTATTTCTTGTGATTTTTTGTCCTCATAGCTTGTAGGGTTAAAACTCACTCAGTTGCAAAACACTCAAACAATAACTTGACTATTTTCACTTGAGCACAGACAGTTGAGAGCAAGAGGATTTTTTAAGTTTCAAATTAGTGTATGGACTGTTGTGGTGCCACAGCTAGTTTATTGTTCTTCCTTATAGATTTCCTTAATAATTTAGTTACCTGTTGTCTTGATTAATAGGGAGTGTTTATTATCAACAAAAATGTTGCTTTTGAGAAGCCATTTAATTGTGTTCTGTATAATAGTGTTCTGCTCGCCTTGGCTACAGTACAGTTCCCCCAGTTCACCCAGCTGTAAATGGGTACCTGCCCTCTTTAGGGTCAGGGAAGGTAAAGCAGCGAGGGAGAGGAGATGGGCACCACCCTCAATATGCTGACCCTAGAGAAGCTGAGGTCTCTGACACCTCACTCCCCTACAACAACACAGGTTATGGGATACCTTTGGCTTTACTTTTTACCTTTATAACGTAGAGGGCAAGGCTTTGGAACTTGGTGTGCTATGTATTTTCTAGCATTGCCTGAATGTATTGGACAGTAATTCAAAATGAAATAAATATGCGACAAATTTTGAACAGTGCATTGTCTTCCTAGTGCTTCTAACATTACACAGAGGAAACGTCTGCCTTTTGCATTCAAAAGCATGCTGCAGGAATGGAATCAGATTTGTTATAAATTTAGCGTATTTTCAATTTTTGGCTTTATTGTAAAACAAACAATGTGAATTATGTTATTGTTTGGTAATCAGCTTTGTCACGCATTTTATTCACCCTGCTGCTTGATATCTGATTTTTTATTAAAAAAAAGACCAAAAAATTACTTCATGCACAAAAACTCATATCTATCCTCTCATTTTGTTTTACTTTTTGTTGTACAATGTTGTTAAAATCTTCTGATACATACCTATTTCTTAACTTCCCACGTCAAAAGATTGAAGCTTTTTAGTGGTTAAATAAGCCTGTAGAAAGATCTTTTGGGGGCAAAAAGACACATTTTTTGTTTTATTTTCTGTTTTGGTTTCTTTTTTTAACACCCTGGAATAATACATTACTCCCCCCCCCCCCTCCCCCAACGAAATGTAAAAGCTTCTTAAACAAAAACCTGGTAAAACTGCCAGCACTGTCCTCATGATTAAATCCTGGTAGAGTGCATAATTTATAGATCAGTCTGATGTTCTTTCATTTCATTGACTCATGGGCATGTGTGCATGCTAGTATGCATGTGTATGTGTGTGTGTCTCTGTCTCTCTCTGTCTCTCTCTCTGTCTCTCTCTCTGTCCATCTCTCTCTCTCTCTCTCTCTCTCTCTCTCTCTCTCTCTCTTATCAATCACTTTCTCTGGGTCCATTAAAAAAGGGACAGGGAGACAGAGCAGTTTAATTACAGGAAGGTAATGGCCAGGTGGCCCCTACAGAAACCTGGCAGACAGAGGGCGCTCTGAGCAAGACTGATGACCACAGGAATGTAGAAAAGTCACGCAGCACTTCTCATGGTATATCTAAAGTGACATCCAGGTATCTTACGTGTCTCAAGCCTCTCACGCATCTATGGTAAGGTTTACTAACTTTTGTCATGAAGAAAAAAACTTAACAATGCTTCTTACTGTTTCCTTGTCATAAAACTTTTTTTTTGAGCCTGTAAGGATACCTTTTGCAACTATTTGATACAAGATGTTTATATCTGCTCTTGGGTCTGCAAATTAATCCTTTACTCTAGCAATTATCTAGGGTCTAATAGAATCGTCTGCTCTGCAACAGAAATAAAAGTTGTGGAAGTCAAATCTGCAACACTGGCATATTCAGTTGTTTGGCTTTGTTAAGTTTTTTAAATGTCGTTTTTTGTGTGTTAAAATCTAAATACAAATAGTCTTCATTTAGACTTTTTTTGTTGTTCCATGGATAGAGCTCCGATGTTCACCAATGGTAAGATTTTGTGTATGGGACTGGTTTTACCCACGATTAAGGTAGCTGCATTCCAACTTCAGAGAGGGTGTCTGTACACAACATCATGGGGTTTATTCCAGTTTTGTCATTTGTTCCTACAGACACGTCAGCCAGCACGTACTCTTATAAAAGGCAAAATAGGTTGAAACGTGTGCACCAGATGTTTTCCCTGAACAACTTTTTAATGCTATGATGTATTTCATGTTTTCTAAGCGTGTGCTGCAGACCGAATCTTAGTTCATATTCTCATCTGACAGATACTCTCATAACACCACCAGTGGTCTATTGACTGACAGGAAGATAACATGGTTTGAACCAAGTATCTCGTTTTCCAACCAGCTTTACAATTTCAGACCCCCAAACTGCTATCATGTATGCCCTCAGCCAGGCAGGTTGTCTTACACAGCAGATGGTATCTTTAAGTGGGGGCAGCCACGCTGCCAGCTGACTGACAATTTTCCACAGGGGCTGTTCTGTCTTCATGCTCCATCACCTGTGGGAGAGGAAACGACAGTGCTGGAATTGGATGACTTTTTTAGTCACTTCCTCTAGTCTCCAGGCTCTTAAGACAAAAAGGGCAACCACTATTTTGACGCTGCTAAATGGGAAATTAGCACCTGCTTTTGATGTGAAGTGAGAGATGAATTTTGTTTATCTACTTACACAGATAAACAAACAAATCTGACAACTTCAGAGATGAAAATTATTCTGAACTTATTTCAAATTTGGGGGAAAATTCTTATCAAGATTAAAAATTTTGTGCTCTTGTGAGAGTGCTGATTCTCTCGTGACATCATGGTTTTCTTGTGACTTTTTTATAGCGTGTAAAGAAAGATGCTAACAGCTTGGAAGATGTTCTGTCCCCTGTTTTATAATGAGAGCATTGCCCAGTATATGTAGATTAATCTGTGTCTGTGTGCAGCACTACACATTTCCTGGTCTGTTTGTACGTTTCTTTGTATGAAATGTGGGTTATTGCAACAGCACTGTGCCTGAACTACTTTTTTGATGCCATGGGTTATATTGTGTCCACTAAATGTCAGTCACACATGAGGCCTCAGTTCACCCTCTCATCCTAAAGACAAGGTTTCAGAACACCTGTAATGTCCATCTGATGAAAGGGGGATAACATGGTTTTACTACGTATCTTCATTTTCAAGCCAGGCTTACCATTACTATCAGTCACAATACATCTCAACTGCAAGGCTGTCCTCCTTACTTAGCTGACAGTGTTTACTCAGGCAGGCTGATGTTCTCACATAGCTGACCGTATACTTAAGTAGAGGCATCCACACTGCCAGCTGACGGACAATTTTCCACAGGAGCTGCTGTGTCTTCACGCCCCATCGCCTTTGGAAGAGAGGACTGACAGTGCTGGAATTGGATGACGTTTTTAGTCCCTGTCACATCCCTCTCGGGGCTATTTGTCATAAAGGCAAAGGGGTGGCCACCCTTTTGATGCTGCTAAATGAGAAATTAGCACTTTCCTTTGGTGTGAAGAGAGAAAGGGGTTTTTGGTTATCTAATTACACAGATCAGCAAACAGATCTGACGACCTCAGAAATAAAAAACTATCTTCAACTGATTTTCAACCGGGGAGAAAGAATTTAATGGCAAGAAGTCAAAAATTGTGCTACTATGTTGGCTTTCAATTCCTCCCCTGAACTT
>CM060321.1:46023427-46035927 GCA_030674155.1 Stramonita haemastoma | reverse complement strand
ATATGCTTTAAAGATTTGTTTTATTTGTCAGTCAGTGTGAACGCTAGAGGGCTATGGCTGCTAAGCAAAAAAAAAAGGGTTATCTTCTAATTCTGGGCCATAGAATATCATATCTAATTCTTTTCACGTCAAACTGTACAGCAAAACATTCTATTTGTGTTATGGTAAATGGTAAATTGGATGTTGGAAAACCTCTCTCTCTCTCTCTCTCCTCTCTCTCTCTCTCTCTCCTCTCTCTCTCTCTCTCTCTCTCTCTCTCTCTCTGGGTGGGAACAGATGACATTTACAAAACTGCATACACACAGGGACTGGATGTAAAAAAGCACAAGAGTGCTTATTCCATTAGCCTTGATATAAAAGAATAAAAATCTCTCTTTGTTTCTTTCTTTCTTTCTTTATGTTTGTGTAATCCAACAGTGTATTTTTAGCAGCTGTGTGCAGTCAGAAACCATAGAAGGAAACAACACACCCACGTGTGGAGAGTCCCAGATCAACCATTAATCCCTAAAACTGGAGAAAAAAAATCTGCCCCCTCTCCCCTGAAGCACTTTTTAACAGAACAAAGAGCAGAAGGCCAGTGTTGTTGCCCTGCTGGTGTGTGTGTGTGTGTGTGTGTGTGTGTGTGTGTGTGTGTGTGTGTGTGTTTGGTGCTTTTCGCTTTGGTATTAAAACCGTTTTCTCGGGGATGAGGTGAGATTTTCTTCCTTTCTACTTTCCTGTTTTGTTTTAATGTCACACTATCAGAGACAGGGCAGACTGTTTGTGTAAGGATGTAACATAGACACTAAATAGAGGAGGCTCTGCATTTCTGCTGTGTCACTATGGATGGAGGTGAGGGGCATTACAAGTCTCTTCTGGTTCAATACACTTTTTATCTTTGCAATTAGAATTCAATAATGAAGATATACGTCCTTTTCGAACACATACCACGTAAAATAGGTAAAATGTACGTAAATTATGCCTATTGCTATATATTTAATTTCTCTGAACAGGATTTAAAGATCTGCCATCATGGGTTAGGCATAGTCATGAGGGTGTAATCCGCATTCTGCAGACTGTATCTTTCACATTTACATTTGCTGTTCTTTGCTGAGCGTATTCATGGACGGGGTTAAGGTATTTGCTTGTCTGAAAGTTTGCATTTTGATCAAAGAAAATACTGAAATCTTCATCTTTAGCTCTTGTTGAAATTTCACCAGAACAGCTTTAGCCTTTTCCCCTTCAGAGAATGGTTTGATGATCATCAAAATACAGGATCAGTTTGCTGAGCAGATTGGCCTTGAAAATTCTTGTCTTCCGAAGCAACAAGCCAGAAAATAAACAGAGGAACATGCAGAAAAAGAGTTTGAAAGTCCACAGAAAGGAGTACATAGGCTTGACCCTTGCCAAATTCTCAGAGAACGCAAAAACTAAAATGGAGTGGTAGAAAAACTTTCCGAGCTTCAGTGGTGTTCTGATGACTGGCATTTCAAAATGATTGATCAGTTGATTGTTTATAGAGACCGTCAGGCTGGAAGTCTGGGACTGCATAACCACTTGGCCACAGTTGCATCAATCCATCATGCATTGTGAAAGGAGGTAACCTCTATTCTTTGCCTCAGACCCAGACTCACCCCTGACTCCCCACATGGCCAAGGTACAGCACCCATCTTGCACTATGAAAGGAGAGGATCCCTGGTGGGTTTTTTGCTCAGACCCTGATTCACGCCTGGGTTTCCCCTTCCATGGAATAAAGCAACAATCTGATACAGGACAAACAAAGCCTCCATTTCACCCCACGTGATCTACACAAATAACGCTGATTGGCCCATCCAACAGCACGTGACTAGAAAGCTGTACTGCGATTGCATGGGGTCTCTGTTTTCGTGCATAAGAAAAAAATGGGGGTGAGGTAGACGTGTTGACATAATGGGACTGTGAGATCCTGTTCCATTAACCCTGCAGATCTCATGGTAAGAAAGGAAGGGTGGCATAATGATGGTTGTGATACAGTATGCTGAAGATTGTGGGGATGCACGTGTTTGTGAATCTAGGAGGAGATAGGCTAGGGGAGAACATAGTTTTATAGACAGTCTGCTTTTGAAGGTATGGGGAGTTTGGACTATGGCAGCTACTTATGTAGTACTAAACGCAAGGTATATATATTCTATTCTAGTCAAAAACAACCATTGAAGGATTGGTCGATACATTACAGAAGAGAGAGAAAAGGGAAGAGAAAACAAGAGAGTGGGAGAGAGAGATTTATTATTTATTTATTTATTCTTTTATATCGAGGATAACAGAATAAGCAAACGTGCTTTTTTTCATCCGGTCCCCGTGTGTATGCAGTTTTTGTAAATATTGTCATCTGTTCCCACCGGCACACGATGGCCTACTCTTACGACAAGCGGAACAGGATTTAACGTGTGCGCAAGATGTTCTGCGTGCGTTCGCACACGGGGCCTCGGTTTAAAGTCTCATCCGAAGGACTTTTGGGGAGAGTGGAGTCAGCACTGATGTTAACTCCAGGAGAAAAATTTCCTCGACCGGACTCGAACCCGGGTCGTCAAATTGCCAGCGCAATGTTCTGACCACTAGGCTATCCGTCCCCCAGAAGAGAGAGAGAGAGAGAGAGAGAGAGAGAGAGAGAGAGAGAGAGAGAGAGAGAGAGAGAGAGAGAGAGAAGCAGACAGATAGACACAGACAGATAGACAGAGGCAGGCATTAAACTGAGAGACAGACAGACAGGCATTAAACTGAGAGACAGACAGACAGGCAGACACACAGACAGAGGCAGGTGCTAACTATCTTTGCTTCATTCAAAACATATATAAGTAGCATGTTTGGGCTATTATCACAAGCAGTTACACTACATTGAGGAACCAACTGATTGTGATGCTGATTGTTCTTATTATATCTGGGCAACTTTGCAAATTTTCTTGTTGTGCTAGTTCAGTTTACAGTGGGCTGACGCCTAACTGCCATCTTGCATGCATCATCTGCTGCTTTTTAGTGTAACACAATTATCTCATCTTTGCTGGAAGAAATCACGAAATAAAAGTTAAACAAAAGTTACAAAGTGACACAATGCACTCTACGCCCTTTCAAAAAAATGTTATAGTCCAGGGAAACTGCACACTAGAGGCAAAAAAGGCAAGACATCTCTCCCTGCTTCTCCATAAAGAATCACTGGAGTAAAACGGACTATTAAAAAAAAAAAAGAAGACTCATTTTTTTGTCTGTCATGTCTCCTGATTTCTCTTCACCTTCACTTTCACCTATGCTGTAGTCCCACAGACCGTGGGGGCACCACTGAAGATCTTGCAACCAGGTTCCTCCACTCCCCCTGATTTCTCTAGGTTGTGTAAAATGCCAGGCAAGTTTTCACTTACAATTGTCCACTCTTTATTAGTCTATTGAGAAAAGAGAAGATTTACCCTGCAATGTCAGCAAACTGTCTGACTAGTGGGCGCTGTGTCAGTGCACTGTTATGGCAATCTTTAAGGCTAAAATGATGAAAAAAAGAGAAATAGGTCAACTGTATCACTTGAAGGAAAGAAGTAGGTCAACTGTCTCATAGAAAAGAGAGGAGTGGGTCAACTGTCTCTTAGGAAAGAAATGTTGGTCAACTGCCCCATGAAAAGAGAAAACTGGGTCAACTGTCACTGTTTCTCAAGCTTTCTCTCTCTTAATAGTATAAAACCCTATGCTCCCCTAATGTATTGCCCAATGAACAGTGGTGTAATATATCCTGATAGATGTCTTGTCTTTGGATCCCACACTGAGACTTTCTTTCTCAGTCTGGTTTTCCTCCACATTAATTTCTTCTTCTTTTTTTTGTTTTGTTCCTCGGCTACCGCTCTAAGGTTTACCAATCCACAGACTTTCTGTTTGCCACCGTTTTTTGCCCACCATGAATGTAGCTGCAATCCAACTTCGGGGATATATGTATACTGGGTGTGTTTGTGTTTTCATAACCCACCCAATGCTGACGTGAATTACCTGATCTTTGACCTACATATTTGATCTTTTGCATGTGTATGTATGTACACGAAGGGAATTAAGTACTTTGGAAGGTCTGCACTTGAATTTGACGCGGGAGATCATAAAATCCCCACCCTAATTTCACCAGAGGCCACCTCATATTCAAGCACACGATTTCATGGACCCATGGGATTGAAGCCGGATGGTCTTAACCACTCGGCTACAGTCCTCATCCCTCCATATGAATAAACTATGCATTAACATCGAGACACAGTGTCTGGCTGCATATATGCGGTTTTGATTGGGATCTTTTTGGTGTTTTCTTTAATGAGAAGTAATTTCTGACAGTAAAAAGTTTATTGACACTTATATAGTTTTTACATAGAAGACCGAACTATACGAGTCACATACAGTTTACGTTTGTTTATTTATTTATTTATTTATTCTTTTATATCAAGGATAATGGAATAAGCACTCATGTCCTTTTTTTACATCCAGTTTTCAAACTAGTGTGGATATTGTTTCAATTCTACAACCAGTTAAAACAATAACAAAAAACACCACCACCATCACCCCCAAAAAAATGATAATAAAAGGAAACAAATCTTCCAGTTTCCCTTGCTCTCGTAGGTTCTTTTCATAATACCTGTTATTTATGCTTGAGGGGAATGTTTTATTCTTCCCAAAGAATATTGGTATTTTTAGAAATCAAATGATGCTTAGAAAGCCTTTGATTTGATTTGATTTATTCTTTTATATCGAGGATAATGGAATAAGCACTTTAGTGCTTTTTTACATCCAGTCCTCGTGTGTATGCAGTTTTGTAAATGTCATCTGTTCCCACCGGCACACGATGGCCTACTCTTACGAAAAGCGGAACAGGATTTAACGTGTGTGCAAGATGTTTTGCGTGCGTTGGTACACGGGGCCTCGGTTTAAAGTCTCATCCGAAGGACTTTTGGGGAGAGTGGAGTCAGCACTGATGTTAACTCTAGGAGAAAAATCTCCTCGACCGGACTCGAACCCGGGTCGTCAAATTGCGATCGCAATGTTCTGACCACTAGGCTATCCGTCCCCCCGCCCTTTAACAGACTGAGCAAGGTTTTGTAGCTGATGGGCTGCTGCTGAGTATTTAAACCTTGCAGAGAAATATCTCACATAAGCTGCAAAAAAACATTCTCTTGAACATGAAGACCCTTCCAGTGATTTTTTTTATATGGTGGGATTTACTTAAATAACATCCCCGAATTCACACTGCTGCTATATCATAGGTGTGGAAAAACGGTCTAATACGCAAGATCTCACCATTGGTGAATCTCAGGAGTCTAGCTGAGGAACGAAAAGATAAATTACAATAACAAAAAATTTTATTGGAGTTTACATTGTGGTGTTCTCAAAGTAGCTTTGCCCAACATTTTTTGATATGTCAATTGTAAGATAATCACTACAGCATGCTAGTTTTTAAATGTTTATTTCGCTCTTTCATCCTTTATAATAAATAGTCAGGAAAAAAATTTATCTACAAAAAATCATTATCCTTATCCTCGTTGGAGTCATCTTTTTTGTTTTTTATTAGGTTCAAGTAATTTTTTTAGTATAAGACCTGATTTTCTTACTCTTCTTAAAGGGGAAGGTGAAAGCTAAAACTTTTAAGCTGTTTAATAGGGTTTCGTAAGTGTTATAGAAAATTGAAAATCACGTGATATTGTTAGTGTTCTGTTTTTCTTTCCATAAGGACAACAGCAAGACCCTTCTTTTTCTTCAACGAAATTTAAGGCTTCTTAAATGAAGAGCTTGTAAAGTTGTCCACATTTTTAACCTCTAAAGCCTAGTAGAATGCAAAATTTATAGAATTATGTATGTATGATATATGTATATACATACATATATATATATGTATGTGTGTGTATATACATATATGTATATATGTGTGTATATAAACATGTCTATATATTTGTATATATACGTATGCAGGGACACACACACACACATACACACACACACACACACACACACACACACACACACACACACACACACACACACACACACACACACACACACACACACACACACACACACACACACACACATTATCCTCGATAATAAAAGAGTAAATAAAACAAAAAATACACACACACACACACACACACACACACACACACACACACACACACACACACACACACACACACACACACACACACACACACCTTGTGAACAGACATTAAGCACAAGAAGAACAAATCTACATACATATTTTCTATATTCGTTCTGTGTCAGAAATGAAGCAATCTGCTTTTGAATATGCTAAAAAAATTAATAAATAAAATTTTAAAAACCTACTTGTTATTTCATACTTCAAAAAAACTTCTAGACATTAAATGTTTTACTCTTGTAGGTTTTACAATGAATACGTGCATTGAATTGATTTTAACTGTTTTTAAAGTTGGGGGGTTTTTTGGAAAGGTTTAACTTTCTCCCCTACTAAAACTGTGCAAACAAAATAACTAGCAAAAGTAATGAAAAAAACTTTTTTTACACTATTACATAGCTCTCTCTCTGTCTCTGTCTCTGTCTCTCTGTCTCTCTCTGTCTCTCTCTCTGTCTCTCTGTCTCTCTGTCTCTCTCTCTCTCTCTCTCCCCTTATCAATCACTTCCTCTGGGTCCATTAAAAAAGGGACAGGGAGACAGAGCAGTTTAATTACAGGAAGGTAATGGCCAGGTGGCCCCTACAGAAACCTGGCAGACAGAGGGCGCTCTGAGCAAGACTGATGACCAGAGGAATGTAGAAAAAGTCACGCACCTTTTTCTTTCAAACGAAAAATTGCTTAGAAATGCAAATATTGAAGAAACTTTAACACAGTGTCGAATTTTCATCATCGTCTCATCTCATCTATCTGTAATCTGGTAGGCCATTGTGTCGTCAGTATGCTCTGTCAAAATTGTTTCAATTTGTGCCATTGTCTCTATTGCAAAATAACAGTTGTATCTTTGTATTATGGGGCATGTAAGATTTTACCTTTGTAAACTCCCTTCATGTTATCATTGTAATGCTATTTAGGTGAAAGTGTTACAGCTTTGCTTGGTTATGTTATGAAATGTACGCCTGTGCAAATCAAAAAGATTTTTTTTTTAATCTGGAAAAAACATCAATGGAAAGTGCATACCACTTCTTGTGATATGTTTACAAAGAACATAATATTTGATTCACATACCTCGAATTGTACAGTAAATAGATCTTAATCATGATAGGATGCTTGGGGTTTTTTTATCATCAAAACATTATCACGCAGTCACTCAGAATATAATCATACTTTTCGCTAATTTTTGATACCATATGTTACTTCTAGCAGGAAAAAGCCTACTTTTTAGCACGTGTTAGGAACGCCACAAATACAAATTCTTCTTTTTTTTTTCTTTCCAGGTCTAGAGCTCTGAGGTTCACTAATGGTGAGATTTTGCGCATACAACCGCTTTTGCTCACCATGAAAGTAGCTGCAACCCGACCTCTTGGATATTCTAAAATTCAAAAGCAAACAATGTTATATTCGTTTTCAAAATTCACGGCAATGGGAGGAGAGAGGCGGTCGTGAAATGTTGAAATTAGCAAGTAAAGACATTTAAAGTGAAATTAAGTATCAATTATGTTCAGACGAATAAAAATGGGTTGGGTTTGGGGGGGGGGGGGGGTTGCTGCATGCAGTGTCAAAAGGTGTGACTTACATTGTAAACATTATAATCTATGGTTCTGCTTTAGCCAGCAGAAGTTTGTAAAACTAATTGCATGTAAGGAATTGTATTTTTTAAAATTAGTGATAGTTCAAAGGAGCTTACTGAGATAAATTTCCTTCAACTAAACAAAATAGAAATGAAGTTTAAATCTGACTGAATTGATGTACTCAGAATTGTTGTACTGAGCTTTGTGTTTCTAAGGGCTCATTTATTTATCCTGTTTAGATTCTTTTATTGCAAGGATAACAAACGAATAAGCACTCATATTCTTTTTTACACCTAGTCCCAATGTACATTCTGTTTTGATTACTTTTCTATCCCTTCCCATCTGCACACATGGCTTACTCTTCTGAAAGTTTTGATAGGTTTTAACGTGTGTTCAAGATGTTCTGCGTGCGTTCGCACACAGAACTTCTATTTACAATCTCATCCGAAGGACTTTCGAGGGAAAGGAGTCGATACTGACGTTTACTCAAGGGGGGGGGGGGGGAAACCCTTGTACAGGTGTCTCTGTTGTGACTCATCCACCCACCCAACCACCTACTACACACACGCTCGCACGCGCGCACGCACACACACATACACACATGCGCGCGCGCGCACGCACGCACACACACACACACATACACACACACACATATATATATATATATATGTATATATATATATATATATATATATATATATTATATTTATATATATATACACACTCATACTCGCGCGCGTGCGTGTGCGCGCGCGGCCAGTACACACACAAGCATATAGACACACGCACTCACGTACGCACTCGCACACATACACATGCCTGCATGCATGGACACACATACATATTTTATTTGCTTAGTTTTAGTGTTTGTTCCATCAAGTTTCATATTTTTATAATGTGAATGCGAAAGTGTTAAAGCAAATCTCTACACAATACCGAGCGATAATTTAACCTGACACCTAAATTGTAGCGTCAAGTATTTTGGACAATTTTTGTGGAGCTGGAATTCTTTGAACTGCTGGCAATAACTGGACTGTCATTGTGAGTGACAACGATAATTAATGACAAAAATGCATCAGAACGAATCGCGTAGTTAATCTATGAAGAGTTTAAAAAAAAAACAGAAAATGAAACATTTAAAGAGAGCCAGGTTTTGACACACAACTGGCATACATGCATGGGATGGGTGGTCTAGAGGACACGCGGCTACTTAGAAAGCAAGGAGTGTTGGATTGATCCCCGTGTGTTCCCGAACTATTACCCCATCCGAAGGACTTTGGTGATCTGGGTGCTAGTCTTTCGGATGAAACTATCGACTGAGGTCCTGTGTTCAACGCATTCAGTGTACAACAATAAAAGAGTTGTCCCTGGCAACATTCTTTAGAAAAGAAGTCACTCACATAGTGGAACAAAATTTTATACATATCATACAGAGGATTTTTTCATAGGTGGCGCTGTTCTTGTCTTGACGCATTCTCCCTGGAGAGAATAGCCCGATATTCACGCAGATAAATCTACCGTGGTTGAAAGTGTTACAATGAAATACCACACAAATGATACAATAAAAAGTACAACAAAATACGAATTAATAGAGAAAATCGGTGAACATCTCTCCAGTGCGATGCCCCAGTGACTCCCAAAAGATAGATACATACACACACATACACATAACACATACATACACACATACATATGCACACACACATACTCACACACGCACGCACGCACGCACGCACGCACGCACGCACGCACGCATACATACATACATACATACATACATACATACATACATACATACATACATACATACATACATACATACATACATACATACATACACACACACTACACACATACACACATACACACATACACACATACACACATGTATACACGCATACGTACGTACATACATACATACATACATACATACATACATACATACATACATACATACATACATATATATATACATACATATATATATACATACATACATACATACATACATACATACATACATACATACATACATACATACATACATACATACACATACATACACACATACACACATACATACACACACACACACACATACATACATACATACATACATACATACATACATACATACATACATACATACATACATACATACATACATACATACATACATACATACATATGCACGTGCGTGCGTGTGTGTGTGTATGTTTGTGTACGTATGTGTTTGTGTTTGCGCGCACGTGTTTGCGCGTGTGTATGTAAGTACTTATGTGTACGTGTGCGTCTGCATATATGTGTGTATGTGTGGTTGCGTGCGTGCGTGCGTGCGTGCGTGTGTGTGTGTGTGTGTGTGTGTGCGCGCGCGCGCGCGCGCGCACGTGCGTGCGTGTGTGCGTGTGTGTGTATGTGTGTGCTTGTGTGTGCGTGTACGCGTACGTCTGCATATGTGTGTGTTTTTGTGTGTGTGTGTGTGTGTGTGTTTATGTGTATGCGTGTGCTGGTGTGTATGCGTGTGTGTTCGTGTGCCTGACCGGGATAACATGCACATGTGTTATACAAAATGTTACTTATGTCAAGCTGCCTTTTCAAGAGAATTTAGTGGCAAAAACCATACCAACAGCGTCTGCAGCCTTTCATTGAAGAATCTGTCACATTTCATTGGGTTAAAGTAATGGATCTTGTCAATGTCTTCAATAGAGATTGCTGCATAAAAACTGTAACAATATTCATTACGTTTTCCTTTCGCCATGAACTTTTTCGTGTATGACAAAAAGTCCTTCTCATTTAGAAACCCAACAAGAACAGCAATATTGGCAGAAAGTCAGAAATGTTGATAATGAGAAGAATGAAAGAAAACAAATGCGAAATCTTTGAGGAAAATCGATGGTTGTGTTTTTATCTCTCTGCTAACTTGTCCTTGTCCTAGAAGGGAATAAGAACAAACTCTGTGTGTTCAGCAGTGACAGACTGCTATTTCTGGCTGAACGCTAAAATCTATAGAACTTTTACACATAAGAATAGATAATGATATGATCTGGACTGTTGATGCTTTTGTGCCCAGATTTTTTTTAAAGAAATTATTTTCTTTTCCCCTATAATTCTCAGCCAAATGCCTGCTTGTATGTTAAATCAACACAGCTTTCTTTTACAGAAGCAGTACATATTTTAGGTCCTCAGCTAGAGTTCCAGGGTTCACCAATTGTGGGATTTTGCCTAAGCGACTGATTTTACTCACCATAATAAAGGTAGCTGCAATCTGACTTTGAAGTTTGTCTTCAACTGTAAACACCTTTCTCTGCATGCTCTTCTAGGGTTTGGAGGGGGAATGGGAGGCTTTCAAACCTGTATGAATCTTTGCTCAATCAGTTGGGGGGGAGGGGATTCAAAGAAAGGAATTAAGTTTAGAAATCATTTTCATCTCTTTATTCATCAGATTTGTTCAGTGATCAGAATAATTAAATAAACCAATCATTTTCCTCTCACTCCAAACGGAAGACCCGTGCTAATCTTTCATTTGGCAGCATCATAAGAGTGTCCTCCCCCTTTTGCCTTGACGACAAACAGTGCACAGAACAGAAGGGAGGGAGGGAGGGGGAGTAAAAACGTCATCCAATTTCAGCACTGTCAGTCTCTTCTGCTGGGGGTGATGGAGCGTGAAAAGAGAGCAGTCCCTGTGGAAAACTGTCAGGCTGTTGACAGCCAGGTTATGGCCACCTACTCTTGCCATCAGCTGTGTGGAGACAGCTCACTGGCTGTTTAAACATAAACCATCAGTAATGGGGGGAAACAGGTTGACTTTTCTGTGAGCACACCATAGCTGATGTTTTGTTTGAGGGGATGTAAAGTCTGGGGACAGGATGGCTCAGTGGTCAGAGCTTTGGCTTTCCCCAAGTTGAGGTTAAGCAGCATTGAGCATGGCTACAAAGCGGGTGGGTGACCCTTTGTGTGCCTTGGATTCAATACAGTTCCCCCAGTTCACCCAGCTGTAAATGGGTACCTGCCCTCTTTAGGTTCAGGGAAGGTAAAGCTGCGAGGGAGAGAGGATGAGTGCAGCCCTTAATATACTGGCCCCTGGAGAAGCTGAGATCTCTGATGCCTTGCTCTCTTATGACCACGTTGGTTATTGGACACCTTGACCATTTTACCGAGGTATAGTCTAAGAGATAACACATCCAACTTGAAATCGAGAATTTCTTGAACTTCTTTCAGAATTTCAGTTTCTCCTCACAGTCACTTAATTGATTTAAGTTCTGGGTATTAGTCTTTCAAACAAAACATAAAACTAATTCTCTATGCGTATTTTGTATCTAGTGTATGTATGTTAACCATGGGTTGATCTTAGCTTAATCTTGTCTCAATCTTTGTCCCCCCCCCCCCTCCAACTTCTATACAATTTCATCTTCACTTTCACCTGTTCCATAGTCCATTAGACCACTGGGACAGCACTGCCTTTATCTAGTTTTCGTTTTGTTGGTTTCCATCTTGAGGGGGAAAAAAACACGAAAACAAAAGTTGAAACAATGAGTAAGAAACAGACATCTGATTTGGCATCTGATATATCAGTTCTATTCCTAAACAAGTTTTGTAGTCCAACCTTCCTTGAACTTTTCGCTATAATTAAACTGACACTTTGAATGACAGAAGCAATTAATGACAAAAAGATACCAAGAACAATGAAAAGGCTAGTATTGGAATGTTAAAAACAGAAAATGAAGGCCAGTGATTTGCATCGGCAGTTTCAGCTCAGGTCACCAAGAAAATGTTGACTGATGAAATAGGTGAGCCAAAGAGGGGGGGGGAGTTGTTA
>CM060321.1:46013427-46018427 GCA_030674155.1 Stramonita haemastoma | reverse complement strand
CATTAAGTGTATTTCAACTATAAGCATCTAGACGGTCTAATTTTTGCCAAAAAACTAACAAAGCAACTGGTTTCTAAAGCAGTAAATAACAAATGTGTCCAATGTTTTAAAAAGAAAGCTTTTTCACTGCACAAAAACACTAAAGGTTTTTGTTTATAGACAAGAAACAGTTTTCTAACAATAAAAAATGCCAATTATTTCTAATCCTTTTAACTTCGAGCATTTCTCAAGGGGATGGGATAGATCAGTTGTCACAGCCCTGGCTTTTCCCAAGCTAAGGTTAAGCAGCATCGAGCGTGGTTATCAAGTGGATGGGTGACTGTTTGCCCACCTTGGTTTCAGTGCAGTGCCCCAGTTTACCCAGCTGTAAATGTTTACCTGCCCTCTTTAGGGTCATGGAAGGTAAAGCAGCGAGGGAGAGGAGATAGGCACCGCCCTCAATATGTTGGCCCCTAGAGAAGCTGAGCTGAGGTCTCTGACGCTTCGCTCCCCTACACCCGCATAGGTTAGGACACCTTAACCTTTTTACTTTTTTTCTCAACAATGAAACATAGAAACTTTTCCCTCCCCAAATATAAAACATCAAATGTTTCTCAACAATAAAACATGGAAACTCTCCCCTCCACAAATATGAAACGTCAAACATTTCCCAACAGTAAAACATCAAATCTTCCCCTTCAGAACTTTGAAACATTAAACGTTTCCCAACAATAAGATATGAAACCCATGTTTTCCAACATTTTCTCAGTTCTGAATACTTCATTCTTTAAGCGCAATCATGACTAATCCATATCAGAATATACTTTATCTCTAGTTGTGCTTCTCAGAAATAAACCAAAGAATAGTTACAGAATAAAAAGAAAATTCCCATGAATGTCAAAGAAGCAAGAGCCAGTTTACACCTTGTTATAATAAATCTTTTCTCTTGGAGTTTCACCATTCCTAATATCACTCTTGCCTTACCCGGCCTTCTCCCTGCTAAATTTCTTACCACCTCATCACTTAAGACATACACTGGCTGTTTAGACGTGACAACAGACATAAAAATGACAGCTGATAAAAATTGGCGGGTATTGTGCAAGTATGCACAGGGACTTTGTTTTCTATTCCTTTTCTGGCCTTTGAAGTCTGTGGGCTGTTTCCTGATGGCTGGTGTCAGTGCTGATTGATGGTCACACAAAACAACAATGAACTGCACATTCACCCTAACTTCATTTGCCTTATCAAAATAGTGCCGTGCTCCTGCTTGTCTCTATGGGCTTTGATCTCTCTTTCTGGATATTTGATACCAATGCTTTGGACATTACAAAAGTGTGAGATGGGACCCAAAAAATTGCTCTCTTATTTTTTGGCACTTTCTCTCTCTCTCTCTCTCTCTCTCTCTCTTCTCTCTCTCTCTCTCTCTCTCTCTCTCTCTCTCTCTCTCTCCTCTCTCTCTCTCTCTCTCTCTCTCTCCTCTCAGACAGACAAAAAAGAAGAAGACAGATAGACAGACAGACAGACAGACAGACAGACAGAGACATAGAGGCAGAGAAAGAGAGAGAGTTGCCACTGACAAGATGGCACGTAAGGTGAAAGATGCATGCAGAAGAATGGATAGAAATATTTCTTCTTCTTCTTGTTCCCATGGCTAGATTTCCAAGGTTTACCAATGGTGGCATATGCCACTATTTTTGCTCACCATTAAAGTAGCTTCATTTTGATATCCTTTGATACCTGTTGGTTTTGCATTTACACACATAGCAGCAAAATGCGCACTGTAATGACAAAACTTGTGTTAGTACATTTGTTCTTTGTTTGCTGCTGTGTGCACAAGCTGTAAAAGAATTGATGTGTCCACAACTTGGGATCCTCCATTTGTTCCTAGAACAAACTTTCAGCTGTGTGCTTCCCCACTGATGATGGCACAGTCACCAGATCATCTGGCCTTGCAAATACTATTCCGCAGGTCTCTATACCCTGAAAAAGAAGAGAGTTTGAATATGAAAAAGGGTTCCATGACATTAACAAAGAATAAATAGGCAGGCTGTATGTCTGTCTATTCCAAAGATAAGCAGATAAATGAAAGGGATAATGGAATTCTCAAAAGATTAGTGTTGTGTATTTATGACCCCCCCCCCCCCCCCCCCCCCCCCAACAAAAAAACTGATGGGTTGATCAACTGATTCATCTTCCATACATTCAAGCTGGAGGTCTGTGACTAGATAACGGTTTGGCCACAGTGGCCCCCATTACTGACCAGAAAAGAAGCCAGTTCCCTGTTTGCTAATACCCTGACTCTTCCCTGGATTTCCTGCTGTATAGAAACTGGGGATAGTCTGACAGAGGATAACTTAACTGTGCTTTTCACTCGCAGCACCCAGACAAATGACGCTGATTGGCCCAGCCAATTGCACGTGACTAGAAGGCTGCACAGGGCGTGACTGGAATCCTGGTCTATGTGTCTAAGAGACAGCATGGTGTAGATGTTACAGGGCTGTTAGATCCTGTTCCATTAACACTGCAGATTCCATGGTATGAGGACAATGGTGTGATGATTGAGGTAAGGCAGGCTGAATAATGATTATGAAGATGCATATAAATATAGGGGCAAGGGATACTATATGCAAACAAATAGTAATGAAGACTACTGCACAAGCAGTCTGGATTATGCAATTACTTAATACCAGACACCAAGGGAGATATTCTAACCACACTTTAACAACTATGGAAGGACTGATTGATACACTTAAGACCACAGACACACAGACACATAGTCAGAGAAAGGAGTAGGCATTAGCCTGTCTTTCCTCAAAGTTCCTCCTCTGATCTCATGATGCAGAGTAAATGGACATTTGAGTCTCAATGGCATGTTTTAAATATACATGCAGAGGCAGTGTGCAGTGTTTCAGAGACATAGTATGCAAAAACGGGAACAAAATGTATTCTACTTTGCTGCTTATAATTGTATAAAACTTTTGGCTACAATATTGGTGGAATTTTTTATCTAATGGAACCTTGAACAGTTGTATTTAGACTTCCTATTAATCATGCTGATTATCAGAAGCAAAAATAAGACCCTGCTGCAACTATTCACATTACTCTGAAATAACATTCACATTTCTTAGACATGTGTTCTTATTACAAAAAGGAGCAGCAGAATTGTACATGATATTATCATTCATGTTGTGTGTTTTGGAAGTTTCTCAGATATTTAAAAATTCATCTTGAGAGTGAAGTACAAACTCTTTTTTTTCCTCCTGTTCATGGGCTAAAGCTCGGAGGTTCACCAATAGGGAAATTGTGCATATGTGACAATTTTCAAAGGTAAATGAAAGACAGCTTAAGGCCTCTTTTCTCTCTCTCTCTTCTCTCCTCTCTCTCTCTCTCTCTCTCTCTCTCTCTCTCTCTCTCTCTCTCTCTCTCTCTCTCTCTCTCTCTCTCTCTCTTTAACCTTTCTCATAGGTTGAGAACTAACTAATAGGCTAATCTAGATTACACCATACATTCTACAACAGCAGTCTTAGAACACCATTTTTTCCATATTTTTTCCTGAGCTGAAAAAAAGAGTATCATCACAATCTACAAACCAAAGCAGCAGCATCATTATATTATATACTCCTCACTCCATTGGTCTAGAGGGATAATGGAGCAGGATCTAACAGTCCCATTATGGCAACATGTCCACCAGACTGTGCTTCTCTTATCATATAGGCAAGGAAGACTCCAGGTATGCTCAGCACAATCGTCCAGTCACGTACAGTTTGCTGGGCTAATCAACGTTATTTGTGTGGGTCATGTGAGTAAAATGAACAGTTTGATTGGTCTGTGTCAGAGTTGCCAGTTTGTGTGGAACAGGATATCAGGGATAAGTCAGGGTGTCAGGAAGAAAGCGGGGATACTCTCCTTTCAAAGTCGGCTGTAATGGTTACAAAAGCCCAGTGTTTATGATTGTAGTCTCAAACTTTCAGCCAGAAAGTCTATTAAACATCATTGAGTGTGAATTCCAAGTGGATGGATGACCACTCATTTGCCTTGGTTTCAGCACAGTTCCCCAGTTTACCAAGCTGTAAATGTATACCTGCCCTGTTTAGGAACAGGGAAGGTAAAGCAGCAAGGGAGAGGAAATGGTTGGCACCCTCAATATGTTGGCCCCTGGAAAACCTTGATCTCCAATCACCATACAGGTTATTGGAAGACCTTTATCTTTGTTTTATATAATATATATATATAATATATATATATATATATATATATATATATATATATATATTAGTGTGTGTGTGTGTATGTGTTATATATATATATATATATATATATATATATGTGTGTGTGTGTGTGTGTGTGTGTGTGTGTGTGTGTGTGTGTGTGTGTGTGTGTGTGTGACGCTCCATCACATAATAAGTTCGAGTGCACCAGAGGTCAGTTTTTAGTTATTGACATGTTATTAATGTACAATAAAGTGGCTATCAAATACAAAAAAAACAGATAGAAAATCGGACAATTCTGTGCAAAGCTATTACAAATTGAAATGATAGACTGCAGGATGTGACAAAATGAGAAACGGCAAGTTCATTTTCGTAACAGGTTGTTAGAATGAAGGCTTAGGTATTTTCAAAACACATTTAAAATCAAAAGGAATAAGAATTATGCCTTGATATTCCATTACAAGGTAGAATAATAGATATAGTTTAATAATCGATCAAAAAATTGACAACTTGACCCCCACCTGCCTTTAATGGCTCCTAGCACAAAATTGGGTAATGTGCTAAGCAACTCATTTCGTGGTGGCGCGTCACATATATGTAGGGGGGGGGGGGGGGTATACATATACAAGTGAACCCTGAGGTATATATGAACGTCTAAACCACCCTGCCATATTTCTTCTCTGCATCACATAAATATAACATCTAAAATATTTCTATTCAACTGTCAGAATGGGAGACCAAAGCTCTGAGAGACTAGCAACGTATGGCACTATGTTGATACCAAAAACCCCAATCAGAGCTAACAGGCAGCAC
>CM060321.1:45985927-46008427 GCA_030674155.1 Stramonita haemastoma | reverse complement strand
CAAGAATCTGGCTATAGGACGACCTGACTTCCTCTACAACGTCACATTAGTGCAGGAAAACTATGCCATGCTTTTAAATGTGTCAGCTTTTAGTTTTGTTTGTGGGAATACATTGTAATGATGATTTTTAAGTAAAGAAGTGATTATAACCAGACTGAAACCTCCAGATTTCAAGATTTAATTTGCCTTTGACCCTTCTTGGGGCATGTAGGATTTCAGTAAACAAACGGGAACAACTGTAATATATATAATTTTCATTACAATACACAGGAGAGATTGTTTTGTTAATTTATTTTGAAAGAATAATATTCGATATCATCAACGCCACTTCCTCTCTTGTCATCAACTACACACAAACACACTCACACACACACACACACGCACGCAAGCACGCGCGCGCGCGCACACACACACACACACACACACACACACACACACACACACACACACACACACACACACACACAAACGCTAGCACAGACTTCTGCATATTGACCTTATTTTTATCACAGCAAGAGACTGCGGCCGTGACTCACCACTATTAAAACTATTCACCACCAAGACTCCATAAACCACTGGGGCCTGGCAGACTTCGCCACACTGACTGCTTTTCTAATCAGCAAGCCATGATACCGAAAATCTCATCTCTTCCTACACAGCCTTCATTCCATTTGCATGAAAAATTGGACAGTGGACACTGGTCAGTGTCTGGAGCCATAGTCTATGGGGGAAAATAATGTCTGCTAATTAGAAGTCATGGGTAATGTGTGGTCAGCTCGGTACAGCCATTATGGTAGCTTAGTTATGTCTGTGCTAAGCCAGCCACCTTGCTCTGTGGCCAGAGTAGTGATTTATGTATTGACTCATGGCTTGGTGGCATTCTTTATAGCTCTCTTATTGACATGGTAAAATAAAAGGTAATGGTAAAGGTGTCCCATAACCTAGGTGGTCGTAGGGGAGCAAGGCGTCAGAGACCTCAGCTTCTCTAGGGGCAAGCATGTTGAGGGCGGCGCCCATCTCCTCTCCCTCGTTGCTTTTCCTTCCCTGACCCTAAAGAGATCGTGTACCCATTTACAGATGGGTGAACTGGGGGATTGTACTGTAGCCAAGGAGCGCAAACGGTCACCCATCCAATTGGCAACCACGCTCTACGCTGCTTAACTTTGGCTGAGGTAAAGCGTGCGCTCTGACCACTGAACTATCCCGTTGACATTATTGACATGACGCGTGTCATATCTCTTTATTAAAACATTGAAACAACAGTTACAAAAACTGTCGGCGACAGGCATCTAATACATATGAATGTGTTGTCGAGTCTGATGGACTGATTTTGATACAATTGAATGTAAAAACAAAAGGGTGACAGAGATAAAGAGAGAAAGAGAGAGAGAGAGAGAGAGAGAGAGAGAGAGAGAGAGAGAGAGAGAGAGAGAGAGAGAGAGTGTGTGTGTGTGTGTGTGTGTGTGTGTGTGTGTGTGTGTGTGTGTGTGTGTGTGTGTGTGTGTGTGTGTGTGTGTGTGTGTGTGTGTGTGTGTGTGAGGAATAATTGAGAGAGGAATAATAGAGAGAGAGAAAGTAATTCTCCGAGATCTTGTGCACATATTTCACACATAAACACACAATCAGCCAATCGTAAATGAAACTTTGAACAAAGACCTTGATCAAGTTTTTGCTTTATTAACCGTCTCATTTTTGCACGTATTTGCATTCTTACAACACACAAATCCAGCACAAGTCAAGGGTCCAGACTCAGTGTTAAAAAATAAAGTAAAAGTACAAGTGCTGTCAGTTCCTGCTATGACTATCACTAATTGGGATGGAAGGGATAGCAGTTGAGAATAGCTTAAAGTGGTGGAAATGGACAGCTGTGTTCTTTTCATCAAGTTTTGACAATGCTAAGTCATTCTGAAGTTTCCTTTTCAGTTTGCTTTTTATCAGCTGCGAGCCGGCTACCCAACCCTAACTCCAGTTTGTTTTTTATTGACTGAAGGGGGAGGTAGGCTTATCCCAATGCTCTGACCAGCAGTGACACAATGACCGACCAACTGACTCGTTTGCTTTAGAATTTTCACAATATTATGTGAAATGCCAGACGTGCATATTACAATATGCTTTTTAAAAACACAAATGACCAAAAACAACTGAATTCCACCCATGTTATCTTTACAGCCAGAAATTACAAACCCCGTTAACAAGTGCCAAACATTAGCTTGCAAGTTTTTAAAAAGCAGGATTTGTTCGAAGCTTGTATTTTTTCTCAGGAAAAAGCCAGTTGGAAGTCAAGTGCCAGTGGTGTGTGTTCACCACATACAGGAACACGAGCAAAGCTGGTTACAGGAAACATTCAGATGTCCAAGCTTATTTTATCCTCCCACATTAAAAAAAATTGGACTGTGAAAGTATCAACAGCTTTGCACATTTTCAGGTGCGATTCTAGAACAATATTCTTTATGTGAATTGAACTAACAGACCAACAAAATCAATATGTTTCACACAAAAGCAAAAACGTTGAAATGCTACTGGTAAACGGGGTTTCTAATTCGCCCTTGCATGGAAGTAAAACCAATTGTGACGCTCCACCACGAAATGAGTCGCTTAGCACATTACTCAATTTTGCGGTAGGAGCCATTAAAGGCAGGTGGGGGTCAAGTTGTCAATGTTGAGATTTTGATCAATTATTTAACTATATCTGTTATTCTACTTTGTAATAAAATATCAAGGCATAATTTCTATTCCTTTTGCTTTTAAATGTGTTTTGAAAATACCCAAGCCCTCATTCTGACAACCTGTTACGAAAATAAACTTGCCCGTTTCTCATTTTATCACATCCTGCAGTGTATCATTTCAATTTGTAATAACTTTGCACAGAGCTGTCCGATTTTCAATCTGTTTTTTGTATTAAATAGCCTTTTTATTGACAATTATTATCTTGTCAATAACTAAAAATTGACCTCTTGTGCAATGCGACTCCTTATGTGGTGGAGCGTCACAATTGAAAAAAGCTACAAATGTAATTTTAACATAATGCACATAAAACTGATCTTGACCCTGGAATAGGACATAGGGGGAAGGGGCAGCAAAAATGTGGGCGGAGTTAACTACAACTTATGGTAGTCTACCATATACCACGAATCAGTGTCTACAAATTTCACATACAGAGGATAGGTAAACATGGTCTAAACTGTCTCTCAGGTTGTAATCAAGAACAGATACAGGCAACAAGCTACTCACATATACTACATTTCGCTTGGCGAAAATTGTGTTAGCATAGTAAAGTTTGAAATGGTTACATGTAACTATATCGATTACTCAACCGCCCAGATATAGCAAAAAAAACGAACCCTCTAAAATAAATATTTAAACATAAAATGCAAAACTCCACGTTACTGAATATGTATATTTAAAAGCATTGCACGATTCATTCAAGAAAGGCAATATGTTTGGAAGAAATATATGAAACAATCTATTGGGTCGCAAATATCAGTTTATGCAGAAGAAAAATTTAAAAAACCAGCAACCCAATGGCGGAAAAGCAAGCAGCTGGGAAATATAGATCCAGACAGGCAAATGCTGCATAAGCAAAGCCACACAGTCACTACTAACTTTGACAATGTCAGGGAATGTTGGAGTAATTATCTGGAATAATGGGTAATACAGCATATAACTATACACCACATTTCACAATGGAAAAAAATGATCCCACTTTGCAATTAGAAATATAAATTGTGTTCATAAAAAACCAAAAGTAAAAGAAACATCAGGTTTTTGTAAACAAGTATAGCAAAACTACTAATTTTCCATACAAAATGCCAAACATGTGATCAACAAAAAGAGAAGTGGGAAAGGCAAGCACTTAAGAAAAGAAAACGAGGGGGAAGGGGTCCTAGCTGTCCTTGCTGAAATACACGTTTTCTTCTATTTGGGCAAAGTGATTTGAAGCACACAAACCCCTTAATACAGCAAAGTGTTTCAAGCAACTGCTTGTAAAAAAAAAAATTGAACCACTCACGACTAACCAATAAAAAACACACACAAGCAAAACCATTTTCTAGTTTTATACAACCCAGGTTTCACAAGAGCATAAAAAGTCATAAGACTGAACAAAAATTGTAAACCACTATAATTGTCGCGGTGTTCTACTAGAACAGTTGACATTTGCCACATTGACAATGTAGAATACACGCATTTGAAATTGAAGAAAATCAGCTCAAATGGACATTAGCCATACACAGTGCAAAGGCTGGACAACGGCAAGAAAACGAAGGAGAAATCATGCATCAATGGGCACTGCTTGATTTCAATTCTTTCATTTTAGCCTTGCCAGTATAAACGTTTATTTTGTTGGGCATCCAACAACCCCCCCCCCCCCCCACACACACACACACACACACACACACACACACACACTTATTTCTTTCATTCCCTTTTTTTTAATAAATATTTTTTTTCAAAGAGAATTACACGTGGGGCCTCCAGCTCTCCCCTCATAGACATTAAAAAATAAAATCCGAAACATCTTTAGTCAAACAATACGCACAGGAAACTTTAAACAGGAGAATGCATCTTTTATGCAAAAACACTAGTGATGCCAAATACCTGTCGTATACCATCTAATGTATTTTCCTGCAGCACAAGTCCATCCATCCATCCATCACACACACACACACACACACACACACACACACACACACACACACACACACACACACACACACACACACACACATACAATGACTCCACTCCTCCCAAAAGTCCTTCGGTAAGGCTATAAACGAGGTCCAGTGTACGAACGGACGCATAACATTTTTACGCACACGTTGAAACCCGTTCCACTTTTCGTTAGAGTAGGCCATTATGCGCTGGTGGGAACGGATGACAATTTTACAAAACTGCATATTCTCGGGGACTGGATGTAAAAAGCACATCAGTGCTTATTCCATTATTCTCGAAATAGAATTCTCACACACACACACACACACACACACACACACACACACACACACACACACACACACACACACACACCACACACACACACACAAATACACACACACCTAACCTGAACATACTTTTTAACCCTCCTTTGAAAACATCCCATTTCTGCAATGCATCCTCATCTTCCAGTACCCACCCCTAAATGTTTATTCAATAATGCACTGGAAAACCAGCATCCTCTATTTTTGTTTTAAAATAAAGTTTCTTAAATCCTTCTTCCCTTTCACATGACTATTCAACTGTGCATGTTAGAACACCCTCTACTTTTTCTGAATAAACTGTAAGATGCTCCCCCTCCCCCACACCTGATCAGAAAGTGACTCCCTGCCCCTACCCCCATCCTGTCATCACTCCTCTGCCCATCCCTGTACACCACAACATTCTTACACCCCCTACCCCCCCCCCCTTCTTAGCATACTTTTCCCTAAAATCCTAGCACACTACCAAACCCTTGCAGTGAAATCTGGTATCTTCCATCTTCCTATTAAATGGTATTATTTGATTATAATCATTTTAAGTTTTGATTAACTGTTCGAATTTTTTGGGGGGGTATTTTGGAGTATGATTTAAAGAAGCTTTTGTGCTTATCCATTTACTACTCTTATAAAAACTAATTCAAATCCAAAATAGAACATTTTTAGCCATTACCCTAGCAGAAGAATCTGGCATCTTCTTACTACTAATAGTAGTATTTGATTATAACCATGTAAGTTTCGATTAACTGTTCGAATTTTGGGGGGCATTTTAGAGCATGGTTTAAAGAAGCTTTGTGCTCATCCATTTACTCTTAGAAAAACGAATTCAAATCCAAAATAGAACAATTTTAGCCATTACCCTAGCTGTAGAATCTAGTATCTTCATTTTACTGTTAATAGTAGTATTTGATTAGAATCGTTTTGAGTTTTGATTAACTGTTCAAATATTATTTTTTTCATTTTAGAACATGGTTTAAAGAAGCGCGGTGCTTATCCATTTACTCTTAGAAAAATTCAAATCCAAAAGATAACATTTTAAGCCATTGTGTCAGCATATACCTGTTGTCTACCTGCTTTTTGTGTCCACACATGTGGGGCAAAGGTTAGGGTTGAGGTTAGTGTCAGGGTTAGTGTTAACAGTTAGTAGTGGGGAATGGGTTGTCTGTCAGCCGGTTGGTCTGACTGTTAGAATGCATGTGGACACAATAGCACACAGACTAAGGGTATGTAGCTATAGACACAATGCCACGTTGCTCGCAATAGCAAAGAGTTTTGAATCAATCTCCAGTCCTATCAACAGCTACGGCGATAAAATGGACTTCAGTGTTCACACAAATTTCCAGTGTGGGTGTCAAAGCAGTTTCGAGCCTAAGACATTTTTAAACAAGTTGCATCTATTACATTTTTTTTTTTACTTGTTGCATCCACTAGTTGCATCCATCAAAGAGCCCAAAATAAGCCGTGTAAGAAATACTTATGAGCCAGCTGTCATTTTCTTCCTCTATTGCTTTAAATGTGCATCCATATCCCTCCTAAACGCCCTTTCCCTTCCTGCCTATTCTTCCAACCAACACACACACACACACACACAACACACACACACACACAACACACCACACACGACACACACACACAGGCACACACGCGCGCGCACACACACACACACGCACGCACACATACACACACACGCGCACGCACACATACACACACGGCGCGCGCACACACACACGCGCGCGCACACGCACACACACTTACACACACACACACACTTACACACACATACACACACACATACACACACTGCCGATTCCACTACCCCAAAAGTCCACACACACACACACACACACACACACACACACACACACACACACACACACACACACACAGTGCCGATTCCACTAACCCAAAAGTCTTTCGGATTAGACTATAAACCGAGGTGCCGTGTGCAAACGTACGCAGAACATCCTGCGCACACGTTAAAACCCGTTCAGCTTTTCGGAAGAGTAGGCCATTGTATGCCGGTGGGAACAGATGACAAAATTTACAAAAGGGCATACACACGGGACTGGATGTAAAAAAAAAACACGAGAGCTTATTCCATTATCTTCGATTTAAAAAAATTAAAAAATAAAACACACACACGCACGCGCGCGCAAGCGCGCTGTTAGTAAATTTGATTAATGTGAAATACTTTTTTAGCAACATATTTTCACTGCAGCCAAAATTAAAAGCTGTTTGCCTATTTCCAATTTTGCATTTTTGAGATATCTTGAAACATGCTGCCCATCGATGGCATAGGTAATGGAACACATTTACCAATTTTCTAGTAACCAACCGTTGTTTTTCTCAATAAAAAGATACAAAGCATTGCCAGGCATATACGCAGGAAGGGGCAGCTTATCACAAAAGCTTTTAAATTATTTTTTTCTGATTCTATGGGGAAAACGCCTCTAAAAATCTAAAAAAAATGAAAGAACATTGTCAAAGATAATTTCTTAGCATCTTTCAACTCAATCACTCATCTCTCTCTACTCTCTACCTCTCCATCTCCTCTCACTAACTCTCTCTCTCTCTCTCGTGCAATCACTTTTTAGCACATATTTCACTTGCGCCTTAAAGGCTGTTGCCGTTTTCAATTTTGCATTTTTGAGATATCTTGAATCATCACTGCCCATCTGTGGCATGTGTAATGGATACACATCTTACCAATGTTTCTAGTATATCTCAACCGTGTTTTTCTCAATAAAAGATACTCGTCTTTCCAGGCTATACGCAAAGGCACTTATCCAAGCTTTTTTCTAAATTTTTTATCTGATTCTTGGCGCCTCTATCTACTTCGCTTTCTTTTATCATCTCTCTCTTTCATCCAATCTCTCTCTCTCTCTCTCTCTCTCTCTCTCTCTCTCTCCCTCATCTTCTCTCTCTTCTCTCTCTCTCTCTCGGATTGGCCATGTAGATTCAATACAGTGTTGTTGAACATGATGATAGCGAAGATGATGCCGACGTTACAAGGTGGTGTGACGATGATACAGATGGATTATGGTGGCAATGATATTGATGATGATTGTGTAGATGTTGAAGATAATGACGACGAAACAGATGTTGAAGATGGTGATGAAGTAAAGGATTATGACGGTGACAATGATGCAGATGAGGGATTGATGATGATGATGTAGTTGAAGAAAATGGCGATGGTTATAAAATGATGAAGATGAGGGTGCGTTTTTTGAGGATGACGATGATGATGTAGATGTTCAGGAAGATGATGGCGATGCTGAAATGCTGAAGGTGATATTGATATAGATGCTGAAGGTGGTGGTGGTTATGATGATGTGAATACTATATGATGAGCAATGATGATGATGGTAGTGATGATGTGATCATAATGATGATGGTTATGAAGATGTGGATACTAAAGATGATGGTATCGATGGTGTATATGTTGAAGTGATAGTGGTTTTGATGATGTGATACTAATGAGATGATGGTAATGATGAATGATGGTAATGATGTGATCACTAATGATGATGGTAATAGATGGATACTAAAGATGATGGTATCGATGGTGTATATGTTGAAAGTGATAGGTGAGATGGATACTATGATGATATGGTAATGATGATGATGGAATGATGTGAATAAGATGATGGTAATAAATGTGATACTAAGAGATGATGATGTGAATGTGAAATGATGATGTAACTAGATGAAGATTAAAGTTGAGGAAAATGATGATAAGCACATGATGAGAGAATGTGTGACCTAGAGATGATCTAAGTTATATGATGGCGATGAATAACATATGAGGCAATGATGATACCTAGTGAAAGTACTGTGCAAACACATTGGGTAATTGTATGAATTGATGGAATGGATGGAAGTGTTTTCCGCTATGATGTTTACCTTCCCCCTGCCTCAAACATGTTTTGTATAGTGGCCTAAGGCTGATGTACAATAAAACTGTTCACTCTCTCTCTCTCTCTCTCTCTCTCTCTCTCTCTCTCTCTCTCTCTCTCTCTCTCTCTCTCTGGGACTGGATGTAAAAAAAAAAAGCACATGGCTGCTGATTCATTATCTCCGAAATAAAAATGTGATTTGATTTGATTTCATCTCTCTCTCTCTCTCTCTCTCTCTCTCTCTCTCTCTCTCTCTCTCTCTCTCTCTCTCTCTCTCTCTCTCCCTCCCTCTCCCTTCACCTCCCCCCCCGCTGGTGGCGGTCATTTTCTTGGTGACTGGATGCCCTCTTGGTGCTTGTGTTCCGCAATGAATGGTCTTGATGCACTAGTCTTCTGCACTGGATGTTGTCTTGATGCACTAGTCTTCTGCACTGGATGTTGTCTTGATGCACTAGTCTTCTGCACTGGATGTTGTCTTGATGCACTAGTCTTCTGCACTGGATGTTGTCTTGATGCACTAGTCTTCTGCACTGGATGTTGTCTTGATGCACTAGTCTTCTGCACTGGATGTTGTCTTGATGCACTAGTCTTCTGCACTGGATGTTGTCTTGATGCACTAGTCTTCTGCACTGGATGCTGTCTTGATGCACTAGTCTTCTGCACTGGATGTTGTCTTGATGCACTAGTCTTCTGCACTGGATGCTGTCTTGATGCACTAGTCTTCTGCACTGGATGTTGTCTTGATGCACTAGTCTTCTGCACTGGATGCTGTCTTGATGCACTAGTCTTCTGCACTGGATGCTGTCTTGATGCACTAGTCTTCTGCACTGGATGCTCTCTTGACGGGCTGGTGTTTTGCAGTGACGAGATCTGCAGCTTCAAAAACAACATGTCAGGACGTTGATATTCATTCTATATTTTAGTATCATCTCAACCGTCACCCACTATCCCAACATTTTATTTGTATAAAAAAAATTGCAGTGTAAATCATACTGCCAATTAAGCCAACTGATCGCAATGAGCTCTGATAAGTATTTTACTTATGTGCTTCATTCTTTTATATCTTCTAATCTCTCATTTTCAACCCATTTCATTTTTAGAGCTGACTTTTTTTTTGAGGATATAATTAGTTTCCCCAACTTTTAACAGAAATTCCACTTTCTTGAACTTGTGACTGGAAAGTGGACATTTTCCGGAATTTTCCACTTTTCCCTGATGTGGCGGAACCCTGCAGTTTACAACATTCACCAGCTTTCTTTTAAAAAAAAAAAAAAAGACAAATGCAAACATTCACACACAGACAGACAAAACAGACAAATTCAAACACAGACATACACACACGGACAAAAAATGCAACAAAGACATACACAATCAAAAGACGAGGACAGAAAAAAAACAGACAACTGCACACACAGAGATACACACACAGATAAGCAAAAAACAAAAAATGCAGACAGACATACACAAGTACTGACAAATACATAAAAACCAGACATATACACAAGGATAGACAAACGAAACGAACTGCAAATGAATAAATACACACATGGACAGGCAAACCAAATAAGCAGACAGCTCGACAGACATGGAGACAAATACATAGCACAAACACACACTGACATACACAGACTGACCACATAATTATCATTCTCACCTGCTCTGTGACATGTAGCGGAGCCCGACGAAAATTTTTCTGTGACTGACTGGGTTCGTGTCAGCATTCCATTGATGTAGCTGGTCGAAGATGCCTGGGATGCTCTTCAGAGTTTCAAAGTAGCGCTGCGATGTCTGGGTTGGTCCATTCTTTGATGATTTCAGTTCTGTCTGCTCCTGTGTCGTCCTCCCTCCAGCCGTGATGTGTGATTTGACCAAACGAAGTGACCTTCCTCCTCTTTACAACAGGCAGGTGGGGTTCCCGAGGCCCAGCTTGACAGTTCTCCGGGACCTGACGGCACCTGGTAACCAGACATAAAATGTCTTGCTTAAAACAAGGCGGGTCAGGGTGTGAAAGCAAGGTTCTTGGCACTTTTGATTCCAGTGCATATGAATACAACTGCTAACTCAAAGTGTCATGATATAACTGTGATCCCAACACCCTGCCCTGGTTTCACTTTACACATCTTTGTTAAAGGAAAAGCCGCTGCAAAATGATTTTTATAGGAAACTTCGGAAAGCTGGACAATAATCCTGGTCTGATTTTTTTAATGCAATCAAAATACTTTTTAACAATATTACATATACAAATTAAAGTCCTGTTCATATTTCACTGTAGTGTTTTCATTGCGGCAGGCTAATTGCATGATAAACTATATAGCACCTCGCTCACAAGGAGCTCACCTAGCTTTACAATTTAGTCTTTTGAAAAAAAAAAAAGCATGATGGGAACCTTAAGACAAGGATCCAAAGACACCATGTGCACACGTGCAGATCACACACATGCAAACAAAAAAACAGAAAAAGTAAATACAGACAGATACACAGAGTCAAACAAAAAAGGCAAACACAGACATATGCACAAAAACCGACAAAGTAGAAAAAGCACAACACAGGTATGTGCACAACAGGCAAAAAAGGGTTTTAAAAAAAATTTATAATATATATATATATATATATATATTCACAAGTACAGGCAAAAACATGATAAAAACAGACACACGAAGACAGACAAAAACAAAACAGCAAATCTAAACATAAAAACAAGCACAAACCAACACAAAAATGAAAATAAATACACACATGGGCAAACTTAATAGTCAAGCCGACGTCACGAAAAACACGGAGACAAACGCACAACACAAACACACACTGACACACAGAGACAGACTGATCACATGTTATCACCTGCTCCGACATGTAGCCACGCCCAACAAAGACTTCTGATACTGTCTAGGTTCGTGTCAGCAGTTCATAGATAGATAGATAGATAGATAGATAGATAGATAGATAGATAGATAGATAGATAGATAGATAGATAGATAGATAGATAGATAGATAGATAGGATAGATAGATAGATAGATAGATGATAGATAGATAGATAGATAGATAATCATGTACTTACCAGTTATGTCTTGACGGAAAAATCTTGGAAGTGACATCCTGATGGAAGAAAAATTCTGCTGGACACATCCGGATGGAAGTGTGGAGGACGGAAAATTTCCTGGGTTTTGATGATGGCACCACCAGTACACGGGAAACGGCTCCCGTAGAACTGCCTTGTGATCAGCATAACTATTTAACCCTAGTGTTAGGAACGCCACAGCCCAAGTGATTAAAAGATAGAACCAAGACGTTTGGAAAACACCTGACGCAGTGAGGGAGTGACAAGAGTTACGGATCCTCTAAGAAGAAGCGAGCTAAGCATCTATGTACAGGTCTATACAGGGTTTAAAGCCAACGCTGCTATCGTTCCTCGTCTATGTATGTGCCTGGGCCAACTATAAGAGTCAACCCATAGTCCCCACGTTGTGAGAGAACCACATAACACATTCCTTAAAACCGACCTTGTTTGAACTGACAAACTATGACAGCAGTTAATCGTATCTACCGGGAAATGCCTGCAGTATTATTTTTTATTCGTTTATATCGAGGATAATGGAATAAGCACTCATTGTGCTTAATTAAAAGTAAAATGCCTGTGCCTAATTTCCTGGACATTTCTACAATCCTGAAGCAGATGTTTATTTGCACATTACAAGTCACACAACATGAGGTTCCCTCGCCTTGGACCAAATGAACGCGTAATGACCGAGCCAGAATCAGCGTAAACTTCACTATATTTATTATTTACTTATTTTATCTATTTGTTCTTTTATATCGAGGATAATGGAATAAGCACGCATGTGCTTTTTTACATCCAGTCCCCGTGTGTATGCAGTTTTTGTAAATCGTGTCATCTGTTCCCACCGGCACACGATGGCCTACTCTTACGAAAAGTGTAACAGGATTCAACGAGTGCGCAAGATGTTCTGCGTGTGTTCGCACACGGGGCCTCGGTTTATAGTCTCATCCGAAGGACTTTTGAGGAGAGTGGAGTCAGCAATGATGTTAACTCCAGAGGAAAAATCCCCTCGACCGGGAACTAGTTCTACCCAGCATTGTCAGTGCCTTTAAAATGGTGTTCTTTCCGGAACACCAGGATCACCGTCACCAAGATTGCTTTTCCATCCCTTCCTACGAATTGTTAATATTTGTTTGGGGGCCTTTGAATTGAAGGTGGAAGATTTAAGTTAGTTTTAGGTTTTTTTCTTTTTATTTGGGGGAGGGGGGGTACTATTTATTTTTATTTCAGTTTTGGGGGATTTTTGTGTGTTTTATTTTATTATTCAGTTTTCTTTTGATTGGTTTATTGGTTTTATTTCTTTTAAATCCCCATTTTATTATAATGACCCTTTTATTTAAAAAAATTTATCAGTTTACATGTTTTAAAACATTTTACTTTTACGTCAGTTTAAGTTTTTGTTCATTTTAGTTTAGCTAATTTGTTTTAGCGACTTTTTTTTAAAGGGATGTCAAAGCAATCAGGACTTTAGTGTCCATTGATCTAAAGGCAACCGACAGGCCTTACGGCCATGCTGCATTCATTCCCCAAAGATGAAACCAACTGACCAGAACTGCATAAAAACAGTGACATTACCTCCTTCTGCAAATACTTTCGGATGTCATTCGAATGAGACTGTGAACCGAGGCCCCGTGTGCGAACGCACGCAGAGCATCTTGCGCACACGTTAAATCCCGTTCCGCTTTTCGTAAGAGTAGGCCATTGTGTGCCGGTGTGAACAGATGACAAGATTTACACAACTGCATACACACGGGACTGGATTTTAAAAAAAAAAAAAAAGCACATGAGTGCTTATTCTATTATCCTCGATGTAAAAGAATAAAAAAAAATTAAAAAAATACTTTACTCATGTGTTCTCAGCTACTTTCTGAAGACATTCCCAACGCAATGGTTGGTCTGCGGTTTTGCTTCTCTCCCTCATGAAGTCAATCTTATTCAGCTTTAAACTATCCACAATCAACTGATGCTCTTATCCCGCCTCCTTTCCCTAAAATATTTCAGTTGGGGAAAATCATGCCCCTGAATGTCCCCACATTTTCGCGATAATGAAATGTTCGTAACCATTTTCAAATCCTGACCCTGCTCTGTAACCAACCTTAAACACTGTCACCTTCTGCTCGACCCTGAAGCCTCTGAAAACCATCTTGAAAACTGAGCACTGGGACTGTAGAATATTATCACCCCAAACACGAATGAACATATGTCCAACTAGTAAGAGGTCACCCAAAGAACTGGCTTGACACAGCTTAAACCTATTCCATACAAAAGCCTACTAACTGAAAAACTGAGCGCCGGAGTTGTAGAATATCTTCACCCCCCAAAATACACGTTTGTATCTCGTAACAGTTCGAAAGATGCTATCAAAGGACTGGCTTGACACAGAGCTCGAACCCTATTCAAAACACAAGCTACTATATGCTGTCACAAGACAGTCCAGTGGTGCTGTACCCCTGTACTAATGCACCATCTCGCGATCTCTGATCTGAAGGTTCACGGCTGCTTGCCAGAATCTGATGAGCACATACACAAAACTATTTCTCAGAAACTGACACTATTTTTTAATACTTTAAATTATTCCGCAATATCTTACCCCACAAGTTCTCCGATTGCTCAGCTGTCCGCGATATAAAAAAACAGGATTCCATCTACAGCCATGTATTTTTAATAAACATTTTTTTCATACAAACTGTGGTACGGATCAATTCTTCAACTCCAGAAGTTCTGTGGGCCCTGCACTAATCAGGCAGCGTTCTTTGGGCAAGCTGAACTGGGTGAAGCCACCACCAGTGTGCGTCCGTTTTATAATCCGCTCCTTTCGCCACGTAATGGCCTACTCTTCTTCAATAAAGTAAAGGTTTTCATGAGTATGCAACGTGTTTTGCGTGGGTTTGTATATGTGACCAAAGTTTATAGCCTCATCAATGTGTTCGGAGGAAAACAAAACTACTGATTTTAATCTCAGTGAAAAATTCCCATAACTGGTGCCTCAGTTGCTGGGTTGATGCAGACTTATCAAAGTTCAAAGACTTTTCAAGGAGTTTAATTCAAGGGTGTGGCTGGGTAGTATTGCATGTGTAGCAAACACGCGCAAAGCTCTGTCACTTGCCACCCAAAAATACTGGCAATACATATGCAAGCCGAGCGCGCGCGTGTATATATGTGTGTGTGTGTGTGTGCGTGCGTGCGTGCGTGCGTGCTGTGCGTGCGTGCGTGCGTGCGTGCGTGTGGTATTGTATGTGCGTGGGTGCGTGGGTGCGTGCGTGCCTGTCGGTCTGTCTGCCAGTCTGCCTGTCGGTGTATGTGTGTGTGTGTTTAAAAGAGAGAGAGAAAGAGAGAGAGAGAGAGAGTGAGAGTGTGTGTGTGTGTGTGTGTGTGTGTGTGTGTGTGTGTGTGTGTGTGTGGTGTGTGTGTGGTGTGTGTGTGTGTGTGTAAGAGAGAGAGAGAGAGACAGACAGACAGTCAGAGAGAGGGAAAGTGGGGGAGGGCTGTGTGCAAGTGTTTGTGCTGAAATCCACTCACATTACAAAATCCTCTTAGTACCCAATTAAACCAAAAACTAATGGATTTTCTCGACGACTCATGAGCTACTCAGTTCCCCGGTACATTTTTTTCAGTTTCCACCAGTACACATGGTCTTTTCCGAAAGGCGAAACGAAACGGGCTTTCGTGTGTGGGCAAAATGTTCTGCGTGCGTTTGAGCACAGGACCTTAGTTTATCAGTTAGATTTTCGCAAGTCTTGGCAGCATAGAAACATATGCTCCATTACATTCGGAACTTGCTAATATATATATATATATATATATATATATATATATATATATAATATATATATATATATATATATAATATATATATATAATAATAATAATAATAAATAATAATAATAATAATAATAATAATAATAACCGGAGAAGTCTAAGCGTTGTCAAACAATCTCCAGTACTTTCACACTCATATCTGACCACCAGGGAAATCTTAATGGACGCTATTTGCCGTGTGGTTCCGACCGTTGAGCGAAGCATCAGAAATCTCACTCAGCTTCTCTAAGGGCCAGCACAGTAAGGGCGGCGCCCATCTCTCCCTCGCTGCTTTATCTTCCCCGATTCTAAAGAGGCAGGTCACCATTTACAACTGGGTAAAATGGGGGGCTGTACTGAAGCCAAGGCACGCAAACGGTCACCCATCCAATAGGTAACCACGTTCGATGCTGCTTAACATTGGCTGGCGGAAAGGGAGTGCTCTGACGACTGAGATGTCTCCAATCTATATTCTAGATACGTACGAATTGGGAGGGGGGAGCTATCAAATGTCACATTTGGTCGCTGGGCAGAAGGGTAAAATATTACAGTGAACTGAACAGCAAAATAGCCATACAACGATGCACCAGCTGAAATCTATGTAAAGCAAATGACTGGCTTCTGTCTCCATGTTAGTCCATCTGTAGGTCTAAAAGGCGGGGGTTGAGGGGGGGGGGGGGGGTATGGCTCTGTAAACATTGTTTAAAAAGTTCGGGAGGAGAGGAGGGCAGGGGTGTCGAATGCTGTTATGACATGGAACTCGCGAAGAATTCACTTCAATGTCACAATAATTCCAAAAGGGGCCAAGGTAAAAAATCTAGTTACAGGAATGGGGGAGCACACCGAAATGCTTCGCCATAATAAGCTGTGCAACTCCGTTTTGGAACCCGGTATGGAAATGAAAAAGAAAAAAAAAAGTTCTCTTGCCTTTCTATACGTTTCAATTTCGAAAATGTAGAAATCATAAATTAAAAACAAACAGACAATGAATTAATAGCTATAAAGCTTACCTGCAGCCTCACCTTTAAAACTGCAGGGAGTGGTGACAACGAAGCGTCTTGTCCAGTTGTCGGAGTGACTTTGACTGTCACTGCTGGGCCCAACACAACAGTGAAGTGCGCAGGCCAGTGGGTTCAGCGCCCTCTCTGGGTGAACAGAAATTATTTCCACACGTGCATCCCGCCTCTCTCTCTCTCTCTCTCTCTCTCTCTCTCTCTCTCTCTCTCTCTCTCTCTCTCTCAGTGGATGGATCCTTTCTTTTTGCCAAACTTAATAGTACTGATCACGTATTTTCTTTTTTGTTTACTGTTTCTGAAAATATATATATGTATATATAATTTCTAAATATATATATTTGAGTTACCTCCCTTGTCAAAAGGCCTAGTTGGACAATGACGATAAATTGTCAAAGCGTTAAGTCTCTCTCTCTCTCTCTCTCTCTCTCTCTCTCTCTCTCTCTCTCTCTCTCTCTCTCTCTCTCTCCTCTCTCTCTCTCTCTCCTCTCTTTAAATAGTTATTAGTGTATCCAGTTAGGATGACGCGTTTTGTTGAATGTATCCCATTTTTCTTCTTTTAAAATATTGGTTGAACTGCTGTTGGTGGTGATGCTGGTATGTAGGGGTAGGGAGGGGGGTTCTTAGCTTTATTCCCTGATCAGGGCAAGGGCCGGATGAAAAAAAGTATGTAATGCTTACTCTGTAACCCTTGAAAAATAAAGAAGATTATTCATTCATTATTCATTCATTCATTCATTCATTCTTTCTCTCTCTCCTCTCTCCCCTCCTCTCTCTCTCTCTCTCTCTCTCTCTCTCTCTCTCTCTCTCTCTCTCTCTCTCTCTCTCTCTCTCTCTCTCTCTCTCTCTCTCTCTCTCTCTCTCTCTCTCTCTCTCTCTCTCTCTCTCTCTCTTGTTGTGGAATCCATGCCATGATGACTTTTTGGTCTATAATGTATTAAGTTCTCAGTATATGTGTTTTGTGCCCTGTCCCCCTCCCACTGTCCCCTTGTGAATGGGCATCTCTTGCTTACACAATAAACTTTTGTCATTGTCTCTGGGGGGTTTTCTTGGTCACATGTTACACCAAATAGTTACATGCAACCTCCTTTCCTCTCTTTTAGAATTGGGATAAGAAATTGATGCACTAAAAAAAAGCTGATTAATTATATGGGCAAACATCCAGTTATAAAAAAAAACAGTAAAATCTCTCTGCCATGCAAAACACTAACACTTTCTTGAACAAGACAGTCAACACACAAACTCCCTTTGGGGATATGGAGGATTACAAACGAATTCAACAGGAGAATAACCCTAACTTAACAATGATACACCCACAAAATATATCAACACTAACATGAGCTGAAAAACGAAAGTTCGTCGCAAAATGATAAACAAACAGTATCGAAGGTATCCTGATATTTCAAAGTACATCAATTTCTTTAAAAGACAAAACCTACACTTGTGAAAGACAACAAAAGAAATTTAAAGAAATACCTGCAAATCTTACGATTTTTGAAAGAGACATGCTGAGGAATAAAATCTTGTCATAAAAGTTGAAAGTGAGGATATTCCATGATAAAATTAAATTCGTCCCCTAAAACAGAAATCTTGCAGTTTGAACATATTCTTTCTTCCCGTGGTTTGTTATGGAAACGTCCAACCTCAATATAAGCTTTTACAACTACAATGAACTTTTATAAGAGCGTAAAGATATGTATCTGGTTGACAAGTCATATATTTTCCATACCCAAATAGATTTTTATGTTGTTTTTTATATAATAAAGGCATCTACTATTATCCCACGACTCATTATCCATTCATTAACAAAATTTGTATTGAGAAGGCTTAGATAGCCACCAGAACGTTGCCATATAGGCCTACAGCCCCGAACTGCCCTGGGGACTACAACTCCCTGATTTTTCCTCGGGGATGGTGTCTTTTCATGACAAATGTGTGCATATTGGTTTTTCATTGTGTTGTCATCCGCTACGGGCACACAATGGCCTGCTCTTCCGAAAGGCGGAGCGGATTTTTAACATGTGTGCAAGATGTTCTGCGTGATTTCACACACGGGGCCTCGGTTTATAGTCTCATCCGAATGACAACACAGTGTATGGCAACGTTATGGTGGCTCCTGCAACGGCACTGTATCGGCGATGGCCTTTCCAATGGACCATTCCAACGACGTAGAGAGGGGGGAGGTCTGCTGCATGGGCAACAGCTTGTCCTCCATACTTACTTACCCAGGCTTTGTGCTCTAGAGCCTAGGGCGCAACTCCATAGTCTTCCGAGACTGACGGATGCCTAGTGTCTTTCTGTCATGATGCTATGATATTCCTTGAGGCCAGGCTTCTTTTCCCTGTGACACTGCATCCCCTTTACTTCCCCTTCATTTTCCTGGCTATATTTTGATCTGTTGCCTTGAGGGTGAAGGTCAGTACTTATGACAAAAAGTATCCTAGGACCATTTTTTTTTGTTCTGTGGTTTCTTTCATGCATGCAAAATAAATATGTATTTGGATACCACTTTATGTTATGTCACATTCCTCTGCGTGAATTTCAGGCTGCTCTCCCTGGGCAGAGTGTGTGGTCACAAGAGCAGTGCCATCCGCTTTTTTATGTCTGTATGTGTATTTGTTTCCCAATCAAAGTGTCTTTTCTACAGAATTTTGCCAGAGACAACTCTGTTAGTGCTGAGCGTTCTTTTACATGCGCTGAAGATTTTTCACTCTGGACCTCTGTTTATCATGTTATCTGAATGACAAGTACCTAGACCACTACCCAAGGTCCAGCGGATTCGGGAACAAACGGTAATCAAATCTGATCCTCTTGCTTTCTGGGCAAGTGCGCTATTGTGGACCACCACCGATTTACGACAGGTGATCATGATTTATCACCGCAATTTGAAGGTCAGCTTCTGGACTATAAATCATGATATCATAGAAAATCATTGGGGGAAATTTACATTGAGTGACACTTATATCACAGACCTCTTTCTTGCTTCCTTCTTGTGTTATCCTTTGGACAACATATTCTCTTTCATTTTTTATATGTTAAATTAAAGATAAATTGTTAACATAGTTTGACATAAGTTCTGTGTCAACATGCTCTTTTGTGTTTTTATGTCAAGTTGATAACCAATCATTGACAAGGTTCGACATAAGTGGTGAGTAAAAAAAAATATTTTTAAAAATCTGTCCTAACCAAGATGCACAGCATTGTACAAAACAATGTCATGATGGTGATATCCCTGTTGAACACCACAGGCGGCTTCATCAGACCACAGTGCAGCACTATCAGATGTGTGATGGATGACAACATAGACACCAGCCGACAAGGGGAGAGAAGCTGCAGAGGTCAGAAGGGTGCGTGTGTCTACACTCTGCCCTCTGTCTCTGTCAGACAGCTAGACAGTGTTTTGCATTCCCACCTCTCCCCTCTCCCTCTGTCCAATCTTCACCACCTCCCCAGAGAGCCAAGGCTGATGCTAGCCTTTAGTGCCTTGTCCATTTTGTGAGAAATCACCGAGAGTTCCCCAAGGGTGACGTGTAGGTCTGGCTGTGAATTAGCGTGTGTTTGTAGACGGGGGTGAAGATATTGATTATGTAGGGAAGATTGGGAAAATAAAACTAACAAATGAGGTTGGGGGGTGGTCCTTTCGTTTTTTTGTGGTGGCTAATCAGCCATTTTCTTATGATTCTTTATTAGGGATGTGCTTGTCTTGTCTCCAGCACAAGAACTTGGAAAGACATTAACTGTCCTGTCCTGAACACAACTCCGCTTTAGTAGTATCGGTATTATAAGTTGTGTCACCTAAACTTCCTTGACACTAGACACTAAGGTGAAGACCCTCCTACCAAACGTAGGATTACAAGTTATTACAGCAAGTAACTCTCACACAGAATGTACATAAAACACAACACTCATCAGTTTAAGAAACCTGATAGATACCACACACACGCACTCACGCACAAGCATGCATGTCGCATGCACCCGCACACACACACACACACACACACACACACACACACACACACACACACACACTCACACACTACATGCACGCATGAGTGCACACACACACACACACACACACACATATATATATATATATATATATATATATATATATATATATTATATATATATATATATATATATATATATATATATATACACACACATACACACACAAGTTTCAGACATCAAAATGTCTGCAAACACTGAAACAAGAAGGTTTCAACAATCAAACAACAACAAAAACAAGTATGCAAATGTGCCCAGATGCATTCATGGGCAGTACAGAAGAACATGCAATGAAATGTATTTAAAAGTAAGCAGACAAGTAGATTTACAGAAATCGCGAGAAGTAAAAAAGTCCAGACTATTGCAACTTCATACTGAAAAGTCCTCTAGGCATGATTATACGTGTGTTGTTATATTAAAATCAGAGTTCTCTCTTTAAGGAACAAAAATAAAATTGTTTCATGAAAAGGTGCAACAACATCACTGAATAAACAAACTCAAGATCATTGAATTTACACACTCAAGATCTTTGAATAGACAAGCTCAACATCATTGATAAACAAGCCCATACAAATATTATAATCATCATCATCATCATCATCATCATCATCATCATCATCATCATCATCATCATACATGGAATTTATATAGCGCTATATCTTGTAAAAACAAATTAAATCAAATATACAGTGCCTAATTCTGCCAAAATGAAAACCAAAGCTGTGCTCATTCTCTCCAAGCATCAGCTTCATCTTGGAAATCCTTTGGCTTAAAAAAATGCTGTGATGGAGATTATTATTGAAACATGTTTTGTTTATTATCAAAAGACAGAGTTGATTCTTGTTTTGTTTCTCTGTCTCTGTGTTGTATTTGTTCATTTGTCTGATTTCTATATTTGTCCTGTTGAAGTCTATGGAACGAGCTTATTAAGAGTATCCTAATCTTGATTTATTTTTTTTTGTTAGTCGTCGGTGAAAATTCACATCTTTGCGCTTTGGGGGTGGTTTTTTTTCGAATGTTAGAAATGAAATATACACACATAATGCCAGCAAAGTTAGAGACAAGTTTCCTTTTTTTTGCCAAAATTGTATTCAGTCAAAACAACCCAGCAGCAAAACATGAAGCATGAATACAACAAACCATAAGCTTATCAAGTCTTTCGGATGAGACTATAAACCGAGGCCCCGTGTACGAACTCACGCAGAACATCTTGCGCACACGTTAAATCCTGTTCCGCTTTTCGAAAGAGTAGGCCATTGTGTGCCGGGCGGAACAGAAGACAAAAAAATTCACATACACACGGGGACTAGATGGTTTTTTTTTTGGTTTTTTTTTAAAGCACATTAGTGCTCATTCCATTATACTCGATATAAGATAGATAAATAAATGAATGAATAAATAAAGAGATAAATAAATTAATTAATAAATAGATGAATAAAACTACTCTAGGGGGACAAACGTGCACAAAAAAGGCTGCAGCTGAACAACATCACAACATATCGATAAAAAAAAAATAAGACAACTACATAAGTTATAAAATACCAGTCTGTGTGTAAGTCTGGACAACAACCACTGATGCTCACTCCTCTAACCCCCCCCCTTACCTCCTCATCCACCTCCACGCTAACCCCCCCTCCCCCCCCCCCCCCCACACACCTTAACATCAGCATCTTCATTTTCAGGACACATGCTGCTTGTCAGCACATGCTCAAAATTGATGGCCTGAGGATTGGCAGGTGCATAAAAAGACAGCATC
>CM060321.1:45980927-45983427 GCA_030674155.1 Stramonita haemastoma | reverse complement strand
TGTCTGGATGCCGTTTGCTGGTAAACACGCGACGAAAGTCCTGGTTCCTCTGGGTGTCCCTCAGCCTCCGCTGCCTCCATTTGTCTGTCAGTTCAGCCACGTGTTTCTTGATGGCGTCGGCACTCGTTCCAACTGCCTGAACTTTCGCAAGAGGATCGTCAGTGACGTCACACTCCGCAGTTTCCGTTGTAAACATAGAGCCAAGGTCAATGTCACGTTGCAGATCAGCGGGCTTTTCTTTCTCCGACTCGGTGACATCGTTTGGTGCATGGCGGATTTCACGTGCCCCCTCTTGCAATGGTGTGTTGATGGCAGAAGGGGGTGTGTCAGTACGTGACACAGCGCAGCCTGAAGGAGGTGTTGGCATAAACAAACATTGCGAATGTTCTTTTGTCACAATATTTTCACTTTCCTCCAGCTCTTGCCTCTGTGCTGTCCTTCTTCTCTCCTCCCCCCTTCGTCTGTCTCTGTCAGTCTGGCTTGGAGGCTTTTTTCGGTAGCTGACAGGGGTGTGCTGATTCGCCATGTTGCTGTTGTTAGCTTGGCTGGCTTGCAGTCGTAGAACAATAACTGTATTGTCGCCACTTCCAGCAATTTTCCAGGAAGTCAGGCGATTTTCTTGGAGCAGAGCATCCAGAGTAACTGTCAACGCTGTTGGTAGGCCAACAACGGGCATGGTTTCGGATGAAAAGTGTAATATTTGACAAACAAGCTAACAGCAAAATAATCTTCCTGCCTACCTCCAAGGGAGATCACTCTCTTCGACCAGACAGACAGAGAGAAACCGAGAGAGACACAGAGAGAGCAAGACAGAAAGAGAGACAGATAGATAAACAGACAGAGACAGACAGATAAACAGACAGACAGACAGATAGACAGAGAGAGACCGAGAGAAACCGAGAGAGACAGGGAGATAGAGAGATAGATATAGAGAGATAGAGAGACAGACAGACAGACAGAGAGAAACCGAGAGAGAGAGAGAGAGAGAGAGAGAGAGAGAGAGAGAGAGAGAGAGAGAGAGAGAGAGAGAGAGAGAGAGAGAGAGAGAGAGAGAGAGAGAAAGACAGAAAGAGAGACAGACAAACAGACAGAGACAGACAGATAAACAAACAGACAGACAGTCAGACAGACAGACAGATAGACAGAGAGAGACCGAGAGAAACCGAGAGAGACAGGGAGATAGAGAGATAGATATAGAGAGATAGAGAGACAGACAGACAGACAGACAGACAGACAGAGAGAAACCGAGAGAGACAGAGAGAGAGAGAGCAAGACAGAAAGAGAGACAGACAAACAGACAGAGACAGACAGATAAACAGACAGACAGTCAGACAGATAGACAGAGAGAGACCGAGAGAAACCGAGAGAGACAGGGAGATAGAGAGATAGATATAGAGAGAGATAGAGACAGACAGACAGACAGACAGAGAGAAACCGAGAGAGACAGAGAGAGAGAGCAAGACAGAAAGATAGACAGATAGATAAACAGACAGAGACAGACAGATAAACAGACAGACAGACAGTCAAACAGACAGACAGAGAGAGACCGAGAGAAACCGAGAGAGACAGGGAGATAGAGAGATAGATATAGAAAGAGAGACAGACAGACAGACAGACAGACAGACAGACAGACAGACAGACAGACAGACAGAGAGAGTACTGAAGGAAAGGTTACTACGTTCCTGGACACTGTATTGTATGGTTTTTAGCGAAACGGTGGGAGAAATGGACAAGGAATAGCCTGTGTTTGAGACGAGCGGCTCTGAATGACTTGACATTTACACTGATAACGAAACCAGTCCACACTCGAGGAAAGGTCAATAGAGGACATTTTACAATAACGGTTTCAAGCGTGTCTGTGAGGGGAATCAACATATACTGCTTTCACTACGTTCAGAGATTAGTTTTGATTTGATGGAGTTGACATTTACGCAAACACCGTAACATTTAAGGGTGGGGGGAGGGTTGTTGTAACCTACTCTGTGACATACCTAAGTCTAGAGCCTAGAGATCAACTCCATAGTTTTCTGAGACTGACGGATACCTACTATTATTGCTTAAGCAAAATATATATTAATTACACACAGGACCTAACCTTATCATGGTCTTCGAAAACTCTAATAGCAAAACTAAGGCTTTTCTTTCTTTTCTCCCTACGGCTAGAGCTCCGAGGTTTGCCAATGGTGAGATTGTACGTATGCAGCTAACCGTTTTTTAACCTATCATTAAGGCAGCCCCATTCCATCTAAATACAACATCTGTGTGCATGCTGCTTTTTTCATGTCGTCCATTCCTACCACCTTCCCTGACCCTAAAGACGGCAGGTACTCATTTACAGCTGGGTAAACTAGGGGAACTGTACTGTAGCCAAGGCGTACAAACGGTCACCCATCCAATTGGCAACCACGCTCGATGCTGCTTAACCCAGCGAGGGAGAGGAGATGGGCACCGCCCTCAACGTGCTGGCCCCTAGAGAAGCTGAGGTCTCTGACACCTCGCC
>CM060321.1:45970927-45975927 GCA_030674155.1 Stramonita haemastoma | reverse complement strand
AAAAATTAAAACGATCATAGGTGTAGTTCCTGTTTTGGCCATGTTCTCTTTTCCTGGGAAAAGCAGCCTGAAATTCATGCAGAGAAGTCTGTAGAGACTGAAAGTGATAGTTATACAGTGCGCCAAGCTGTTGAACTTTTTCCAGCAATGCCATGCAGTGTGTGTGCTGTCTCCTGTTCGCTGTATCACATCCTATGTGTGGCCCGGCGCGCGGTTATTGATGTCAGCAAATCTGGACTCCCCAAGACTGTCCTACAGGAAACAGTGCGAGGAGGGAGACGAAGAGGCGGGTAGAGAAAATGATGGGAAGACAACATCAGAGAGCGGACTGGCCTTGAGCGAAACGGCTTTCGACGGAAAGCTGAAAACTGTGAGGAATGGAGGAAGCTGGTTGCAAAAGCTTCAGTGGTGTCCCAACGATCTACAAGACTATGAGATAGGTGCTGGTGGAGGATGTAACGTAAGTAAAAGTGCCAAAGCTTACATTTAAATGTCTGTTTTGTTTGAAAACGCTGTGTTGAGATTACCTTTATTTACGGCAAAACTCCTAACATAGCAATCAGGGGGAAATAAACTCAGAAGTCAGAATATGGCTGTCTATATGGCGAGATAACTGAAAACGACCAGGCCATACACATAAACTTTCCAACCAGTGTGTACTTACAGTTTCGAAGTGGTTCCAGGGGGGGGGGGGGTATGGAGACGGAGTACATATTCTGGGTGACCACCAGGGTGTTAAGCTAAGGAACGTGCAACAACAACCACAACAACAACAACAACAACCACAACAACAACAAGAAGACAACAACCTCCTTGGGAAAACAGAAAATTTAAAAGAAATGTTTTTGAGGATAGATTTCATTCTTTTTGAGAAGCGTTAAAATCATAGGAATTTCGTTATCATTCAATAACAACAACAAAACACGAAACAAAACAAACAAAAAATTCAAAATCTTAGAACCAAGGCCACCAAATCACGAAAGACTCCTGATACATGTGCTCAAGAAATTCCTTCCCCCTCTTTTTTGTTTGAATTCATCTATCAATCTTACGTTGCAAATCATACCTTAGTTTTATTTTCTATAATTACAAAATCACAGCCTACTTCTTTTACAATCTGATTTTACGAAGGAAATGAAAAAGCCTGATAGCTTTCAATTCTTTTTTGTTATATCGTTTCCATAGAAATGGTTCTGGTCTCAGAAATGAAAAACACATGTGTGTGTGTGTGTGTGTGTGTGTGTGTGTGTGTGTGTGTGTGTGTGTGTGTGTGTGTGTGTGTGTGTGTGTGTGTGTGTTTTGTTTATTGTTTATTGTTTATTTGTTTGTTTTGAGGGTAACGGAATAAGCACTCGTGTGTTTTTTTACATCCAGTCCTCCTGTATATGCAGTTTTGTAAATTTTGTCATCCGTTATTTTGTGTGTGTGTTGTGTGTGTGTGTGTGTGTGTGTGTGTGTGTGTGTGTGTGTGTGTGTGTGTGTGTGTGTGTGTGTGTGTGTGTGTGTGTGTGTGTGTGTGTGTGTGTGTGCGTGCGTGCGCGTGCGTGCGCGCGGGCGATTTTTTTTCTTTTAGCAATTCTCACGACGGATGCTACAACCGAGGGGTTCAGCCTGTTTGACTTCGATCCTGTGGATCTATGAAGTCGCGCGTTCAAATCTCGGCAGAGGCATCTGTTGATTTAAGGTTGGAGTGTTCAACGATTTCCCAGGTCCTTCCTGTGGGGGGAATAGACAGATGTATTATCTATTTTCTTTTTTTATTCTTTTATATCGAGGATAACAGAATAAGCAATCATGTGCTTTTTTTTCATCTAGTCCCCGTGTGTATGCAGTTTTTGTAAATATTGTCATCTGTTCCCACCGGCACACGATGGCCTACTCTTACGAAAAGCAGAACAGGATTTAACGTGTGCGCAAGATGTTTTGCGTGCGTTCGCACACGGGGCCTCGGTTTATAGTCTCATCCACAAGCCACCTTATATGTGGAACAGTGGTTAGGACGACTATAGGATGCTCCTGTTACAACTTCATTTCTTCCTGGTGGGCAGTGATCTCCACAGGGCTCCGTTCTCTGTGTCTGCCTTTTAAGTGTGTGCCTCTCTCTCTCTCTCTCTCTCTCTCTCTCTCTCTCTCTCTCTCTCTCTCTCTCTCTCTCTCTCTCTCTCTCTCTCTCTCTCTCTCTCTCTCTTCTGAGATGATTGATGATATTTATTTTTATGGAAGTGTGAGTTTTTAAAAAATATTTTTGTTGACTGGTTTGTTTTGATGACGATATAATTTGGCGATGCTCTCTCTCCTCTCTCTCTCTCTCTCTCTCTCTCCTCTCTCTCCCTCTCTCTCTTCTCTCTCTCCTCTTCTCTCTCTCCTCTCTCTCTCCTCTCTCCTCTCTCTCTCTCTCTCCTCCTCTTCTCCCTCCTCTCTTCTCCTTCTCTCCTCTCCTTTCTCTCTCTCATCTTTCTCACCTTTATTCTATCCTACTTTTATGAGAACTTTTTGTTGTTTTCTAATTCAAACGATTTTTACCTTGAATTATTGAAATGTGATATTTCATATATGTTGTTGTGTTTTAAGGATTTATGTTTTTGTTGTTTGTTTATAATCTGTTTTTCTTCCCCCTTTTATGCCTACTTTGCTTTTTTTTCCCGCTTACACACACACACACACACACACACACACACACACACACACACACACACACACACAACACGCACGCACACACACACACACACACACACACACACACACACACACACACACACACACACACGCACACACACACACACTCACACACTCACACACTCACGCATTATATATTTGTAATGCCTTCTGTTTCATGGTCCTGAATATTTGCTATTTCTAAAATGTTTTTTGCTATGTTATTTTTTGTTTAAATAATTATCAGTGTATACAGTTGGGATGACGCGTTTTGTTGAATGTATTCTGTTTTCTTTTTTAAAATATTGTTTAAACTGCTGCTGGTGGTGATGCTGGTATGTAGGGGTAGGGAGGGGGTTTCTTAGCTTTATTCCCTGATCAGGGCAAGGGCCGGATGAAAAAAAGTATGTAATGCTTACTTACTCTGTTACCCTTGAAAAATAAAGATTATTCATTCATTCATTCTCTCTCTCTCTCTCTCTCTCTCTCTGCATGTCTGTGCACACGAATACGCACAAAACCCCAACCTCAATAGCTATTATTCTGCTTTTATGTTACAATGTGAAGAACACGGAAAAAAGAAAATACTCAAATCGTGACCTCAGCCTTTGAAGTGTGTAATGACGTGACCCCCAAAATCCTCATGTCCTGTGTGATGTCATCTTTCGGAACGAGGCCAGCCTCCATTTCGTTTATGAAGGGAGAGAACTGACCTGCCTATCAAGCAGAGAAATGGAGCTTGCCAAGGTGACATGTGTGAGGAGCAAAGAATTTTTTAGGCTGAAGGGACTGTATAGACAAAGAGACCGCTGCCATACACATACATGCCTGCACAACACAGAATCCTAACCGTATACATGCAGTAAAACAGTTAAATATACTATCTTTCTCTCAAGGAAAAAATATCACTTGTTTTCCTTCACTTCGATTTTCCCAAAACGAAAAACAAAACATTTTCTGATCTTTGTCATTACAAAACTAACTGGTGACAATTTTCACTGAGCGAATCTTCCTAAACTTGTTGTGGTAACCAAGTCTAATCATAATTACAAACGAATTGGTACAGGTCACAATCACAGCATCAAATAATAATGCAAAAAAAGACTTCAATCGAAATCACAAGTGACAGGATGGTTATCATGATACGCTTTATCTTCAAGACTGAATATGACTTTTTGTAAGAGCCCAAGCAGAATTATCCCATTTAAAGGCTCTCCTATCAGCCAATCACCAGCTTATTTCCAATGTTACACATTTTGTTTTCATCCAGTCCTTATACCATCATTACCCATAATAGATACTACAACTGTGCGATTCATACTGTGATTCCAGGAGAATGTAACAGAAGAGAGAGGGGGGAAGAGAGAGAGTACAGAGACAGGCATCAGACAAACAGACAGACAGACAGACAGACGGACAGACAGACAGACGGACAGACAGAGACAGACAAGACATACAGAGACGATGAATTGATGATTGAATTGATTGATGATTGATTGATATGATTGATTGATTATCTTTTATATCGAAGAGATGACAGACAGACAGACAGACAGACAGACAGACAGACAGACGGACGGACGGACAGACAGAGACAGATAGACAGACAGACAGACAGACAGACAGACAGACAGACAGACAGACAGACAGACAGACAGAGAGCAGAACATTTATCAACCACAAATTAACACCACAAGGGAGGATACTGTCTCCATCTCTGAAAGGACGTCACAAAGACTGTCCTGAATAGGATAGAAAACAAATTAGCAACGAAAACACAAACAGGATGAAAAAGAAATATATAACATAAAAAAGACAAATTAATGAGCTATCAATAACAATGTGAAGACATCCTTTAATGATAACAAATAATTCCTGTCAACCGTTTTCTTCTTTGTAAAAAGCGAGGAGAAAAATACACGATGAATAACTTGAACAAAATAAAAGAATGATGGTAATACGAAATCTATCAAGTCTTTTCGTTGGTATTGCCAACATTATATTGTACCATATTGTATTTATTGTATTGTCTTCATTGCATTGTATTCATTGTACTGTATACTCCTTTAAGTCACGGCAGAGTTCTCTGCGCAAAATTCGGGTTGCTTCCTCAGGGAGAGCGCGTCGCCACAAGAGCAGCGCAATCCATTACTTTTTTTCTTTTCCTCTATGCGAGTGTACTTCATTTCTTTGATGTGTGTGTGTGTGCGTGCGCGCGTACGTGCGTGTGTGCGTGCGTGCGTGCGTACTGTGTGTGTGTTTATCAGTTTCTATTACGTCGCTTTTCTCGAATCCATCTTTCTTCTTTTTTTGGAAAAAATGATACTGAAGATGATATCTTTACC
>CM060321.1:45935927-45965927 GCA_030674155.1 Stramonita haemastoma | reverse complement strand
AACAAACATACTTTTTTCTTTTTCTGATGTCACAGCTATCTATCTATAAAATCAAACCTGTAACCTAAACAAAATTAAAAAATAAAACACTTTCAATAAGTAAAAAAAGCAAGATCTACAGTAAAACGGATGGCCCATCATCACTCAGCCATAAAGGAACTTACTTAAAACAGAACTCCTAAAACAATACCACCAGGTTTAGGTTTAACTTGTTCCTTAAACACTCCTGTCTGCTGTATACCATTGTCTTGCCATCACACCATGGCTGTCTGCTCCAAATCTGATGTTACAGAAAGACCAGACATGTCCTGATCTTACAGGTCAGAGGGGAAATCAGTGCTGCTTTGCATAGAGCTGCTTTGCATATGTATGGGCCATGAGAGCTGCTTTGCATATGTATGGCCATGTCACTTAGCACGTGCATCAACAGACTGTGTATGATTGACAGGAGGAGATTGCTGCATGGACAAGTATGGCTTGTGAGTATGATGATAGTAGGCAGACTATGGTGTTTTTCGTGTGTCAGAAGTACATTACTGTATTGTCTTGAAGTTTCCAAGTTTTGAGCTGTTGATCTGGAAAGGAAAGTTAGATGGGTGCCTGGTGTGTGTGTGTGTGTGTGTGTGTGTGTGTGTGTGTGTGTGTGTGTGTGTGTGTGTGTGTGTGTGTGTTGTGTGTGTCTGTGTCTGTGTCTGTCTGTCTGTCTGTCTGTCTGTCTGTATGTATTTGTATGTATGTATGTATGTATATGTGAGCGTGTGTATGTATGTATGTATGTATGTATGTATGTATGTATCTATCTATCTATCTATCTATCTATCTATCTATCTATCTATCTATCTATCTATCTATCTATCTATCTATGTTTGCACCTATCTACATTTTTGTCCATCTGTCTGTCTACCTGTCTGTCTATCTTTCTCTCCTTAGTCTGTGTCCTTCCCTCTGTCAGTCTTTGTCAATTCTGTGTGTGTGTATGTCTATGTCAGATACATGTTTTGAGACCAACTACCTGTACATGCTTTAAGTCTGTCTGTTTTTGATGGATAGCTTTAGGGACATAAGACAATGTGAATACACTTTTTGAATTATCAAAACTATCTGTCACACATGCATGCGCATGTGCATGTGCACACACAGGCACACACACAAATATATATACATGATTATTTACTTAGTCATACATACATACATACATACATACATACATACATACATACATACATACATACATACATACATACATAATATATAAAATAATATATATATATATAATATATATTATATAATATATATATATATATATATATATATATATACCGTAAAATCCCTAGCATGCGCCCCCCACCCCCCCCCCCCCACCCCCCACCCCCCCTGTGCACTGATTTAGGGTAAAACTGGGGGGGGGGGGTTTGCTAGAGATGGACCCCTTTGCACAAAGTAATTTTTGTGAAGTGAAGTGAAGGAAAATAGAAAAAAAATAGATAAAAGGGACTTTGAGGCAAAGAAGGCCGAGTTCCATCCTTTCCGTTACAGGTCCTTGTTTCGCAATACCCTGCCTCCAGATCTTTCATCTTCCAGATAATGCAGCACACTTTGGTCGACATGTTCAGATCTAAATGCTGGTCCTTTTGACAGTTTCTGTTTTTGTGTCTTTTTCGTACTGCTGTTCAAGTCTATCTCTGTTCTCACTCTATTCCCTGATCCTCTTCCTATCCACAGAAAATTCACGGGCACACTCCGAAACATTCCCACCTGCTTGGTTATCCAGATACTAGAGGGCTTCCAATTTGAAAGATACAGTGTAAGACTGTCGCTTCGGCATTTTGCAAAAATGGCACACAGAGAGTCAAGAACCAACTTCCGGCCATCAGGAACCGTCGTCAAAGTACCCATATGTCACTGACAGACAAAAGACGTCAGTGAAAAAAGCATGACATAATTTTAAGTCACTTTGTTGAGGATGGGTGGGAGTGAGGAGAGGGGGAAAAGAATAAGAAAAAAGGAAAGAAACACGAAAATGTAAAGAAGGGGGAAAAGATGACTTTTAGAACAGTCTGCACAAATTCTAGTGAAAATGAGCATAGTCTCTTTGAAGAAAGCAGGGTGGGCGTTTGCTAGGTAGCTACCCCTGTGCACAACCTTTGGCCCAAAGTGGGGGGTGGGCGTTTGCTAGATGGTGGGCTTATGCTAGGGATTTTACGGAATATATATCTATATATATCTATTATATATATATATATATATATATATCTATATATATATATATATCTATATATATATATATGTCTCTGTATGTGTACTATACATACAGACATACATGCCCTTGTGTGTGTCTATAACTTCCCACCTGTGTTCCCTCTTTCTTCCCTTCCCTCCCCTCACACACACACACACACACACACACACACACACACACACACACACACACACACACACACACACACACACACACACACACACACACACCACACCTTGCATGCCTTCAACAAAATCACTAACAACTGACTGTGAACATGTCCAGTGGGTGTCGGGGAAAACTGCCGACTGTATGCATGTCTGCACACTCCTACCAATATTCACACCTCACCACCATCTTCATTTCCCAGGTCACATGTCACAAGCCAGCAGTGCTGAATTTGATGATCCAACCTGAAATTTGCAGGTGGAAATTGACAAAAACGTGCTCATATTATCAACAATTATTTTCCAGATGGTGTGAGAAAAAAATAAGTATAATGGAATGTAACTTGTTAAAATTCCTATTATTTTTCCCTTTATTGAGATTTTCTGTTCTTTTTATTATTCTAAAAAAATCATTCTTGAGGGAGCTGGACCATTTGACACAATTGTAATATAGTTTCTTGAGAGAGGGAGAGAGAGAGAGAGAGAGAGAGAGAGAGAGAGAGAGAGAGAGAGAGAGAGAGAGAGAGAGAGAGAGAGCTATCAGACAGACAGACTGACAGAGCTGAGAGGGGAAAAGAGAGGGAAGACAGAGAAGACATATTTATTTATTTATTTATTCTTTTATATCGAGGATAACAGAATAAGCAATCATGTGCTTTTTTTCATCCGGTCCCTATGTGTATGCAGTTTTTGTAAATATTGTCATCTGTTCCCACCGGCACACGATGGCCTACTCTTACGAAAAGCGGAACAGGATTTAACGTGTGCGCAAGATGTTCTGCGTGCGTTCACACACGGGGCCTCGGTTTAAAGTCTCATCCGAAGGACTTAGAGACATAGAGAGATGGAGGCAGAAGTGAAGTAAAAGGGGAGAAGGAGATATGAACAGAGATAGAAACTAAGGAGAATTGGAATGATTGTCAATGAAGGAAATGGAGGGGGGGGGGGTAGAAAAACAGTAAAATTGTGCCAGGAGGCAAAAGACATGGAGGAAGAGAAAGAGAGAGGTGGAAAGATATGGAGACAGACAGTGTGTTGGGGGGGGGGGAGCACCAGTGTTTATGGCTGTGTCTCTGTGTGTATAGTCTTTGTGTGTGTATGTCTGTGTGTCTGTCAGTCTGTCTGTCTGTCTCTCTGTCTCTGTCTGCGTCTCTGTATGTGTGTGTGTGTGTGTCTCTATGTATGTATGTGGGTGTGTTTGTGTGTGTGTGAGTGCGTGTGTGTATGCCTGCTTGCGTGAGTTTGTGAGAGTGTGTATGTGTGTATGAGTATGTGTATGTGTGTGCATGAGTGTTTGTGTGTGTGTTTGTGTGTATGAGTGTGTGAGTGAGTGTGTGTGTGTGTGTGAGTGCGTGTGTGTATGTCTGTGTGAGTGTGTGCGCGTGAGCGCGTGCACGCGCATGTGTGCAGAGCACGTTGAAGCTATGGAGCCCTCTTGTCTGCCCTGACCTTCAGACAATCCGAGGAGCTGTCACAGGCACCAAGGTCATGCCTGCCTTATAGGACAGACCCTCAGGTCTCCCTCCTCTTGGGACAATGTTTCATGTCTGGCAGCCCTAAAGTACCCTGCGTGATTGCTGACTGAGGGAATTGATGGGGGCAAACAGGCCAGAGAATGGAGAGTGAAGGAAAGCTATTAGACCACTTCATAAAAACCAGTAGAAAGGAGAATGAAGAGGAGAAGCCAATGAACTACCAACTGCAAAAGTAAAGAGGGAGAGAAAGTGAGAAAGCGATTCACATTCAAATTCAAATTCTTTTATATTGAGGATAATGAATAAGCACTCATATGTTGTTTTCTTACATCCAGGCACCCTTCTTATCAGGGATAGCATCCAGATATGAAAAAACAATTTTAACTAAACATCAACAACAATAATAAACCAGGTAGCAAAACAAGAGACAACAACAACAGTAACAAACAAAGGACAAGAAATAAGGACAGAAAGACAATAAAGAGAAAGAGAGATGGGGGGGAATGGAGGGAGGGAGAATGAGGATGGCAATAGTTTATTGTTGTAAGCTTTCAATCCCATCCACAAAGGGCAGTGGGAAGAAAATGGGCACCCTGCCACCAAAACAAAAAGAACAAAATCTAGATACTGAACATATTCACCATTCAGCTTTAATGTGTTCCTTAAAGGCTGTTGTCTGCTGTACACCATTGTCACGTCATTTTGTCGTGACTAGACTGTCTGCTCCAAATCTGATGTTACAGAAAGACCAGACATGTCCTGATCTTACAGGTCAGAGGGGAAATCAGTGAAGAGCTGCTTTGCATATGTATGGGCCATGTCACTTAGCACGTGCATCAACAGACTGTGTGTGATTGACAGGAGGAGATTGCTGCATGGACAAGTATGGCTTGTGAGTATGATGGTAGGCGGCAGACTATGGTGTTTTTCGTGTGTCAGAAGTACATTATGGTGCTGTCTTAAAGTTTTGAAGGTGTTAGAAGGTGTTTGTCTGTCTGTCTATCTATCTATCTGTCTGTCTGTCTGTCTATCTGTCTGTCTGTCTGTCTTCCTGTTTGCCTGTCAGTCTGTCTGTCTTTAGGCATGTGCGCTTTTTTATTTACGTTTATTTGTTTAGGCATGTATGTTTAAATCAGATATATGTTATGGGCCAACTACCTGCATATGCCCCCATATCTACATTCTTTGATGTGAAGGTTTGGTAAGAATGGAGAATGTGTATGCATTTTTCCTTCAAATGATCACAGCATGTTACATGTGTGTGCGTGCGCCCCGCGCGCGCGCGCGTGTGTGTGTGTGTGTGTGTGTGTGTGTGTGCATGCGCACATACACACACACACTACACACACAGGGGACAGGATAGCCTTGTGGTCAGAATACTGCGCTGACAGTTTGATGACCTTTGTTTCATTCCTGTTTGAGGGGATTTTTACCCTTAACTGAACATCAGTGCTGACTCCACTATCCCCAAAAGTCCTCCGGATGATACTATAAGCCCAGGTCCCATATGCGAATGCACACAGAACACCTTACGCACATGTCAAATCCTGTTCCACTTTTCGAAAGAGTAGGCCATTGTGTGCCGGTGGGAGCAGATGACAAGATTTACAAAAACTGCATACACACGGGGACTGGATGTAAAATAGCACATGAGTGCTTATTTCATTATCCTCACTATAAAAGAATAAATAAAAATTAAAAATAAATAAACACACACACATACACATGCACGCACTTATGCATGCGCACACACAGGTGCATGCATATGTGCAACTTCTCACTTTTACTCCATCCTTCTACCTCCCCTACCCCTGCCCATACCCCTTCCCTTCACTCAAACCCCCATGCATCCTTTGACCAATGAGTTACTACTGACTTGATCAATTCCATGGGTGACAAAAAGAACAGTCTGTAAGCATTTCTGCACACTCCCATCAGTATTCTACCCCTCACTGACCCCCACACCCCCACCCCTCATCCCCCTTCCACCACCACTACCACCATCTTCAATTCTGAAGTCACCTGCCAACAGGCAGCACGTGCAGAATCTGATGAATCAACCTAGAACTCCAAGAATCACAAATGGTGAGATTTGTGCCTATGCTATCATTTTTGCCTACCATGAAGGTAGCCGCTTTTCTCCGACTTTCGGGACGTATACTTGGTGTGTTCATGTTTTTTGTAACCCACCTAACACTGACATGAATTATTCAATCTTTAATGTGCCTATTTCATCTTCTGCATGTGTATAACTAGGTCTATACACAAAGGGAATTAAGGTACTGGCAGGTCTGTACTTGAAGATGACCTGAGAAATCGTAAAAATTCCCACCCTTAATTTACCAGACGCCACCACCAAGATTGGAACCCATGACTTCGTGGGCCAAGGGATTGAAGTCAAAGTTTTAATCACATGGCTATAATGTCTGTCAGAAATGGTGGTGATAATATCAAGAACTAATTGCTTGATGTGGAAAAATGAGTAACGAAATGCAGCTTGTCACACTCTTTTTTTTTCCTGTGAGTTCTATGCTATTTAATATTATTACAAAGTCATTTTCAATGGAGCTGAGGCATTTGACAGAATTATAATGTTAGTTCTCTGTAAAGTGACAGGGAACTGAGAGAGGAGATGGAGAATGTAGGGAGAACTGAGATGCAGAGAGAGAGAGAGAGGAGGAGGAGGAGGAGAAGGAGGAGGAGGAGGGAGACAGACAGACAGACAGACACAGTGACAGACAGACTGACAGAGACAGACATAGACAGAATGAGACAGACTGACAGAAACAGGCAGACAGAGACAGATACAGACAGGCAGACAGGGAGATAGAGAAGGAGAGACAGACAGAGAGACAGAGGCAAACAGACAGAGAGACAGGCAAGCAGGCAAGCACACAGGCAGAGAGGAGAGAGAGAGAGAGAGAGGAGAGAGAGAGAGAGAGAGAGAGAGAGAGAGAGAGAGAGAAGAGAGAGAGAGAGAGAGAGAGAGAGAGAGAGAGAATGGGGGGTAGGCTAAGGAAGAATACAAGGAAGAGAAAGAGAGGGAGTGAGTAGGGGAGATCAGAGAGAAAGAAGAGAGGGAGGACAGACAGACAGACAGGCAGGAGACAGATACACAGAAGGCAGGGACCAAGAGAGAGTTTAAAGAGGGAGAGGTACAAGACCAGTGAAGCAGACACTAACAGTGTGTGATGGACAGTGTAATACTGTCTCCACAGTACTGACACCTCACACTTCATCACTCCATTCCGCTCTGTTACCTCCTCATCACCACCATCATCATCGTCATCGTGGTGTCCAATACATAACACTGAACCAGGCTGAGGGACAGCTGATGACTGCTATTACTGTGCTGTATGAAGCACGTTTGTGGGTGATCGTGCATCGTAATTGTAGAATCACCACTTGATAGCTTTTCTTTGCCACACACAATATTCATTCACCTACGCACGTACGTAGGTACGTACGTACGTACCTACCTACCTATCTACCTACCTACCTACCCACACACGCTCGCACGCACACACACACACACACACACACACACACACACACACACACATTCAGACATACATACATACATCCACACACACACACACACACACACACACACACACACACACACACACACACACACACACACACACACACACACACACACACACACACACACGTATATCTTTATATATATATAGAGAGATATATATATATATATATAGATATAGATAGATAGATAGATAGACAGACAGACAGACAGACAGACAGACAGACAGACATGACAGGACAGATAGATACATACATACATACATACATACATACATACATACATACATACATACATACATACATACATACATACATACATACATACATACATACATACATACATACATAGATAGATAGATAGATAGATAGATAGATAGATAGATAGATAGATAGATAGATAGATAGATAGATAGATAGATAGATAGATAGATAGAAACACAAAAGCAGGTACACACTGAACTGTAAACAACCAAGCTTCTCAGTAATAATAGTAGTAGGCACCATCAGTCTCGGAAGACTATGGAGTTGCGCTCTAGTCTTTAGAGCGCAAAGCCTGGGTAAGCAAGCATGGAGGGCAAGCTGTTATCCGTGCAGCAGACCCCCCACCCCCCCCACCTCTCCACGCCATTGGAATGATCCATTGGAAAGGCAATGACCGATACGAATGGTTCCAGTGCCGTCGCAGGAGCCACCAGAACGTTGCCATATACAGCCCGAGCCGCCCTGGGACTCCAACTCCCGATTTTTCCACAGGGATGGGGTCTAAAACAACACTGTATGCATGCTGGGTTTTTTTATTATTTTGTCATCCGCTCCTACCGGCACATGATGGCCTGCTCTTCCGAAAGGCGGAACGGGGTTTTAACGTGTGCGCAAGATGTTGTGCGTGCGTTCGCACACGGGGCTCGGTTTACAGTCTCATCCGAATGACTTTGACATTCAGTTCGACTTTTTCGTCAAACTGGGAAGAAAAGGCGAGGCTGGGTACGAACCAGAAACTCACGGTTTACATATTGGCAGGCGAACATCTTAACCATCTGCACCTTCCAGACAGACAGACAGACAGACAGATAGATAGATAGATAGATAGATAGATAGATAGATAGATAGATAGATAGATAGATAGATAGATAGATAGAGATAGATAGATAGATAGATAGATAGATAGATAGCTATCTAGGGGTTTTAAGAATAGTATTCTTAAAACAGGAAGGTCTTCCCGGGCTCCTATATATCTTTGGTAAAGCTGTTTACTCTGAACAAAATTTAATACTCCAACACTGGACTATTTCCAGCAGTTTTGCGACTCTATGGTCATGTGGGGTCATTCCGATGTTCTTCTCACACTTTCAGTCTCCTAACCTCTCCCAAACCTCCATGTCTCCGATTTTTATTTTATGAAAAGCTTTCTCCTTCTTCATGAATCAGTACTTCAGGGGAGTTTCGTGTCTCTGTGGATCTTGAAGTTGCTTGATGTTCATCACATCCTAGTCCTCAGAATTGTCCACGGGCATGGCACGTTGTCTCTTGTATTGAAAACATTATATCTTCTTCTTGCTGATTCACAAGTCTTCACCTTCCATGGAGATATTCGGGTGGGGGGGGGGGGCTGTCAGTTACTCCAACCTATTGGGAATTCTGTGCTATGGATTATCTATTTTCTATCCCTCTGTTTTTTTTCTTTTTCCTTTTCTTCCTGTCACCTCTTTCTTGTCTATTTTCTTCCTTGTTGGTCCATTCCCTGCTTTTTTTCTAGAAAGACTTAAAAGATAACAATCCTCTCCCATACCAAAATCAGATATGCTGGGCCTGATTTGTCAGGTGCTTAATGGCAGTGCAACGTTTCACTCATATGGCAGACGATAATAGTTACAGGCATGTCACACCAACATCTGGACTGGCCAAGACTGTCTTACAGGGAACAGTAAGGAGAGAGGGACGGGGGGCAGACAGAGGAAACAATGGGAAGACAACATCAGAGAGTGGACAGGCCTTGGGTGGAGCTATCTGCTATGGAGGGCAGGAGGACTGTGGGGAGTTGAAGAAGCTGGTTGCAAAATCTTCAGTAGTGCCCCCACGGTCCGCGGGACTACGGGACAGGTGATGGTGAAGGTGAATAGTTACTGTCTGAACGTTCATCCAAGAAGAAAAAGACAAGTCTTTAGCCCTTTCATTAAGCTCATATCCCTGTACTGTGACTTTTGAAGTCTTTTACCTGTCTGTTTCATTGGTCACACTCGTCACTCTGCATTGAGCTATTGATTGTTTGCTTGCTAATCTTTTCCCTTCTATATTGCTTCCTCTCTCTCTGTCTCTCTGTCTCTCTGTCTCTCTGTCTCTCTCTGTCTGTCTGTCTGTCTGTCTGTCTGTCTGTCTGTCTGTCTGTCTCTCTCTCTCTCTCGTCTCTCCTCTCTCTCTCTCTCTCTCTCTCTCTCTCTCTCTCTCTCTCTCTCTCTCTCTCTCTCTCTCTGACTTCCAAATCCATTTTTCTCTTTTCCTGTTCACATTTTGAACCCGTCTGGTATTCAAACTATGGAACTTTCTGCTAAAACTCAGGACCTCAGACTCTCCTCTTAGGAGCTTACTAGTGTTATAGCTGTATGTGTTTTACAAGACAGAACCAGGGTCCTCTGGGGACTGTGGTCATGTCTGGTGGTAAAGTGAAGTGCGTGTTGGTTGATGAAGTGAAGGAGGCATGTGTGTGAGGAAAGGTGGAAGGAAAGGGAGGCTGCTACTTCAGAGACTGGCCTAGGTATTCCACTGGGTGATTTCTCTGCTTGATTTTCCAAACTGGTTTTTTTTTTCTTCTCTGCTGAGTTGAGTTTATTGAGCACTACAAGTGTTTTTGAATGGTTGGTTGTAAGTGACAAAGTAAACGTTTATTTCCTGAAATAACGCTCTACCTGTGAGTATGCCTGAAAAAAATGGTTTAATACAGACCTGAAAGTAATGTATTCAATACCTATTAAAAAATATATTATATATAGCAAAATGGAGTAAGAACCGTTTCCATTTTCTGGCTGATTATTTCATAATGTATCAAAAAACATATAAAAATACATTTTGATAACATATATAAAACAAATACACTTGTTTGAAATAAATGTAAAGGGACATGGGTGTTAACTTTCAGTCACTTTTTTAAAAATCTGCAGCCCTAATATTGATAGAACGTGTGTCTCCCAGCCACAAACGAATGTCTCTAAAACAAAAACATGAAACAGTTAAGGGTTCTGCTTTTACTTGCTCCTTAAACACTCCTGTCTGCTGTATACCATTGTCTTGCCATCACACCATTGCTGTCTGCTCCAAATCTGATGTTACAGAAAGACCAGACATGTCCTGATCTTACAGGTCAGAGGGGAAATCAGTGAAGAGCTGCTTTGCATATGTATGGGCCATGTCACTTAGCACGTGCATCAACAGACTGTGTGTGATTGACAGGAGGAGATTGCTGCATGGACATATATGGCTTGTGAGTATGATGGTAGGCAGACTATGGTGTTTTTCGTGTGTCAAAAGTACATTACTGTACTATCTTGAAGTGTCCAAGTTTTGAAATGTCCATATGTGTGTGTGTGTGTGTGTGTGTGTGTGGTGTGTTGTGTGGTGTGTGTGTGTGTGTGTGTGTGTGTGTGTGTGTGTGTGTGTGCATCTTCCTGTCTGTCTGTCCGTCTTTCTGTCCATCTGTCTATCTCTCTGTTTGTGATTCCTAGCTTGGCACATAATTATATGATGGCACAAGTACACACAGGCATTTTTTCTGTCAAAAGGGACTGACTGTCATGGTCATCAAAAGAATGCAGTCTTAAAAACAACACTGAGTCAGACACCAAGGTAGTCCACAATAGTAAGATTGTATTCATGTGTGCTTGTGTGTCAGTTTATTATTAGTACAACTTCAAATAAAGAAAGTGAAAAAGTGTTACCATTTGCGCAAGTCTTGGAAACTGAGAAGGAATATATGGAAAAAAAAATAATGATTTAAAATGCTGGGGGAAAAGTGTAGAACATAAATAACTAGTGGAAGGTCAAACCTGATAATGCAGTGAGGAGGAAAGTGAGAAGAGAGGAATGGGAGGCAGTGAGACCTGATAATGCAGTGAGGAGGAAAGTGAGAGAGAGGAATGGGAGGCAGTGGGAATCACAGGATGAGAAACAGGCTTTGTGTTTTCATTGCCCAGCATGCATTAAGTATTGCACAGGAGGATGAAAACAGCCATGGGATGTTTGGAAATGCACACATGGTCCCTTCAGGCAGGGAGGAAAATGTCCCTCTCTGTTGTTAGGTGATGGAGGAAAATGTCCCTCTCTGTTGTTAGGTGATGGAGGAAAATGTCCCTCTCTGTTGTTAGGTGATGGAGGAAAATGTCCCTCTCTGTTGTTAGGTGATGGAGGAAAATGTCCCTCTCTGTTGTTAGGTGATGGAGGAAAATGTCCCTCTCTGTTGTTAGGTGATGGAGGAAAATGTCCTCTCTGTTGTTAGGTGATGGAGGAAAATGTCCTCTCTGTTGTTAGGTGATGGAGGAAAATGTCCCTCTCTGTTGTTAGGTGATGGAGGAAAATGTCCCTCTCTGTTGTTAGGTGATGGAGGAAAATGTCCCTCTCTGTTGTTAGGTGATGGAGGAAAATGTCCCTCTCTGTTGTTAGGTGATGTCCGAGGCTGGAGGACATCATTGTCTGTTTGCAGGGACATCAAAAAGAATGGCTGATGCATGCCGGCAGTGGACCTGAATGCCTGTGGGTGTGCCCACACCGGCGGGCGTGCACACACACACACACACACACACACACACACACGCACGCACGCACGCACGCACGCACGCACACACACACACACACACACACACACACACACACACACACACACACACACACACACACACACACACACACACACACACACACACTTGAGCCTAGGAATATATTATTATGTACAGATAAAAAGCCTGTGGCCTAGATATAGCCTACGCAGACCTGATTCACGAACCTTGCATTAAAACTAAAACTTTACTGTGCAGAGCCTTTGACAGTTACAAAAATTGCCTTTGACTTGAAAATTACATCCTCTCTTTTTTTTTGGTGATGTGTAATTGTTTAGTAAGGACAAGCATGCTGCAAATGTGCATCGAATTTACTTTCAGTGACAAACTGAATTAACAGTGAGGGGAGGGGGATTTCATAAACATGGAGGTAGATTACATTAGAGGACTGACAACAAAATTGTTTTCTTGATGTAAAGGAATCAGGATGAGTAATTTTCTTGCTGTCAACGGAGATAAGAAGTTTGATTTATCTCTCTGTAATCTTATCAACCTGTCTGCCTGCCTGCCTGCCTGCCTGGCTGTTTGTCTAAGTTCTATGCATTTGCCTTTACTAATTTTTGAGAACTTTTCATGAAGAGTCAAGGGTCTTTCATGTGTTTTTTTTATTGATATTCTCCACCTTTTTGTGTCAATTTTGTGCATGCTAGAAATGCCCTTTTTTCTGTTGCTGTGTTCATGTTTAGTTTTACTTGGCCTTCCCTGGTTATTCTGCTACCACCTAGGGGTTTTGTGGGTTTTATTTTAAACAAATGTCTTTTGTCTGCCCTGTATGGTGTAGTTAAAAAGTTAAAGTCTGTCCCGAGCCTAAGGTTCATCAGGCCAGTGCTTATCCGGTTTCTGTGGCGTTAAGCGACTGAGAGTCATAGACTCCCCCTGGATAGGACGCCAGTCTATCGCAGGGTTAACCCCAACACAAGGTTGGTACCCCTTTTACACCTGGGTGGGGTGAGAAAATAGCGTAAAGTGCCTTTTCCAAGGGCACAACGCCATAGCCGAAAGCTGGGATCGAACCCGCAACCTTTAGATTACGAGTCCAACGCCCTAACCATTAGACTACAGGGGCGGCTGCCCTGTATGGTGTGTCACTGTCTAATTCGAGCAACTAGGTAGTGATAATTCAACACTGGGATGAATAAAAAGATGTTTATTCTACTATTCTATCTGCTTTTGTGGACTTTGTAATGTATTGTGAGCAATATTTTTTTTAGAAAGAGGACTTTTTTAAGTTCGAAATTTGAAACTTATGATTGAACAATAGGGCTCTTAAGGTTTTCAGCAACTTTAGTCATGTCTGTACTGATTAGTTTATAAGGATAAATTGTAATTTGACACATGTCTATCGTGTAAACTTTCGTACTCCATCAAAATCATCAAACTTCACAAATAACAGATCTGTAAGACATCGACAACATTATAAAGGCAAGGTGAAAAAAATCCAAGCAAAGTAGGCCAACATCAAAAGAAAGTGAGTCAGAGCAACAACAACAAAATCTGCTCCATTTCTCAAGCTGCAAAACAGATCCATTTTCTTTTCCTTATCCCTTTGCTTGCTGATTTTTTAATATGTGATAGAAAATGCATCATCAATTTATGGAGTTTACCTGGTCAAATAGATACAAAAAAAATTAGCTTTAGCCGTGATGATGGTTGATGCAGTGTCCACAACAGTCCTCACACTATTGAGCTGTGTCTGTCTTCTGAGTATGTCCCCTTGGTAAGTCTCATTACTCTTCTTGACGGTTGGTCATTTCTCTCCCTTTCTGGATAAAACTGGAGGCTAGCCTCGTTCTGATAGATGACGCCATGCAGAACATGGTATGGAGCCGGGCCATTACACACTTCACGTCAGAAAGCGACGTGTGTAGTTTTGTCTATGTCTATGGCTTTTCTTTCCCTCTTCTTCTGTTTCTGATTCTTGTTTCCTGGCTTTGCTCATTCTTCCCCCTCCCCTTCCCCCTGTCATTTTCTCAATTCTGCCAAGTCTTTCTTCATCCATTTGTCTGCCTGGAGTTGGGTTTTTTTCGAACAGTGCAATGATTTAGTGGGTAAGTGTAACACGTATATCTAATCCTTGTGATTTTGAAATCACCTGCGCTTGTGTTAAACCTTGCCAGCACTTTGATGTAAGTCATGGAATTTTGTTTAATGGTTTCCCAAATCAGATTACGAACTTACGTGAAGATCTGTTTGTACCTTAATATCCTTTGAAAGAAGGGGAATTTTCATGATCTGTATGTTATGCTTGTGTTCGGATCTGCCAGGACCTACGTACAGGCGCATGCAAGCAGGGAAATGTCAACTTCAACGACTTTATAACGAATTCATATAAACATCTGGTGAATTTATTATGGAAGCAGCAAATCCCCATTGTATATTTCAAGATTTGGGGAGCGGGATAACTCAGTGGTCAGAGCACTCGCTTTCCCCCAGCCAATGTTAAGCAGCGTTGAGCTTGGTTACCTATTGGATGGGTGACCATATGCGTGCCTTGGCTTCAGTACAGTACACCCAGCTGAAAATGGGTACCTGCCCTCCTTAGGGTCATGGAAGGTAAAGCAGCGAGGGAGAGGAGATGGGCGCCGTCCTCAACATGCTGGCCCCTAGAGACGCTGAGGTCTCTGACGCCTCGCTCCCCTACAACGACAAAGGTTTATGGGATGCCTTTACCTTTTACCTTTTATATTTCTCAGATTTACTACCTTAGGTAGAATTGGAATTGTTTTTTTAAACTGAGATTTTTTAAGAAAAAAATGTTATACACGTTTTGTTACTTTACGAATTTTGGATTCTTCTTCTTCTTTGTCGAACGCTCAGACAGCAACTATTGTTGTCTGTCATATGAGCTGCGCTGCCGTTAAACCTCTGACAAGTCAGGTCCAGCATATCCGGCTTCGGCATGGGAGAGAACTGTTTTCTTTTAAGTCTTTTTGAGGAGAAGGGATCAAGAAGGCAGACAACAGACAAGAAGGGGGTAATAAGAAGGAAAAGAACACTGCAGAAACAAAAAGAAAAACAGAAAAGAGGGGATTCCTGGCTCAGATTTTCCAGAAGGTGGGGATGCTATTTAAACTGATGGCATCCACACGAGGAAGGGGGCATTTTTAATCATTATTTTATACATTTTGTTGTAACAAGTGGCCAGTGTAAGGTTGTCTCGCATATGGAGAAAATCCATAAATTTATCTTGTATGACTCGGTAAGAGGCGGACATCCCACAGAAGTTGTGAGAACTGAGAGAGACATTGAGGAACACAGCATTTTTTATTCTCCATAATGTGGACCAGACTGAGTGATGGCATAAACATGGCCAGTTAACACCGAAGAAGAAACAAGATTATCATATGCATAGCTCGCGACAGGAAAGAAGAAAACAAAGGAAAGTATGTCTGAGAATCCACCACAGACAGTATAGCTGACTATAACATATGCAACAGATTTGAACCACGTTATGTGTCCGTCCATCTTTCTTTCGTGGCTTCTTCAATCTGTAAGTCGTCATCGTCATGTCTTTTGCTCCTTTTTCCCCTCGCAAAAAAAAAAAATCCCAGAACCTTTGACACCGCTATTTGTCATCATCAAAAGATTGTTCCCACATCGCTTCTTGATAGTTCCCATGTTTTTTTTCCCTGTCTGTGTCTGTTTGTCACCCTCCTTTCTTTTTCTTTCCATTCAGGCCAGACTGCCTGATGTCCTTACAGGGAGTGGAGACAGTATTCTCTCTTGTGGTGGTAACTTGTGTTTGATAGATGTTCTCTCTCTCTCTCTCTCTCCTCTCTCTCTCTCTCTTCTCTCTCTCTCTCTCTCTCTCTCTCTCTCTCTCTCTCTCTCTCTCTCTCTCCTGCTTGTGTGTATGCATGTTCATGCGTTGGTCTCAGCAAAGTAGCTGTGTGCCTCAGCATTGCTAGAAATATCTTCCCCTTCCTCCACCCCTTCCCTCCACCTACCCGATATTCCAATATCTTTTTAAGCATGCAATGTTGCAGTGACTGTAATGGAGATGCAAAGAAAGCTAGATAAAGAAAATGTTTTGTTGTTGTCTTTTTAAAAATCAGTTGCCATCATTACTTCAACAGACTTTGCTCTTCCAGAGCTGTCACCATTAGTGTTTTTTTTTCTAATCCCTAGATCAGAATTTACTTTTTTCAGAAAGAAAAACAGACCAATGCTGGAACAAAACAGAGAGAGAATGGGAGGGGGCTAAGGATGGAGAGAGAGAGAAAGAGAGAGAGAGAGAGAGAGAGAGAGAGAGAGAGAGAGAGAGAGAGAGAGAGAGAGAGGAGAGAGAGAGAGAAGAGAGAGAGAAGACGAGAGAGAAGAGACAGACAGACAGACAGACAGACGACAGAAGACAGAGACAGAGACAGAGAAAGACAGAGAAGACAGAGAGAGACAGAGAGAGACGAGAAGAGAGAGACAGAGAGAGAGACAGAGAGAGAGACAGATTCTGTTTGTCTACTATTGTGTCCATGTTATATTGTGCCCCTGCAGAGTGCCTGTTTGTGTGTGTTAGAGGTCTCTTTTTGTGCCTGCTTTCCTCTTAGTCTGCCTTTCTTCTGCTGCCAAGGCCTGCATTCCCTGCAGATGGCCCCTTGACAAGTTCCATTACTCTGCCCATAGGTGGTCAGTTCTCTCCCTTGATGAACAAAATGGAGCCCGGCCTCGTTCTGACAGATAACGTCATGCAGGACATGTGTTTGGGGTCAAGTCATTACACACTTCAAAGGCTGAGGTCACCTTAGGAAAGTCCTCTTCTGATCTGTACCGAGTTTTGGTTTGCTTTGCTTCGCGTTTCTTCTTCACGTTGTGAAGTGCAGAATGATAGTTATCAGTTTTGGGGGGTTGTGCTTATTCATAGGCATAGGCATGCACAAACATGGAAAAAGGGAGAGTGTGGCACTGACTCACAAACAGACATAGGAGAGTGGGGCCCTTTAGAGGTGGCTGTCCATGGAAAAGGGGTGAGGGTGAGACCAGAGTGCACTTTCCCTACTGACCATTCATAACGCTTTTTGTCTGTAGTATTGCACCAATCTGTAATGCCAGAGGTCCCTTCTTTAAAGATGGTCTCCTTCATCTTCTTCTTCCAACGCTCAAACAGCAACAACTGTTGTCTGTCATATGAGCAAAAATGCGTTGTGTTGCCGTTAAGTGAGTGTCAGGCCCAGTGCATCCGACTTCGGGATGAGAGAGAATGGTTACCTTTTAGGTCTTTCGGAGCAAAAAAGGCAGGAGAATGGACAAAGAAGAAAGAAAATAGACAAAATGGAGGTGACAGGAATAAAATTATCATGGCAGAAACAAATAGAGGTAGAGGAAAAAAGGGAACTCCTAACACATAATTTCCAGAAGGTTGGGATGTTGTTTGTACTGACAAGCCCACAGGCATCCCCACTGGGGAAAAGACTGGAGCCAGACTTTGTCCCCCATCGGCTAGACAGTGGTCTGTGTACTCCACTTCCAGAGGAGACGATTAAGTTATATTTCGGGCACAACAAATTCTAACATACGTGAACTCACAGCAACAACAACAGCAATTGTCCCTTACAAAATTCTGTACAGAAAAGCAAGGTGGTGTGGAAAAAGACATATGTGTAGACAAAGAAAGAACAGAAAAAGATGCCTTCATGTTATTGCGATAGGCTTCTCCCAGAGAGAGAGAGAGAGAGAGAGAGAGAGAGAGAGAGAGAGAGAGAGAGAGAGAGAGAGAGAGAGAAACCCAGATATCAAGCAGGGTAACTTTCTTTTGTCTGTAAATTTGGCAAAGTTGCATGGTTCTAATACAAAGACACACAGATGCTGACACAGGGTGCTCCATATGTAGTGACTACTAACTCCAGTGACGGCAGAAAAAGAACAAACAAAAAAATGCGGTCATGTCACTCTTTATAGCTATGTCACCAACATTTTTAGGGAGAGAAACTGATGTGAAGCTTTTTTTTTAACTTTACCCATGGAGTCTATCCATCTAAAGTTTTTAAATTAACAAAAACCTAAAGTCCTGAGTAACTAAGTTATTTGGGAAGTGGTGGTGTTTATTAGCTCTTTGTAAAAGAAATGGTTTGTAACACCCAAAAATTTTCCTGTTGCTTGTACATCAGTATCTGTTCTGCTTCTCGTCTGCTTCTGTATTAATTTCCTGTCGAAGCTGAATGACATAAGGATGTTTTTCAGAAAAACACACTGATGTCTTGTCACCTCTTTTTTCACAATAAAATAAATCCATCCAGGTGACGGTATTTCACTTTACAATAAAATCCAACTAGTCATAGCACACAACCCCATCCCCCACCCCACCCCACCCCTCAAAAAAGCGTTGCAATAAGCACACTTTTCCTCACACACTACATTACATCAGGCAAAAAGTCGATCCACTCAGCATATTCTTATCAAACAGCATACCCCGAAGCGCTAACCCCAATCACAAACATAATATTACACTATTTACTTGAAGTACGAAAAAACAAACACACCCTCTTTTTTTATCGCTACAGTGCTGCTGAGCAAGTTATCTCAAAACAGTTGTGTTTAGCCCAGAATTATGCAGATGGCAACAATCCCGCAGCCAGGTCAGTGATTTGCATATCAGGCAACCCCCCTGTCAGAGATTCAGCTGAACTCTATTATATATCCTCTCTTCTCTAAGCCAGCCCATCTAGGCCTGTTTTGTAGTCTATCATCTTAGTGGTTTGTTTATTCTCTTCCTATCACGTCAGAGCTGGGTGGGGTTTTTTTCTGTGGGAAATCTGAGCTGATCTGTCATGGCAGAGTGTATCAACTGCACAGAAGAGAGCTTCCATATTCTTTCCTTTTTTTCTTCTTTTTTTTGACATGTCTGCTTGTTGTTTTTTTATTGTACAGGGAGGAATATTTTCTTCTTATAAGCAGATCTGTTGATGCCAAGAGCTTAGTTTTGTTTTTTTCTTTGCTTGACTGCTAGGGCAAGCATGTCTGTGTGGATGAAGGGATGTGGGGGGGGGGGGGTAGTGTCTTCGTTTTACATCTTTCCACTAAAAAGTGATATTAGACAGTCTTTCCGTGTGAGTGTGTGTGTGTGTGTGTGTGTGTATGCGCGCGTGTGTGAAGGAATGGCATATTGTTGCGCACTGGAATGGCCAGAACGCGTAATGCTGCTGGGTGTATTTCGATTTATGAGTTGTCAGTACATATGGTATTCTTACAAGACAGTGATTCTGGCCGATGCCAGTAATACAATTAGGCCTACACCCGCTGACACTTTCATTGAGAGGACCATCATTCATATCCATCCATCAACTGACTGCATGTTTGGCTGTCAGTTTGAACCATGGCTATCAGTTTGTATGGTGCAATGTGTTTCTACCACAGAGGACTCACAATCTTCGTTCCTAAGTATTCTTGTCTGTAACAGGTGCACGTCAGCATTTGGAACTTAGGTTGAAGAGAAACATACTTCGGATGCGCATTATTGATGTCAGTGCTGAAATTTATTGACGCTGTTTGTGTATTATTCTGGCATATGCATTGAAGTTTATCATCTTACCTAAAGAGCTGGTCCAGATCTCAGCGCTGGACATCATTGAATTGTGGAATATTCAGGCTTCAAAGAAGGTTAAAGCCATGAACCACACTATTCCTAAATGAGTGCTTTATCCGTTATACCACCACAGAAGCAGTTTGCATCCTTTTGTCGGAAAGTGCACATGCTTGTAAGCTTGAGTAAGGTCTTTTTTCTCGTTTAAACAGTGTGTGTTGTGTCTGTTTTTATAAGAGCTTATTTTCTACCAAAAGTTGTATATCCTTTAACTGTGTCTTATGGGAGAAACTTGAGTGCTGTAACTTTGTATCATGGTAATTTTGCAACAACAACGCCAGTTTGAACACAGTTTGAAAGCCATAATGGCATGCGAAAGTCTGCCACCACATCTCTCCTCTCTCTCTCTCTCTCTCTCCTCTCTCTCTCTCTCCTCTCTCTCTCTCCTCTCTCTCTCTCCTCCTCCTCTCCTCCTCTCTCTCTCTCCTCTCTCTCTCTCTCTCTCACACACACACACACACACACAACACACACACACACAAACACACACACACGCACAAACACACACACACACACACACACACACACACACACACACACACACACACGCACGCACGCACGCACGCACGCACGCACGCACGCACCCTAACTCGTCAATGTAACTGTCAAACAAATCTGTCAGATTCTCCATCTATAATCCCTTTCCTGACACGTTCCCATAATCTGTCATGAAATGTGTAAATTCTCTGACCACTATCAGTTCGTTTTCCATGGCAGCTGCAGTTATCACAGCAGAAAGAAATGTCGTCTGCTCCCTCTCTGACCGAAGCTGTCAAGCTGAAAATTACCCAGTCGGTGACCTCCCCTGATACATGCGCGCGCTCTCGCCAGTGATGGATGACAGCGTATGATAAATTCCATATTAAAAATAATCATAATTTCCTTCCTTTCGTCCGGTTCTTTTTCCAATAACAAGAAGTGTTTATTTCGCGCTTATTTCGTGCATCAGTAAGTTTCAACAGAATATTCTCTGGAATTTACATTAAAAGGCTTGGGGGAAATAGTGACGACAGAACTTATTTTCTTAGATGATTGCTCATTGTGGTTACAAATGCACACTGACAAACACACACACACACGCACGCACGCACACACGCACACACGCACACACGCACGCACGCACACACACACACACACACACACACACGCACGCACGCACGCACGCACGCACGCACGCACGCACGTCTCATCCAAAGGACCGGAAAAGGACTGGAGTATGAATCAGCTTATGAGAACGGATGACAAATTTCACAAAATTGCATGTAAGCCTACACGGGTAAAATATAGGCAAAATCTTTTTTTTTATATAAAAACATTCATATTGTTCATATTTCTAGTCGTTGCCTTTGTAGCGATTCAAATGCAAAACATGAGACAGACTTTTTTCAAAATTGGATTAAACTCACTTTATAACATTTTTCAAGCAAATGCCTGGTATGACCCCCCTCCCCCATTCCAAAAAAAACTCAAACAAAACCAGCAAAACAACTCTTGAGGGAGAGGGGAAAATATCTATTTAAAAAATATTGAAATATGCAATAGAAACCTGATTGGTTTTTATAATTTCAAGAATTTAATAATCATATTCTACTCTCTCAAACAGTGGGGTATGGGTGTTGTATTACAAGGTATTCGTTAAATTAAAAAATATATATATTTTTAAAAGTCTGTCGTTTCGCGATTTCAGTCCAGTTTTTGCTAAAAACTGTTTCGTGTCTGTTTATAGACAGCGACAGGAGAACTTTCTTCTCATCAAATTTTGAATGATACAACTAGATCGGTTGCTGAATTATGAGAAGTGTAAAGGAAAAGGTCTCCCATATCCTATGTAGTGATCGTCGGGGAGCGGGCATCAAAGACCTCAGCTCCTCCAGGGTGGCAGTATATTGAGGGTGGCACCCATCTCCTCTCCCTCGCTGCTTTATCTTCCTTGTCCCTAAAAAGAGCAGGTACCCATTTACTGCTGGGTAAACTGGGGGACTGTACTGAAGCCAAGGCGCGCAAACAGTCACCCATCCGATTGGTAACCACAGTCGATGCTGCTTAACTTTGGTTGGGGGTAAACGAGTGTTCTAACCACTGAGCTAGCCTATCCCGTCCCCTATGAGAAATGAGTATACTTTCAAAAAAAAAAAAAAAAAAAAGGCCTACAGACATGGAAACGACATTTGAGTGGATCTATCCCAACTCCGTTGTCCTTTCTCCAAATTTCAACGATCTGTTATGAATTCCGGTTTTTGTTTTGTCAGGATGAAAAGATTAATTTGGACTTGTTTTCCCGTCACAAGCTTTCTTCTGTTTGCTTTTTTTCTTTTTTTTATAATCTTAGAAATGCCACAAGAGAGGCAAAAGAGATTGTAATCTGTTCTTCATGTCTATGATTCTTTTTGCCCTCATTGGGATGAGTGACAATAGTCATTATTTCCGCCTAAGTGAAGAGAAGAGGAGAGGAGAGGAGAGGAAAGAGATGGAAGAAGAAAAAAAATGGATGACCTTGTTCTGACAGTATTCTTTAATAAGCTTAACTTGAAAACAGTGTTGTGGGAATGAGATTTTCTGGGCGTGTTGTGTTGTATAGACAAACTCTATAGCCGAGTGGTCCAGACCATTTGCCTTCAAACCTGTGGGTTGATGAAGTCGTGAGTTCGAATCTCGGCAACTGTGTCTGGTGAATTAAGTGTGGGGATTTTTTTTACGATCTCCCAGGTCAACTTAAAGTACAGACCTGCCAGCGCCTTAATTCAGTTCGTATCTTTACAGGAACAGAATCTCGAACATGTTTGCTAAAGATCCCGGTATCCATGGCAAAGTTTGGCGAGTTGCGGAAACATGAACACACCCAGCATGCATCCTATACTAAAAATGAGCTACTATGAAATTGTCGGCTGAGGTCAGCGGGCAGACCAGGCACTGTACATTCCACCCAACAAGAGAGTGCAGAGAAAAGTGGTGTATAGTATTATATTATATTATATTATATTATATTATATTATATTATATTATATTATATTATATTATATTATATTATATTATATTATATTGTATTGTATTGTATTATGTTATGTTATGTTATGTTATGTTATGTTATGTTGTGTTTGTTGTGTGTGTGTGTTGTGTTGTGTTGTGTTGTGTTGTGTTGTGTTGTGTTGTGTTGTGTTGTGTTGTGTTGTGTTGTGTTGTGTTGTGTTGTGTTGTGTTGTGTTGTGTTGTGTGTTGTGTTGTGTTGTGTTGTGTTGTGTTGTGTTGTGTTGTGTTGTGTTGTGTTGTGTTGTGTTGTGTTGTGTTGTGTTGTGTTGTGTTGTGTTGTGTTGTGTTGTGTTGTGTTGTGTTGTGTTGTGTTTGTGTTGTGTTGTGTTGTTTTGTGTTGTGTTTGTTGTGTTATGTTGTGTTATGTTATGTTATGTTATGTTATGTTATGTTATGTTATGTTGTATCGTATCGTATCGTATCGTATCGTATCGTATCGTATCGTATCGTATCGTATCGTATCTATCATATCATATCATATCATATCATATCATATCATATCATATTATATTATATTATATTATATTATATTATATTATATTATATTATATTATATTATATTGTGTTATATTGTGTTATATTGTGTTATATTGTATTATATTGTACAATATTGTATTGTATTGTGTGTGTGCGCGCGCACGCATACACACACACACACACACACACTCACACTCACACTCACACACACACACACACACACACACACACACACACACACACACACACGCACGCACGCACGCACGCACGCACGCACACGCACGCACACGTGTGAGTCTGCACATAATATGCTAACATATCCATGCATAGATCCAAGCCTAAAACTCAGATGTAATCAATCCTAAAAAAAAAAAAAAATTTTTAATTGGATTCCCTCCATGTTGATCTTGAAGCTGGATTGACTGACAAAAGATAGGAGTGACAGGGTCACCACCTTACCTTCCAACACTCCGCTCTCTCACTCACTCACTTGGGCGGAGATAATGGGTCTGGTCACCGCTGTCCACACAAACCCAGAGCCGAAAAAAAACACTCAAGAAACAAAAGACAAAGAGAACGCCATACGCATTTTTAGTTTCTTTCCTGGCATTTCTGACAAACAGCCATTATAGAAAAGACAAGCTGAAACTAATAGGCCCTATGCGGCCCTCGGGGAGACATAAAACAAAGAGGAATTTATATTACCTCGCGCTGGGACTGCACGGCGTTGGGGCGCGGCCCCCGGGTGGTGGATGGGGGATTGCACACGTGAACCAAAGCAGTCTAAGGGAAGGACACCCTGACAAAAAACCCTGGTCCTCCAAGTCTGGGGGTTGGGCAGAAGGCCAACTACCTCCTCCCGTAAAAAAAACCAAGTTACAGAAACTATGGACATAAATTTACAAAGAAACCAGGGGGAGCAGGGATCGCCAACTCTGGCAACATGACGACGATGGGTGAAAGCCTCCGGGAAGCCCAGCGTCCGACGAGGTCCTTCGCAAGCCCCACCACTAAACTTAACATCGGACACTGGAATGTCAGAACAATGTATAGCATAGGAACAGCAGCTCAAATTGCAAGAGAAATGGAGGACTATAAACTAGATATATTAGGGATTAGCGAAAGTAGATGGACGGGAGCTGGCAAAGTAAAACTAGCATCAGGGCAGACTGTAATCTACAGCGGGGAGGATGAAATACATGAGAGGGGTTGCGCTCATGATCAGCCAAGCAGCAGCAAAGTCACTAATGGAGTGGACGCCTGTCAACCAAAGGATATTAACTGCCAGATTCTATTCAAGATTCAGGAGAGCAACAGTCATACAAGTATATGCCCCCCACAACGGAAAGGAAGCCACGGAAAAGGAACAGTTTTATCAAGAACTGCAAGAAACGGTAGATGGATGCAACAAAAACGACATCATCATCATCATGGGTGACTTCAATGCCAAAGTAGGAAGCGACAACACTGGATATGAAAGGACGATGGGGGTGCATGGCCTTGGAGAGCAGAACGACAATGGAGAGAGGCTGTGTGAGTTCAGTCAGATGAATGGCCTCGTCATAACAGGTACACTGTTTCCACACAAGGACATACACAAAGCCACATGGGTCTCACCTGACGGGATGAGTAGGAACCAGATAGATCACCTGCTGATTAGCGGACAATGGAGATCATCTGTAATAGACTCGAGAGTACAGAGGGGAGCAGATGCCAACAGCGACCACTACCTGGTGAGGACCAGCTTCAAACTACGGCTCAGCACACACAGGAACAAGAACAGGTGAAACCAAAGATAAACGTGGATAGACTGAAGGACGAAGAAGCAAAGAAAAGATACTGTGAGGCAGTGAAGAACAAGCTGGAGGAAAACAGGACAGAGAGTGAAGACATAGAGACGATATGGGAGCAGCAGAGCAGTGCTTATGTCAATGCTGCAGAGGAAGTACTTGGATTCAGAAAAGGAAAAAGCAAACCATGGATCAGTGACAACACATGGAAGATGATAGACGAGAGGAAGGAAATCAAGACCAAGATAAATAGCGTCCGGTCAGAAAGGATTCGGAGCAGGATGAAGGAAAGGTACAAAGAAAAGGACAAGGAAGTGAAAAGGAGCGCAAGAGAAGACAAGAGAAAATGGATAGCAGAGAAAGCACAGAGAGCACAGGCTGCGGCGGAGAATGGACAACAGAAAGAAGTTTACAACATAGTGAAACAGCTGACAGGACAAGGTACAAGACAAGCGGCAGCAGTGAAGAACAAGAATGGAGACCTGCTGAAGAGTAAGGAGGCCAGACTAGAAAGGTGGAAGGAACACTTTCAGGAGGTACTCAACAGGGATACACCAGATGACCCACCACAAGAAGACGACGAGGAGAGAGAAGAACTAGATATTTCAATAGAAACCCCTACACTGCAAGAGATAAGAAATGCACTATGCACCCTCAACAATGGAAAAGCACCGGGAATAGACCAAGTTACAGCAGAGATGCTGAAAGCGGACCCAGAGAATACCAGCAAAGAACTGAAAAGAATATTTGACGTCATATGGGAGAAAGAAACTGTTCCCACGCAATGGACAAAAGGACTCATCTGCAAGATACCAAAGAAAGGCAATCTCCAAGACTGTGGAAACTGGAGGGGAGTCACACTACTGCCACTGGCCAGCAAGGTGCTGAGCAGGATCCTGGTCAGCAGGATACAAGCAGGAGTGGATCCATCACTAAGAAAGGAACAAGCCGGCTTTAGGAAAGGGAGAAGAACCACAGAACAGATATTCATCATCAGGAACATCTTAGAACAAGTCAACGAATGGAATGCAACAATGTACATCCACTTTGTAGATTTTGAAAAGGCCTTCGACTCCATACACAGAAACAGTCTTTGGATCATCATGCGCCAGTATGGAATCCCTGGGAAATTGATCAGGATGGTTAAGTCCCTCTATGAGGACTTTCAGTGCGCTGTCATAGATGAAAATGAAACAACAGACTGGTTTCCGGTGATTACTGGAGTGAAACAGGGTGCTGCATGTCTGGATTCCTTTTCCTGTTGGTGATTGACTGGGTCATGAAGAAGACGACAGAGGGCGAAAGAACAGGGATCAGGTGGAATTTCACTACAATGCTAGAAGACCTCGACTTTGCAGATGACCTAGCCCTTTTATCATCGGCCATGAACCATCTACAGCAGAAAACAGCCAAGCTCGAGGACAATGCTGCTAAAGTAGGCCTGAGGATGAACGACAAGAAATGCAAAGCGATAAAAGCCAACAGCAAGAGCAAGGAGAAGCTGAAAGTCAGGGGGAACGATGTCGAAGAGGTGGACAGCTTCACCTATCTAGGGGCCAACGTGACAAAGGATGGAGGAGGAACAGCAGATGTCAAAAGAAGGATAGCCTTGGCGAACACCCAGTTCAAACGCCTGTCTAACATCTGGAAAGCTGGAGACATCGGCAGCAAAACCAAAACCTCCCTCTTCAAGAGCTTGGTACTCTCAGTACTTCTGTATGGATGTGAAACCTGGAAGCTCACAAAAGGAGAAGAAGAAAAACTGGACACCTTCCAAACCAAATGCCTACGGAAGATTCTTAAGATTAGATGGCAACAGCACATCTCCAACAAGGCAACCCTTCAGATGGCAGGGGCAGGGAAGATAAGTACAGAAATAAGAAGAAAGAGATGGAATTGGATTGGCCATGTCCTAAGAAAAGATCAGAAGAATGACTGTGCTGTGGCCCTCGGATGGACACCAGAGGGAAGAAGGAAGAGAGGCCGCCCAAAGACAACCTGGCGAAGAATGGGGGAGGTGGAGCGGAATGCTGCTGGATGGAGCTCTTGGAGCGCAGCACGCAGCGCAGCTACAGATCGAAACCAGTGGAGAAATGATGTCCAAGCCTTATGTGCCTTCTGGCACGGAGAGAATTAAGGTTAAGGTAAGGAATTTATATTAGAAATTCAAATTCTATATAACTATCACGATTTTTTATCGGGGTTTTTCATCTTATAATATTTTGACCAAGATTTTTCATAGCGAAACATCAAGTGAGGCAGTTTCCATAGGCTTGTTGTTGGGGGGAAAAGGCAGGAGAATGGACCAAGAAGGCAGAAAGTACGAAAAAAACAACAACAAAAAACTGCCACCCTCTTCTCTTTCCATTCTCTCCTCCTTATCCACATGGGTGGAAATAATTACTATTGTCACTCATCTCGAAGAGGAAAAAAAGTAGGACGTGAAGAACAATTTTAACTGTTTTTGCCTCTCTTGTGGCATTTTTGACACAAGAGTAACCTCTTGACAAGAAAACAAGTCCAAATTAATCTTTTCATTCAGATGTAACAAAAAGCAGCGCTCATAACAGATCGCCATGTCGGAATTGATAGTCAGTGAAAATGATTTCAAGCCATCACAGGAAAATGATAATTTTGGATTGGGCTTTTTGTTGTTATTGTTTGTGTGTTGTTGTTTTTTATACACTAGAGCCAATCTTGCCTTTCCCTTGAATTGAACGCCTTGTAATTTCATGTCTTGTTCACTAGACAGTCTGTTAATCTTCTTCTTCTTCTTCTTCTTCTCTTCTTCTTCTTCTTCTTCTTCTTCTTTCTTCTTCTCTCTCTCCTCCTCCTCCTCCTCCTCCTCCTCTCTCCTCCTCTCTCTCCCCCTTTCCCTCCTCTTCTTCTCTCTCTCTCTCCCCTCCTCTCTCTCTTCTTCCTTTCCCTCCTCTCCTTTCTCTCTTCTTCTTTCTTCTTCTTCTTCTTCTTCTTTTTCTTCTTCTTCTTCTTCTTCTTCTCCACTCCTCCTCCTCCTCTTCCTCCTCCTCCTCCTCCTCCTCCTCCTCTCCTTCTTCTTCTTCTTCTTCTTCTTCTTCTTCTTCTTCTTCTTCTTCTCTCCCACTCCTCCTCCTCCTCTTCCTCCTCCTCCTCCTCCTCCTCCTTTTTCTCTCTCTTCTTCTTCTTCTTCTTCTTCTTCTTCTTCTTCTTCTTCTCTTCTTCTCTTCTTCTCTTCTTCTTCTTCTTCTTCTTCTTCTCCCACTCCTCCTCCTCCTCTTCCTCCTCCTCCTCCTCCTTCTTCTTCTTCTTCTTCTTCTTCTTCTTCTTCTTCTTCTTCTTCTTCTTCTTCTTCTTCTCCCACTCCTCCTCCTCCTCCTCCTCCTCCTCCTCCTCCTCCTCCTCCTTCTTCTTCTTCTTCTTCTTCTTCTTCTTCTTCTTCTTCTTCTTTTCTTCTTCTTCTGTCTGTTGCTATTGTTGTTGTTCATTGCTGCATGTTCCCCAGTTCTGTTTTGTTTTGGGGTTGGGGTGGGTTTGTTTTTTTCGTTCTTTGGCTAGAGCTCCGAGGTTCACCAATGTTAAGATTTTGCTTATGTGACAATTTTTGCCCACTATGCAGGTATCTGCATTCCGATTTCGGGGATGTATAATGAGGTATGTTTGTGTTTCCACAACCCGCTGAAAGCTGACACAAATAACAGGATCTTTAACGCGAACCTTTGATCTTCTGCATGTGTATATACACGAAGGGAAAGAAGGCACTCGCATGTCTGCACTTGAAATTTACCTGAGATGTCTATTTTTTTAATAAATAAATTAATAATAATAATAATAATAATAATAATAATAATAATAATAATAATAATAATAATAATAAATAAATAAAAATTAATCATAATAATAATAATCATCATCATCATAATCATAATCATAATAATAATAAACCCTACCCTTAATTTACCAGACGCTGCGAAAGATTCAAACCCACGACTTTATGGACCCATTTGGACTGAAGTTGAATGGTCTTAACCACTCAGCTTTGGCGTCTGTTTCTCCCTAGTTGAACGCCCTGGTGGTCACCCAGAATAGTGATGGGCTCTGGCTCATCCATCCTACCTGGGAACCCATCCAGACAGTAGGGACACGCTGGATAAGAGGTTTGCCTGCATGGCCGTTTTCAAGTAGGCCTACCTCACCACATAAACTGACTCCAAGGGATGAATTTCTCCTTTAAAGCAAAAGGAACGTTGTCTCTAATGCTAAGAGCTTGTCGTGACTTTACTGCAGACAATCTTAACATAATATTTCAAACATAACAACATTTGAAATGTAGATCTTGACACTTGGCTTACTTCAATAACTGACAAAGCTATTGGTCTGGTCCAGGTGTCAGGAATAATATAATATAATATCATATCATATCATATCATATCATATCATATCATATCATATCATATCATATCATATCATATCATAATAAACTGGAGGCTTATATAGCGCGAATTCCCCCAAAACATGGGCTCCCCGCGCTGTACAATCACATTAATTCAAATAGGTTACATATGAACGTGAGGAAATTCGTATGCTTTCATTGTCGTTCGCATACACTCTGTATAAACTGCAACGTCTACTCAAGCTTAAAAACACAGTCGCCATCCATGATTAATCAGTTTCCCTTTACCATGGTCTACAAACAATAACCTCTGCAGAAAGCTCACAAGCAAGACTATACCACTTGTCTCCCTTGAGGCATATTTACGAAAAGCTGTGGTCCATCTATCATCACAAAAAGCAATGTTACATTCCCTCAGGAAACTCCTTTATCATTGTTTAGAATTCGACTTTCTCTTATAGATCCAAGCTTTGTTTTATTTCTTCAAAGAGTGAATGGTGTAACTCCAACTTGT
>CM060321.1:45885927-45930927 GCA_030674155.1 Stramonita haemastoma | reverse complement strand
GGGGGTTAAGAGGTGGATATGGGATAGGGGCTGGCAGTGCCCTGTTCGCAATCTGAGGATGGCAGCTCGATCAGGCTCAAGGATGCCATCTTTTATATCATCCGGTCTATGTCCAGTTGCTGGTGCCATGCTTTCCTGAAGCTGTTTTTCAGAATGTCCTTGCCCGACTATATCACACTGGATGGTCTGGCTGCTCCAAGTTGCTGCCTGCCTTGGACAGCGGTCTGCTTCTTTGTGGCCCTCTATACCACAATGGGAAAGGATCCATTGCAGCACCTCTATAGTTCTCTGGCTGAGGAAGCTTAGTTCTCGCTTGATGTCTCTTTACGTTGCCCTCTATGCCACAATGGGAAAGGATCCATTGCAGCACCTCTATAGTTCTCTGGCTGAGGAAGCTTAGTTCTCGCTTGATGTCTCTTTACGTTGCCCTCTATGCCACAATGGGAAAGGATCCATTGCAGCACCTCTATAGTTCTCTGGCTGAGGAAGCTTAGTTCTCGCTTGATGTCTCTTAGGATTTGCTCTCCTCCTGGCACCTGGAGACTCTGCAGGATGGACTGGCAGTCAGTCAGGAACACTGTGTTGGTGGGTAGAATGTCCTCCTGGTTGAAAGTTAGGGCAGCAAGTAGCAGAGCACAGGTTCCAGCATGGTCATTGGTGGACAGGGTGGGGGCCTGTGGCTAGAGACTTGCTGATGGTCCTGCCATCAGGGAATCTGATGTCCACACTGCTTTCTTCATTCTTCACTGCTTCTTCAGCAGACCTATCTGTGTATGCTCTTGCTCATGCATTGGGAGGGTGTTTGGTGTTCAGTGCTCCCAGCGTCTATCTGTGTCCTTGTACTTCCATTGCATTTGTTCTTTGCTTACCGTTTGGTGTGGTTTTGTATTGTGTTTATTCACACAACTAACCCATTACTGACCGTTCGAAAGAGCAGTAGCAATACCTCCTCCCTCTGAATGAATCTTGAAAAAGTTAACTGTTCAGATTCCAAGCACAAAATAGCAATCTGCATGCCGAAATCTACAGAGAGGTCAAAGGTGAGCAACATTGTAATAACTTTTATTTATTTTTTCTCCTTTAATCTCTAGCCTATAGGCATAGAATTATCGACTTGAAGCACTCTGTGTGTGTGTGTGTGTGTGTGTGTGTGTGTGTGTGTGTGTGTGTGTGTGTGTGTGGTGTGTGTGTGTGTGTGTGTGTGTGTGTGTGTGTGTGTGTTGTGGTGTGTGTGTGTGTGTGTGTGTGTGTGTGTGTGTGTGTGTGTGTGTGTGTGTGTGTGTGTGTGTGTGTGTGTGTGTGGTGTGTGTGTGTGTGTGTTGTGTGTGTGTGTGTGTGTGTGTGTGTGTGTGTGTGTGTGTGTGTGTGTGAGGGCAGGGTACCTGCGTGCGTGTGTGCGTGCATGCATGCATGAATGCGTGCGTGCGTGTGCGCACATGTTCAATCTCATGCAAATAAGTACGTTTTATTTTTGACTTACGATAATGCTTGAAAGTGTATTTACGTATTGATTTACTCATCTATTTATTTATTTATTTGTTTAATTATTCTTTTATATCGATGATAATAGAATAAGCACTTATGTACTTTTTTACATCCAGTCCCTGTGCAAATGCAGTTTTGTCTGTGTGCGTGCGTGCGGGTGGGCGTGTGTGCATGAGTATGAAGTACATGTGGAATCTCATGCAAATATGTATTATGTCTTTTTTTTCCTTTTTTTATTTTATTTTATTTTTTACTTAGGATCAGTTTTAATTATGTATGTATATACATTCATAAGTACATGCATTTTGCATTTTTTGTATTTTGTACCACTTTATGTCATGCATGCATGTATATATATATATATATATATATATATATATATATATATATATATATATATATATATATATATATATATATAAAATTATATATAATTATATATATATACATATGTATAAGATCTCCGTTGGAAGGAAAAAGATCTCCGTTGCGTCTTCTCTTATGTCCCCCCTACGTCCTTTGGGACATGGGACTGAGTGAGTGAGTGAGTGATATATATATATATATATATATATATATATATATATATATATATATATATATATATATATATATATATATATATATATATATATATATATATGGCGCTCCACCACGAAATCAGTCGCTTAGCACATAACCCACTTTTCCGCTAGGAGCCATTAAAGGCAGGTAGGGTCAAGTTGGCAATTTTGAGATTTTGATTGATTATTAAAGTATAGCCGTTATTCTACCTTATAGTGAAACATTAAATCATAATTTTGTTTCGTTTTGCCTTTAAACGTGTTTTAAAAATACCCAAGCCCTCATTCTGACCACCTATTAGGATGCTAAAATTGTCAATTTCTCATTTTGTCATTTCCTGCAGTCTAGCATTTCAACTTTCAATAACTTTTCCTAGAATTGTCCGATTTTCAATCTGTTTTTTGTGTTGTATAGCCATTCCATTGCAGTTTGATATTATATCAATAACTAAAAATTGACCTCTGGTGCAATGCGTCTCATTATGTGGTGTAGCGTCACATATATATATATATATATATATATATAGAGAGAGAGAGAGAGAGAGAGAGAGAGAGAGAGAGAGAGAGAGAGAGAGAGAGAGAGAGAGAGAGAGAGAGAGAGAGAGAGAGAGAGAGAGAAGAAAAACAAACCAGAAGCAAACACTTGGTAAACTTTTTCCCCAAATTTTCGAGGCAGCAACCTCTTCCTCAGGGGGTCTTTACTAGAATGATAACGCACTAAAACATTGACCACATAGCAGTGAACAGAATGTCATTGGAATTACTTAAAACAATTCATAATTTAAAACATTCATGAACTTTACTGATTTCCTAGGTAAAAGAGTGACCAGATTTATCATGTGAATATATTATAAAAGGGGGATAAGTAGATAAAATCAAAAGCAAATTATTCTAAAAAACAATAAAAGTAAGAAATTGAAAAATAAATAAAAAGTAGTATAAAATAATAATTATAAGATAAAAAAATTAAAATAAAATAAAATAAATTAAAATAAAATAAAATAAAAATTATAAGTAAAATAATAATTTAAAAAATAGGACGAAACGAAGTACATAACTGAAAGTATAAGGGAGTGGGAGGGGGGGGGGGTTAACATTTTCATTCATAGTGGAATTAATAACAACAATAACAACAACAACAACAACAATAATAATAATAATAATAATAATAATAATAATAATAATAATAATAATAATAATAAAAAAATAAAATGAATGATAAATAAAATATTAGATAGAATAGAATAAAAAGGGGGGATGAAAGGATAAAAAGAAAAGTAAATAAAAAGTATATATATATATATATATATATATATATATTATATAATATATATATATATATATATATATATATATATATATATATATATATATATATATATTTAAGGGGGAGGGGGGGGAAAAAGACATAGAAAAAAGGAAAGTAAAAGGCAGAGACAAGAGAGAGAGAGAGAGGGAGGGAGAGAGAGAGAGAGCGAGAGCGAGCTTCGATTTTCAGTCATACTAGGCCTTTCTCTCACAAAAATACTTTCATCTTCATTCATACTAGACCTTTCCCTCATACTAAATCTCCCCCTCCCTCTCTCTCCCTCCCCCCCTCTCTCTAAAAAAAAAAACAAAAACAAAAAAAACCTTTCATCTTCATTCATACTAAAACTTTCTTTCACAAAAATCCTTTCATATTCATTTACAATAGACCTTTCTCTCATACTAGACCTTTCTCTGACAAAATCCTTTCATCTTCATTCATACTAGACCTTTCTCTCACAAAGATCTTTTCATCTTCATTCATACTAGACCTTTCTCTCACAAAGATCTTTTCATCTTCATTCATACTAGACCTGTCTCTCACAAAGGTCCTTTCATCTCCATCCATACTACACCTATCTCTCATACTAGACCTCTCTCTAACAAAATCCTTTCATATTCATTCATACTAGACCTTTCTCTCAAAAAGTTTCATACTCATTCATACTAAACCTTTCTCTCATACTAGACCTTTCTCTCAGAAAGGTCCTATCATCTTCATTCATACTAGACCTTTCTCTCACAAAGGTCCTATCATCTTCATTCATACTAGACCTTTCTCTCAAAAAGGTCCTATCATCTTCATTCATACTAGACCTTTCTCTCACAAAGGTCCTATCATCTTCATTCATACTAGACCTTTCTCTCACAAAGGTCCTATCATCTTCATTCATACTAGACCTTTCTCTCACAAAGGTCTTTTCATCTTCATTCATGCTAGACCTTTCTCTCACAACCCTATACGTACACACTGTTTTCATACCTCCAAAACTCACTCTCACTCACTCATGTATGTGTTGAGATGTCAGATTCTAACATGTTAAGACCAAACGGATACAGAGTTTTTAGTTTGTGCTGCCAGAAAGTTTCACGCTTTAGTCTCTCATCCTCAGTTTTGCCATACACTTTTTCAATGATAACGCATTTCACATTGGAGACCGAGTGTCCAGAGTTATGGAAGTGCATGGTGAGGAGAGTCTTCTTCGGGTCTCTGTTTCTTTGAATGTCAGATCGGTGTTGGTACATTCGTTCCTTCATGCTGTTTTGTGTTTGACCGACATATTGCTGTAGACAGACCTCACAGTACAGTAGGTATATAATGTTGTTGGTGTCACAAGATAGTCTATGTCTGTGATGGAATTTTTCACCAGTGTTAGAGCTGGAGAAAGTCTGGCAAGGTACGAGGTGTTCCCTGCATGTAGCACACAGACTGCTGTCCTTCTCACACCTGACACAGCCAGGTGTGTCATCGCTGGTGGCTGGAAGAGTGGAAGGCATCAGCAGGGAGCGGGGGGAGCGGCACGTCCTCTCTGCCACAAGGGGAGGTGCTGGCATGGCCTGCTTCATCCACTGACTCTCCTGTAACAGAGGGTGCAGTTCCTGGAGCCAGGCTCGCAAAGGAGGATTGGCTGGGTTGTGTGTGATGATCATTGGCGTTCTGGGTTTCTGTTGCTGGGTTTTGTAAGATAATGTCTGGTGGCGGGGGATTAGACTTGCTCTGTTTTTGGCTGCTCTTAGACTTTCCAGGCTGTAGCCTCTTTTCAGGAATTCGGTGCTCATTTCTTGACATCTACCTTCGTAGGATTTCACACTGGAGCACAGACGTCTGAGGCGCAAAAACTGGGAAAAAGGGATGTTTTTGCAGATATGTCTGGGATGACAAGAGGATTTGTGTAGGTAAGCATGCGCATCTGTAGGCTTTGAAAATAAATCAGTCTGTAAGTATCCATTTTGCAGTTTAGCTAATATATCCAGAAAAGATATACTGGTCTGTGAACTTGTCACGGTAAATTTAATTGTTTTGTGGTAGCTGTTTAAGTATTCCGTAAAAGAGTGAAGCTCTTCCTCAGATCCCATGCACAGGAGAAAAATGTCGTCTATATAACGTCGCCACCATTCCACAGGCACCTGAACTGGACTATCTGCCAGAAGCTGATGTTCCAGCCATCCCATGAATAGACAGGCTACAGTTGGAGCCATAGGTGTTCCCATGGCAGTTCCCAGAACTTGTAGAAAGTATTGCCCATCAAAATGAAAGGCACTATTATTTTTTAGTACATGTCTTATCACTTTTAGCAGTGTTCCTACTGGTGGTATGTGTTCTTTTATGTCGTCTTGTAAAAAATGTATCACAGCCTTTTCCATTTCCTCATGTGGGATATTGTTATACAGACCCACAACATCAATGGTGACAAGACGTGTGTGAGCAGGAAAAGGACCATATTCTATATTCCACTTGTTAATCTGGCGGAGCATGTGAGTTGTGTCTTGAATGTAGCTCGGTAGTTTTTTGTTGTATGGCTGCAACCAGTCATCCACCAGCTTGGAGAGTTTTTCGGTTGGTCCATTAACACCAGATACAATAGGACGACCTGGTGGACTGACCAGAGTCTTGTGGATCTTAGGGAGCATATAAAACTCCTGACAACGTGCGTGGCGGGGATCAGTTCTGGCCCAGCTGGCAGTTGTCTCATCAATGTGGCCTTCTTTGCAAAGAAGATCCACAAGAGAGTTAGACTTTTTGGTGATAGACAGCGTAGGGTTCCGGGACATGACTTTGTAGAGCTCTGGCTTATAAAGTTGTCGCTGGGCCTCAGCTACATAGTCTGTTGTGTTTTGTACAACTATTGCACCCCCTTTGTCAGCAGAACTGATGCGGACAACTCTTTTCACGACTAGGTTTTTCAGTTCTTTCATTGCTTTTCGGAGGCCAATGTCAAGATTATCTCTGACTTTTTTGGCTGGCTGGTAATCTGCAGTGCGTTGTAAAAGACTACTGCAGTAGGAGTCCAGACCTACGTCTCTACCGGCAGGTGGGGTGTAGCCTGTGGGTTTATAAAATTTGGGAGGGGGAGTTTTCTTCTGCTTCTGAGTTGAAATGAAGCTCCCTCAGTCGGACACGCCTGCATCCCTCTAGCACATCTTGCTGGAATTGATCATGGTTGAATTTCATAGGGGTGGGGCAAAATTTAGGGCCCAATGATAGTAGTCGTTTTTGGTCAGGGCTTAACTCTATGTCGGACAAGTTCACAACAATGTCTGGCATCTTAACAGGTAGTTTTACTGAATGTTGTCTGCGTACAAATCTATATATATATATATATATATATATATATATATATATATATATATATATAATATATATATATATATATATATATATATATATATATATATATATATATATATATATATATATTATGTATGTATGTATGTATGTATGTATGTATGTATGTATGTATGTATGTATGTATGTATGTATATATATATATATGTATATATATATATATATATATATATATATATATATATATATATATATATATATATATATATATATATATATATATATATATATATAAAGTTAATAGACCTAGTTGATATGGCAAGTTTATGTCTTCTAATCAATGGTCTTTACTATATTGAATCCCTACATTTAATTGGTGTGTGTGTGTGTGTGTGTGTGTGTGTGTGTGTGTGTGTGTGTGTGTGTGTGTGTGTGTGTGAGTGTGTGTGTGTGTGTGTGTGTTGTTCGTGCGCGCTCGCGTGTGTATGTGTGCACGCGCGCGCGCGCGCGTGTGTGTGTGTGTGTGTGTGTGTGTGTGTGTGTGTGTGTGTGTGTGTGTGTGTGCGTGCGTGCGTGCGCGTGCGCGCGCACGCGCGCGCGCTTTGAATGTTTAAACATATTCATATGAAACATAGCTCTCTTGTGATTTTTCAAGATTCCTATCAATTTTGTGCCTGTCAGAGTTGTAATTGCCCGTTATGGGATGATTTAAGGCTTGACTTGACTTGACACGATCTTCGTCCAACTGACGGATTCCCGCATTGACAATGCTTAATTTTTCAAGACACTAGAATAAATGAATAAATGATTTTTTATTTTAAAAATGTTAACCAGGGGAAGACACTCTTGCACACTTGTGCAACGAGCCTAACCTTTCTTTGCCACACCGGAAGTAAACTATCCGCCGTCCACATGTGCGTAAGTTTCAGTCAAACTGGTCGAGTTTAAAACGGTTGTGGATAATTCTGGGAAAAAACGATCATGGCAGAAGGAGCACAGGTAATTTTTGTGAATATGAATTTCGTTTGATGTTCTTTTTTTTTCAAAGTTGGACGATTCGAGGGTAAAACCTAACGACGAACTTCAGCTTGATGTGTTGTAATAATTAAAATTATAGGCCTATGTGACGGTCCACCACATAAAGAGTCGCATTGCACCAGAGGTCACTTTTTAGTTATTAGCATGTTATTATATTGCAATGAAATGGCTATATAATGCAATACAATACTATAAACAGATTGAAAATCGGACAATTCTATGAAAAGTTATCACGAGTTGAAATGGCTATAGTTTTATAATCAATCAAAATTTTAAAAATTGCCAATTTGATACTTATAGTCCTTTCCATATTTCTTTGATATCAGGACTGTGTCAGAAAGTCAGAGGTCCCACGCTTCGGCGCGTTCTCCCACTTCAGCACCTCAGGCCGCCCCAAAAATGTCACAATTCTTAAAGCAACTTCATGATGATCATCATATGCACATGAAAAAAAAAATTGCCAACTTGACCCCACTTGCCTTTAATAGCTCCTAGCGGGAAAGTGGGTTATGTGCTGAGTGACTCATTTTGTGGTGGAGCATCACATATTTTAGAACCAAAGCTCTCTGTGTTAGGCCAGCTTGCAAAGAATGAAAGATCCCCAGTTATGTGCAAGTATGCAGTTTTTCCCCTCATAAAAGTCAAACTCAAAGGAGCATAGAGTTAGAACTTTTCAAATCAGTACATTATTTTCTGGTAATGTGAGTGCTTCCCATTATCGATCATAGTAGCATGTGTAATTCCTGGTATGATGTGCATACATTATTTTGTTAGTATGCTGATTCTAGTTTAGAATCCATGATGCTTTGGGATGTTCTGTGATTGAGTTGAGATATTTGTTCAGAGAGACTCAGACTGCACACAAGACTGTACCGAAATTTTATGTCTGATATTGACATCATTGTGTGCCCATGTTTACAACCCGTGGATGGTGATTGCAAGAAGTACTGATCAACTGTAGAATTGTGAAATTTTTTAACATATAAATTTATGATAAAAATTATTGTTGATTGTTCAAGAAGACAATAGTAATAATATAGCTCATATTATTAAATCAAATGTTAAATTGAACTCTGTGAACAGAAGCTCAAAAATTTGTAGTGAAACTATACATGTAAACTACTTATGATAAAAAGTTAGTGGTCATTGTTTACTATTCAACAATTTTGTACCACATTGCTCTATACAAATTTCAAAGAGTTGAATGTTATGTACAGGAGGAGATCAAAGTGCCAGCAGACATAGACCACCCGGCGCTGGTGCTAAGTGTGGACTGTCACCCCTCACGTCCCCTTGTGGCTACCGGTCTCATCACCGGGCAGTAAGGCTGTAAGTCTCTCCTCTCTGTGCCTGGTCCAAGCAGTGAAATAAGTGTGTGATTGGGGTGGGTGAAGGGGGGGCTGTTATTTTTTTTTTTTTTTCCTTAGTTTTATTTTATACCACTTTATGTCACAGCAGATTTCTCTGCGTGAAATTCGGGCTGCTCTCTCTCCCCGGGAGAGCGCGTCGCCACAGGTGCAGCACCTACCCGCTTTTTTTTTCCCCCTCAGGGATGGTATCTAAACACGAAACCTGTGTGCATGCTGGGTGGGTGTGTGTGTGTGTGTCTATGTGTGTGTGTTGTTTTTTTATTTATTCTTTTATATTGAGGATAGTGGAATAAGCACTCATGGGCTTTTTTTTACATCCATTCCCCATGTGCATGCAGTTTTGTAAATCTTGTCATCTGTTCCCACTGGCTTACAATGGCTTACTCTTAGGAAAAGTGGAACAGGATTTAACGTGTGCAAAAGATGTTCTGAAAATGTGTGTGTCACTGTGTGGGTGTGTGGGTGTGTGTGTGTTTCAAAGTCAAACTAGTCAAAGTGTGTGTGTATACATGTACGTGTGTGTACATGTGTGTGTCTGTGTACATCGGTGTGTGTACGTTGTGTGTGTATGTGTACTTGTGTGTGTCTGTGTCTGTGTCTGTGTCTGTGTGTGCTTTCTTCAATTTAAGTCTCTTCACTCATACTGTCATAGTGTGTGTGTGTGTGTTTGTGTGTGTGTATGGTAGGAAGCGTTTTAGTTAACACATGAAGACTGAATGTTCATGACAGTATCTCAAATTCAATCAATTTAATTTCAGTGGGATTGTTCCCCCCCCCCTCCCCCTTCCTTTCCTTTTACTTTTCTTTTGTTCATATCAGGCATTCCTATTCAGTGGAGAAAAATGAATGTGTCCGATGTCTCTCGCATCACAAAAAGTCATGTCGAGCAGTGCGCTTTTCCCCTGGAGGACGTCGACTGTACACAGCAGGGAGGGACAAGTCACTGTGGTGTGTGGACGTGGAGACAGGTGGAATACGACGCAAAATCAAACCCGCACATGAGTAAGTCATGTTCTTGCTTTTTTTTTGGGGGGGGGGGGGGGGGGGGGGTTGTGGGTTTTTTTTAACCCTTTCAATATGGCAAGCTTGTTTCTGGCTCAGCTTTCTGCTACCCTTCAGTCCTGTAAGGAGGAAAACCCGGCGTGACCGAATTTTCCTTCAATTCCTGGGTTTCTGAGGTGCAGAAGAGTGCTAAATGGGTGCCTAGGTAAATTTACATACAGACACATGAAGTTTTATAAACATTCTTGTGGAAAGGAGAAGCAGTGTTTATCTTATCAAAAGTACTTTTCCCGAGTCTGTTGATGCTAGTTAAGCCACTCTAACCGGTCACTTTAAACAAACCCTCCTCTGGTACTGTTATCGCCGGAATATCAGCTGACAGGACTAAAGGAGAGAGCACGGGGCAGAAGTTTAGGATAGGGGAAGTCATTGTCAGCAGATATTCAGTGCTGTAAGAGTTAAGAAATAATGCTCAATGGCTTTATTTGTGTGTAGATTGTTCCCCCCCCCCCCCCCCCCCCCCCCCTGTATCCCCCGTGGGACTCCCGGGAAATGCTTGCAAAGCGAGCATTACAAGAATAGGGTCCCTGCCTGCTGGCCAGACATGTCATAAGAGGCGACTAAGGTGGGCCCACTCCCCCAGGTAGGGGGTTGAACACAGGGCTAACAACCCTGTTCTGTAAAAAAAAAGTTTGTTACAGAAACAGCAACAAAAGAATGTTGCTGCCCTACATGCCAAGAAGGCATAAAAAAGGCTTTGGATGATGATGTTTCCCTTGTATATGAAGTTGTTTTGGGGGTTTTTTGCTAGAGAAATGTTCATTTTCTTGTTTAAGTTTTTGTTTTCTAAATCTACTGGTTTTTTTAACAGGGTTTTTTTTTCATGCTTGTTGTAGCCAAGTCTTTTACAGAAGCCAGGTTAGCATGTCATTTTGTTTCTTGTTTTAACACAAGACTGAACTTCTGAAGGTTGTGCTGTTTAACTGTGTGTTGTTCAGGTCGCCCATTAACAGTCTGTTGCTGACGGGAGAGAGGTTTGTGGCCTCTGGCGATGATGAGGGAACGATCAAGGTCAGTGTGGGGGTGATCTCCCTGCTGTGTGGGTCAGGGTTCAGCAGGGATGCCTACTGTACTGTTGTGCAGTGCCCGTGTGCGTCCCAAAAATTATGGAAGAAAACAGCCTGTAAAGGAGAATCTGCCTTTTTGTTTATGTCATAAACATAAAAAAATTTAATGAATAAAAGGTTTCAAAAGAAAAGAAGAACGAAAGATAAAGCAAGCAAATATGGTGACGGTTGGTTGACTTATCAGGCAAGAGCGGTTACCATCCTAGGCCAACACTATCAAATCAACCCTAACAACTCATGCGTTTCCAAATAGACCATGTTGCAGTTTCAGGCCATTGCAGGGGAGGGGGGGGGGGGTATAAAAGAAGAATTAAGGGAGACAAATGGCAAGAGTTAGCTTTTCTTCCTCTTAATCCAGTGTTTTTTGTTTTTTTCAGCCCGTATATCATTTGTATGATTGAATTCCAAAGCAAATTATGCACGACAACTCGGTGGTTTTCATTTCTTAGTGCAAGAAAGTATTACTCTGGGGATTGGCTTTTTTTTGTTGTTTTAAATGAAAGAGTTCTCTCTTCTTGCTGTACAGTTTGGGTGGGTTTTTCCTCTTCCGAAAGGTGGAACAGGTTTAACTATGTGTGCAAGATGTTTTGTGCACATTCCCACACAGGATCTCAGTTTATAGTCTCATTCAAAGGACTTTGAAATGGTTTTTGTTTGTTTTTGTTTTGTTTTTTCAAATCTGTGTGTTTGTGAGTTGTATGCATGCACATTCACCCCTTACTCCTTTTGACCACAATTTGCCAAAAGTATTTTGGGTGCCATTTTCACCCCTATCATCATTACTGTTGTCATTCTTTTTGTTGTTGCTATTATGTAAAAAGAAGGGCTAGAGAGATCATCTGCAAGCTTGTGTGTCTGTCTTCAGCTTTGGGACATGCGCCATAAGACACACACCATGGAACTGAAGGAGTGTGATGATTTCATCTCCGACATGATTCTGGATCAGCAGGAACGCATCCTTCTAGCAACCAGGTAGGTCTATGCTGTGTCTGTAGACAGCGCAGGTCCAGGATTTAGGTCGTTTCTTTTCTCTGTTTTCTTTGCTTTTTATCTACTGCACCTGTCCTTTGTTGGATGTTACTTCTTCCGAAATCTTGACAAATTTGTCAAAACTTTGGATCGTTTATCTGTTTTTCTCCGCTTTTTTTGTTTGTTTCATTACAAGCTGTCTTTTGTTGATTACAGCTCCCTTCAAAATCTTGGTAGAATTTATTAGCTTTTGTGAGTTTTGTACTTGATTCTTTAGTTTGCAAGTTGTGGTGAGTTTAAGGTTATAAATTCAAGTGCATCTGATGTGCCAATATAATTTTTGTACTTGGTTCTTTTATTTGCAAGTTTATGAATTTTGTTGCTGTGGTGTGTTTAAGGTTATAAATGTATTGAATTGCATGTAATAATATGCCAGTATTAAAAGGTAAGATTTTTTTTCTGTAAAGGCCTTTTGCATATCTACCTTTATTTGTACTGAATGTTTGAGTCTTGTGTAATGTTACTTGATATGGGAAAACAGGAGACTCACCCTTGTCAGGAGGTTATTTATTTATTTGTTTATTTATTTATTTATTTATTTATCTATTCATTTATTCTTTTGTTTCAAGGTATGCTGTTTCTTTTACCTTTCTTTGCTGCCAGTGAGCAAAATCTTCTGCATTGATACCTTCTCTGTATGTGTTATGGTTGGCATAACATAATATTTTGGTAATATCATAGCTTCCTGTTAACCTGTCTGATATTCAAAAGTGTGTCTTGAGAATTCAATGAAATACTAAAATTCCTCACAGTTCAGTGTACTATAGAAATTAAGAGTAGCTTTTGCAGCAGAGTTATTAGAGTTATATCACATGATGTCTGCTGTGAATTCTTGTGATGTGGAGTGATAAGTGTTTGTAATGTTTACTTTGCTGATAATGGTATTTATCTCGAAAATTTATATCTCCTGTGATTGTTGTAGCTCTGACAATACTAGGTATTACTATGATGATTCTGATTGACATGTGCTGTAATGTTTACAGCAGTGGCATAGGATGTCATAAAAATGGTACTGAATTATTTTTGCAATAATGTTGATAGCAGTGACAGTACTAGACATGACTTACAATTTTGAATGTTGTCTGATTTAATATTCATGGCAGTGGCGTTATGATGTCATAAGAATATTACTAGATGCTTTCTGCAATGAAGTTTCTAAGTGTGACCCTACTAGTTGTTATTTTAACGCACGCAGAACATCTTGTGCACACGTTAAATCCTGTTCCGCTTTTCGTAAGAGTAGGCCATTGTGTGCCGGTGGGAGCAGATGACAAAATTTACAAAACTGTATACACATGGGGACTGGATGGAAAAAAGCACATGAGTGCTTATTCCATTATCCTCGGTATAAAAGAATAAATAAATAAATATAATGAAATTGAATGACATCTGATGTAGTATTTATGACAGTGGCATTATGAAGTTAGTCATCAGGATGATACAAAATGCCTGTACTGTTGACAGTGGTGAAGGCACACTCACAGCCTTCAATATCCGTCAGAAGAAAATGGTGCTGCAGTCAGAACTACATGACTCAGAGATGCTTAGCCTGTGTGCCATGAAGGTACAGTATGAGTATCCTGACTGTCTGTCTGTCTGTCTTTCTGTCCGTATCTCCGTCCCTCTGTCTCTTCGTCTCTCTGTCCCTCCATCTGCCCGTCCCTCCATCCGTCCCTTTGTCCCTCCATCCCTCCCACTGTCCCTCCGTCCATTCCTCTGCCCCTCCATCCATCCTTCTCTCTCTGTCTCTCGCCATCTCTCTGTCTCTATCTCTGTCTGTCCTGTCTCTGTCTCTTCTCTGTCTCTGTCTCTCTCTCTCTTCTCTCTCTCTCTCTTCTCTCTCTCTCTCTCTCTCTCTTCTCTCTCTCTCTCCTCTCTCTCTCTCTCTAGTGAGAATGATGGAGAAAAAATGTGTCCTTTTTGTAAAACGAAAGTTGAAAATGAAGCCCACTTTCTTTGGGAATGTTGCATATATACACTGGCTTAAGAGAAAAGTTTTTAAGTGAGTGTATCAACGTACCTTTGCCCGATCTGTTCAAAGCAACAAATGATGAGTACAGGCACAGTTTGTCAAGATATATTTTTCACTCTATTAATAAAAGGAAGACAATGCTGATTCAAGATGTATATTTAAAAAAATGTTACGATTCGATACGTAATTGATGTGCATGATTTCCACAATTTTCCCGAAACATCATATTTTTGTGATTTGGTTATGCTTGATGTCATAATCATGATTTAGAATAACGTGTGTTTTGCTTCTTTGATCAGTTATGAATCAAACCTTTTGTGCATTTTGCTTTGCCAGTTATATGAATGAACACTTTATTACATCCCAAGCCCATGAAATGTATTGTGGTCCATGGCCAATGTACATTAAATCATTTCAGTGTTCAGTGTTCTCTCTCTCTCTCTCTCTCTCTCTCTCTCCTCTCCTCTCTCTCTCTCTCTCTCTCTCTCTCTCTCTCTCTCTCTCTCTCTCTCTCTCATATATTGATAAGAATTTTAACCACCGACTTTTTTTTTTATTGTTGTTGGGGGAAGGGACATAGGGGTAAGTTATAGACAGAGAAAAAAAAAGACACGGATTGAGATGGACTTTTAGATAGATAGTTAGACATACAGGCAGAAATTTATTTTTCCTTAGCTAGAGCTCTTTGAGTACACCACTAGTGAGATTGTGTGTGGAACCGTTTTTGCCCACCAGTAAAGTAGCCACATTCCAACTTAAGGTATGATGTCTAAACACACAACACCAGTGTGCAGGCTTTTTTATTTTCTATTTTTGTGATCCATTTCTACCTGCATGCAATGGCCTAATCTTCTAAAGGGCGAGCAGGTTTTAAAATGTGGGCATGATGTTCTTATTGCGTCCATAACACTGACATCGGTTTATAGTCTCATCTGAAATATGTTCGGGGGAGTGGGGTTGGTGCTAATGCTAACTCCAGGAGAAAAATTCTCTTCTAAGGATGCCTCAGTGATGGCTCGAACCTGGCCATCAGATCATGAGCTCAATGTTCTAACCACTAGGCTATTATACCCCCCTCCCCCAGACAGATAAATAAGAGACTTGTCATGGTCAAAGACAATCTCAGCATAGCATTTCAAAGTGTAATGCCATTTCGGTATAGACTTTGACAATGTGCTTGGATGCAAACAAATTGTTGTTGTTGTTATTTTGCGTTTCCCAGTTTAACACCCTGGGGGTCACCCAGAACATGCTCTCTTGACTCACTCATTCCACCTGGGAATCACTGTGAGATAGGAAGTACACCAGATGAGAAGTTTGCATATATGACTGTTTTCAAGTACCTCACCATATAGGCAGCCATACTCCGACTTCAGAGGATTTTTCTCCTATATGGAGAGCGCAGTTTGTCATGTTAACCCTCATAGTCCTGAACTGGGATTTGCCGGATTGAATAATTGTGCCCCCCCTCCCCCCCCCCCCCTCCTGAATCCCAAACTGGGATTTGCCGGGATTTACACAGAGTAGACTTCCATCATGGTGTGACTGTCACTAATTGCTACCACATGTCAAAGCTCTATCAGGCTAGAGGTAGAAATCCTGTAGGGTGTCTGGAAGTAATTATAGCTGCTGGTATGTACTTAGAAGGAGGAAAAGGCCAGCGAGCATGTGTGTATGCCTGACCTGATTTTGTGATGGAATGCGAAATCTAGGGGCAGTTTGTGTTCAGAGAATCGGAATGCAAGAGGGTTAAGAGCTTGTCATGGCTGAAGGCAATCTCAAAGGAATAAAACTTATGCTTTGATATTTCATTATAAGGTAGATATATATACAGATATAGTTTGATAATTATTCCAAATCTCAAAATTGACAACTTGACCCCCATCTGCCTTTAATGGCTCCTAGTGCAAAATTGGGTAATGTGCTAAGCGACTCATTTCATAGTGGGGCGTCCCATTTTAATGTAGGCCTTGGCACTTAGCTGACATCAATAACTAACTGACACAGCTTCTGGTCAGGGCCATGCAAACAGGTGAAGTGTTGCGCCGTGTTGCAGGGGGAGAAGAAGTTGGTGTGTGGGTCGGGGAGGGGTGCTGTACCTGTACAACTGGGGGGAGTGGGGCAACATGAGTGACCGTTTCCCCGGCCACCCCAGTTCCATCAACTCGCTGGCCCGCCTGACCGATGACATCGTGCTCACCGGCTCCAGTGATGGCCTCATCAGGTGAAGACTGTGTGTTGTGTTGTGTGGTTCATACTGTTTCAGTGTTGTTGTTGTTTTCTTTCTTGTTTCAGTGTTGTTGTTTTCTTTCTTGTTTCAGTGTTGTTGTTTTCTTTCTTGTTTCAGTGTTGTTGTTGTTTTCTTTCTTGTTTCAGTGTTGTTGTTTTCTTTCTTGTTTCAGTGTTGTTGTTGTTTTCTTTCTTGTTTCAGTGTTGCTGTTTTCTTTCTTGTTTCAGTGTTGTTGTTGTTTTCTCTCTTGTTTCAGTGTTGTTGTTGTTTTCTTTCTTGTTTCAGTGTTGTTGTTGTTGTTTTCTTTCTTGTTTCAGTGTTGTTGTTGTTGTTTTCTTTCTTGTTTCAGTGTTTGTTGTTGTTTTCTTTCTTGTTTCAGTGTTGTTGTTTTCTTTCTTGTTTCAGTGTTGTTGTTGTTGTTGTTTTCTTTCTTGTTTCAGTGTTGTTGTTTTCTTGTTTCAGTGTTGTTGTTGTTGTTTTCTTTCTTGTTTCAGTGTTGTTGTTGTTGTTTTCTTTCTTGTTTCAGTGTTTGTTGTTGTTTTCTTGTTTCAGTGTTGTTGTTGTTGTTGTTGTTGTTTTCTTGTTTCAGTGTTGTTGTTGTTGTTTTCTTTCTTGTTTCAGTGTTGTTGTTGTTGTTGTTGTTTTCTTTCTTGTTTCAGTGTTGTTGTTTTCTTGTTTCAGTGTTGTTGTTGTTGTTGTTTTCTTGTTTCAGTGTTGTTGTTGTTGTTTTCTTTCTTGTTTCAGTGTTGTTGTTTTCTTTCTTGTTTCAGTGTTGTTGTTTTCTTGTTTCAGTGTTGTTGTTGTTTTGTGAATGTCCAGATCTTACATAAGACCTTAGGTGTACTATAGATGAGAAGTTTGCGTGTTTTGGCTGTTTTCAGGTGCCTTGCGATATAGGCAGCCATACTTCGATATTCAGAGAATGACATATGACAAACACTTCATGTTATTCTTCTTCGTTGAATGTTCAGACACTGACTACTGTTATCTATGAGGGAATATGAGTTGCGCTGCCGTTAAGCGTCAGACTAGGCAGGTCCAGCACATAGAACTTAGGCATTGAAGAGAAAATCTTTAAAAGTCTTAATGGAAAAAAGGCAGGAGAATGGATCAAGAGGGCAGAAAATAGATGAGGAGGAGGTGACAAGAAGAAAAGGAACAAGGCAGAAACAAAGAGGGATATAAAGAGGGAATTGCCAGCACAGAATTTCCAGAAAGTTGGGATGCTATTCATACTGACAGGCCCCCGGCATCCCCATAGGGAACCCTAAATGTTCCAAGTACCTCACAATATAGGTAGCTATATATACTACAACTTACAGAATAAAAAAACGAAATGTCATGAACACCTGAAAATAAAATTTTATAATGGGTAGGCGCTGCACTTGTGGCGATGCGCTCTCCTTGGGGAGAGCAGCCGGAATTTCACGCAGAGAAATCTGCTGTGACATAAAATGGTATAAAATAAAATAAAAATAAAATAAAAATTAAAATGTTTCAGGTCGGTGAACATCCTCCCCCAAAAATTGTCATGAACACCTGCATGTTTCAGGGCGGTGAACATCCTCCCCCCAAAAAATGTCATGAATGAACACCTGCATGTTTCAGGGCGGTGAACATCCTCCCCCCAAAAAATGTCATGAATGAACACCTGCATATTTCAGGGTGGTGAACATCCTCCCCAAAAAATTTCATGAACACCTGCATGTTTCAGGGCGGTGAACATCCTCCCCAATCGTTTCCTGGGCGTGGTAGGGGAGCATCAGTTTGACGTGGAGGAGATCACACTGTCCCACGACTGCCAAACCCTGCTCAGCTGTTCCCACGACCAGTGCGTCAAGTTCTGGAGTGTGGCCGACATCCACAAGCAGAAGGTGGAGCCCCACAAGAAAGCCAAGCATGCAACCAAATCCAAACGTCTGGGCTCCGCCAAAAACAACTTCTTCGCTGGTCTGGCCGAGGAAGAGCAGGAGCCTCAGTCTGGTGGTGATGACAGTGATGATGACGATGATGATGATAGTGATGACGATTCCTCTGATGAAGAATCACACTGAGGATGGTGTGCGAATCTTGTGACAATGATTTTGAAACCTGGTTTTTGCTTAGAAAGTGCGTCAGTTAAAGTCTGTCCCGAGCCTAAGGCTCATCAGGCCGGTGCTTATCCCGGTTTCTGTGGCGTTAAGCGACTGAGAGTCATAGACTCCCCCCTGGATAGGACGCCAGTCTATCGCAGGGTTAACCCCCAACACAAGGTTGGTACCCCTTTTACACCTGGGTGGGGTGAGAAAATAGCCGTAAAGTGCCTTTTCCAAGGGCACAACGCCATAGCCGAAAGCTGGGATCGAACCCGCAACCTTTAGGTTACAAGTCCAACGCCCTAACCACTAGATTACAGTGGCAGCTGGAAAGTGCGTCAGCAAGTGCAATATTCCATATGTTTGATTGCGGTAGTCAAGGTGTCTTTTGAGCAGATGTTTTCAACTGTACAAGTTACCTAATGCGCTTGTAAACGCTTTGAGCGCATGCTGGGTATATCAAAATCATCCATGCCACTAACCATTACTCTCCTCCTTCTTCTCCAGGAAAGATAGATGCAAGATGAAGCTCATGTATTTGCTTGTGACACAGCGCCCAAGTCCAACATCACACAGTCAAAAGTGCTAAATTTAGTGCTCCCTTTTCTTTTACCTAGTCCAAGTGTAGTCAGTTCCTGCTATAGATAACACCAGTTGGCCCCATCTGGACTGGGATGGGATTTTTTCATTTATTTTATTCTTTCATATCGAGGATAATGATAAGCACTCTTGTGCTTTTTTCCATCCAGTCCCCGTGTGTATGCAGTTTTGTAAATGTTATCTTGTGCGCACGTTAAATCCTGTTCCGTTTTTTTGTAAGAGTAGGCCATTGTGTGCCAGTGGGAACAGATGACAAGCTTTACAAAATTGCATACACACGGGCACTGGATGTAAAAAAGTACGTGAGTGCTTATTCTATTATCCTCGATATAAAAGAATAAATAAAATCAGTAAAAAATGAAATAAAAATAAAATACACAATCAAATTTGTCTTGAGAAAAATACTGGCATGTCCTTTCCAGTTCCTCAATACAAGGAATGATACTTTTGTTCGATTACTGCTCCAGTGACAAAGATGACAATTCAAACGATGATAACTGTGATATTTGTGTTGTACAAGGAGGAACGCTGTGTCAACAGTATGTGAATCTGTTAAATGTGATGACAGGTGGCAAGTGCTGACACTGACAGTATTGATGACTTGAGTGAGAGTGTGTGTTTACTAGCTGTGACAGCAGTGTGCAGTACTAGAAAATGGTGCACTGTTTTCTTCTTCAGTTTTGACAAAGATTTTGATGATTGTGTGCAAACGGTAAGAAAGATTTTGAAGTTTACTTGGATAGAAGAGGAAGGGGGGGGGGGGGGGGGGGGGTGTCCAGTTGTTTAATTGCACTGACTGGAAAATGTCATCTCAGATTTACATGATAAACTCAATGGTGTTGTTTCTTCTTGTATTTCATTTTGTGCCAGTTGTATCAACCCAACAAATATAAAGATTAGAATTTACCCCAATAGCAAGCCTTTGGGTTACTGAAGATCTTAAATATATATTGAACACAAAGAAGGGTTTGTTTTTTTTTTCTGTTGTCGATGGAGATGTTATATATGTAGGTATTGATCTCAATTTACTTTAGGGTAGTTTGCGTTGTGTTGAGTTCAGGTTGACTTTGTGATGTATGTGCGAATGATAATAACACTATGCTTTGGAAAACAGTGAAAATACAGCTGCAGAAAGAGGAACCTCAGGGTGTCAGAGAACTTGTTTTTGCAATGTTGATGAAATGTGCTCTCTCTCTCTCTCTCTCTCTCTCTCTCTCTCTCTCTCTCTCTCTCACACACACACACCACACACACACACACACACACACACAAATCCAAACCAAAAAAAGAACTGGACGATTTAATCATGGTCCATAGCACATCACCATTCACTCATTCATTCATTTATTCAAATCAAAAAGAGCACTGGAGGTGTCTACTGAACACATAGTAGTGGTAGACAAACCCAGCAGTGTGGGCATTAAACCGTGAGGTTAAAACTTTTCCCTTACAATACACATGGAATTGATTTAACTAGAGCTTCCGCTCATTCATCTCATGCATAAGATTCACCACACACTGGTACCAACTGTTGGTTTACATTACACAATATATTACACACACTGTTATTGGCGATTAAATACAGTATTGTGAGCAGTAAATTTCCACTGAAATATCAAAATGAAGCCAAGGTTTTCCGCTTTTGTGGGAAAAAGAAAAATTTTCACTTTTCCAGCGAGTAGAAGTTATTTCCCTACAATTAGAATACGCTTCCTTTGCAAGTAGAACTTTATCAACCTTGCCATAAATTCTAATATCTCTACGCACAGAAAAGGAAACTTTTGTTTAAAAGTTTATCCATTTCTCCTTTAGTTTTTGTTTTTTTTTAATGCCTGCACAGCAGGAATTTGCCCCTTCAATTTCAATTTCTAGTCTCCTTACTGGAATAAAGTTTCCCTTTCACTTCAAGTAGAAGATTTTACTCTCCTTCCAAGAAATTGTTTTCACTTTCCCTGCAAGCAAATGATTATTCCTATTTCTACTTTCCATCCACATGGATAAATGTACAGGCAACCCAAGCCGCTTTTCTCCATTAAGTGTTTGTACACGCAGCACAGAATAGAACTAATTTCTGATTACTACTGATTCTTTCGCCGCCGCTGTGGCCTAGTGGTTAGGGCGTTGTACTCGTAATCTAAAGGTTGCGGGTTCGATCCCAGCTATTCCGCTATGGCGTTGTGCCCTTGGAAAAGGCACTTTACGGCTATTTTCTCACCCCACCCAGGTGTAAAAAGGGTACCAACCTTGTGTTGGGGGTTAACCCTGCGATAGACTGGCGTCCTATCCAGGGGGGAGTCTATGACTCTCAGTCGCTTAACGCCACAGAAACCGGGATAAGCACCGGCCTGATGAGCCTTATGGCTCGGGACAGACTTTAACTTTAACTAACTGATTCTTTCTCCCCTCAGCATCAAGTTTAACTGCTCATGTTGAAGCGGACTTTGTTAAAATTCTATTGCTCCCTGACTTTTTGAACAAGTGACAACCCTATGTGCCACGATTTCCAAAGTGTCCTAAACCACAATCAAAACTCGGGCTGTCAATACATGAAAACACATCACACCTTGCTGCATGGGTTGTTACCATACACAATATCTTCCCACAGCAACATCAACAAAACAAATGTAATAAGCAGCAGTAGCAGCACCATAAGCACAGTTACAACAGGTGAACTCATTAATAACAACAGACGAGCAGCAACAGTGTTAAAAACTGGTGGAGACAGCAGTGCAAAGTTGTTTGGATACAAGATGTATATTTTGTTGCATACAAAGTTATGTCCATAAATATGCTTGTTACAATATGCTGTCAATACTTCTTTTTAATTCACTTTGGACAAACAGAGAGAAACAAAATTATCAAATACCTGGTCCACACTTCTGCAAAATACAGCTCATACCAAAGTCGGATGCCCCCAACTTATCAGGTTAACGGCAGTGCAACGCATTTTCCCTTGATAGACAACAATAGTTGCTGTCTGAGCATTCCATGATGAAAATCATGCATTTTCCATACTCATGTCTTATGTCCTCTGAACTCAAAACTTTGGGAAAAAAAAAAAAAAAATTCCCAATAAAAACATTTCTTGATAATGACGATAAGCTGGAACCCCGTAAATATGTGCCCTGTTGATAGCATTTACGGATAAATCTTTGTAAAATAGGTCTGCCCATACCAATCTCTGTGTCAACATCAAACTATGGACAGCTTGCTATGAAACATCTGTTGCTTTTTCACACAAATATCTATATATGTATATCATCAAATGTATTATTGTAAAACCAATCTCACTCTATGAGAAAACACCCACCAGTTCATACACACATAACAACGGTCAGTACAGTTTATACACACATAACCAGTGTCATTATGGTAACATATTCATGGTCAACACACGACTGCACAAGAATGGCACGGGATTATATTGCTGGAAAAACAATAACGGAGCCACAATCTCTGTTTACTACGTCGACAGATCACAGCCACATCTGACCACACCCTGTCTGTATCAATCAATCAGTATCCATGACAACCAATACTACATACTGATGCCCATCATTCAATCCCATTATTTTACAGTCCCAGGTGACCCCCCAGGGTCATCTTCAATTAAATCATAAACTTTTTTTTTTTTTAATTAAGTCCATGCATGACAATTTCCCTCTTTTTTGTTCTTTACACAGACTTTCCTCCCTCGAATTTTTGGTTACCATTTTTATACAGCATAATTTATTTAACTGTATAGAGTCATCTTCACAGGAAATAATTTCAGCAGGGGAAAAAAAGGAAATAAATTATGTGCATAACTAAAAAAAGAAAAAGTTTACAAAACAACACTGAGAACAGACTTCCAAGTTCTCGTTTTAAAGCCTAGTGAAAGCATCCACATCAGAAAGGCTTTTTTTTTTCATTTAGTAAGGCATCGCATATTTTATGGCAGATCAAACTCATGAAGTTCTTCCCATCTTCACATGTCATAAGTCTGACTTGGTTCAAATACATCCCCCATTACCACAATGTTACTCCCCAAGGCTTTCTCCTTTGAAACCCTCGATAAACATAAAAAGCAACAGATGTCAGTTTACACTTAAGGTATTCTACAATTCCCCTGTGAATTCATATTTCACCCTCTGGACATCTTTTCAATAAACTCAATTGCTAACCTGTGGTACTCCACAAAACAGCCGCACTAAATCTATCCAAAATTTATAAGAGGGTTTTCGAAATGTATGATTATTCAGCAGGGTCCAAAAAAATTCAACATTAATCCATTTCCCCATGGGAATAACAGATCATGCACCATAAAGCACAAAAACAAAACAAAAACAAACAAAAATGTACATAAAGTCAAAGCAGCTGTGGTCCCCCAAAAATAACCAAAAAAACAAACAATATGTTACTCACAAATTGTAAAAGTCGAACCAGAAGTGACTGAGTCACAATACAAAATGAAGGCAGCTGATGGTTTACAGCATACTCTTCTTGCAGTAACCGTTTCATAGCTAAAAAGTTTTAGATAAAGACTAGCTGATGTTAACAATGCCGCTGAAGAACATAGATATACACCAACAACCAATTAGTAAAGCCATTCTCCACAGGCAGCTAACCATCATAATTATCATAGTTTTAATTAAGCAGTCCTCAGAACTGGTCAGCCAATCAACAGACACCAAAAGGATAAATACAGTCAGTCAACCGTCACATTAAAGTATTATCAAAACAGAATCTCTGCATGACTCATCAACAGAAGGTGAAAAACAATGGTTTTACTCATCATAAAAAAAGTACTCAATCTCTTCAGGAACATACATGGCCAAGGTACAAACAGCACTAATTATGTCACCTACCCCTTCCCCCAACCCCATCCCCTAGTTCTGTCCTCCGAAAGTGTCACCTTCCACACCTAAACCCCTAACCCTGAAGGGTTTTCATCTCCAAACAGGCAGTTACAGAATTTGTTTTTTAAAGCAGCAACAACACTTGTCAACAGCACAATATTTTGAGATGTGGTGAAATGACACTAAATCTTGAAACCCTCAAGAAGTCACAGGATGGCACTTGATTATGTGGTGTCACACACATTTTAACCCTTTTGCTGCTATCATATTTTGCTCAGGCACATGCTGGACAAAACAGAGAGAGCGTTGAATCATGACGAACAGAGATCGTCAACTGAGCATTGCTGGCGACGGTTTCTATGACAAACACTGTTCGTCAACATTGCAGAAAAGAGGTTAACAATTTCCTCTTATTGTGAAAGACAAACCTTCACAGGTTATCATTTACTTCAACGAAAAGTCTGTGGGATGAAACATATACCCAATTCTAAAACAGAAACATAAATGACAAGGTGGAGTCTAAGCCTAACAGAAAACCACCAGTGCAAAAAAAAAAAAAAAAATTCATAAAAATTGCATCAGACTGGGGGAGAGAAGTGGTGAACACTAAATTAGCCATTGAGAACATGCCACTTCATTGCAGTAGTTTGCACCCATCATTACAAAAGCTTTGGACAGTTCTTATCTTTAAAGCAAACAAACCATGAGGGTCTTTCCACTACACTAGGCTACAAATCGATCCTACAAAAAATCAGCAGCCAGGGTGTTCAGCTGCCACTGTGGACAACAAAACACTTGTTCTGGCCACCCAACCTATGGCAATGAAGCCCTAAAAAAAAAAAAGATTCACAAGATAAAACACAATTTATTGCAAGGGCTTATGGGGTTGAAGTTAAGTTGCAAAGATGGTTCCAATGTCCCTGCTCCAAGTAAACTGGAGTGGAAAGAGAGCACAGACCGGAGTTCTAATCTGACTGGTCCATTTCATTCCACAGGGGGAAAGACTGGTCAATGCCCACACTCTCTTCAATCAGACTGAGGAGTGCTAACAGCTTTGTAACACTGCCATTCTGTGTGATCATTCACATACATCTTTACAGCTGCCTTGTATCATTATTGTAAATATGCTATCTGCCTTTATTTCTTTCTGCTCTGTGATCATGAGCACTGTAAACTCAACTGTACACCTTCTCTCCAAAAGGCAACATCAGTGACATGTGACCAGTGGTCACTCTTCAAAAACTTGACAAGATTTCTACACACACAGCAATAATGGATGATAATTTTCAGATCAAAGTTCTTGTTCCTGCTGCGCTCCCTTTGCCTTAAAACAACACCATTATCAGAAAACTAACTTTGCCTCAGCTATGCCATCAATGGCAAAAACTGGTTTTAATATTCAAGTTACAAACAAAACTAAAGTCACCAAGAGAATGATTTGTGGCCATGCTCACTAGTCAGTCTCTATCTGAAAATGTTCTAGCCACTCTGAATCATGATGCAAGACCGTGAGTTTACACAGTACCATCAATCCTATTACTAAAGAAGAAAGAAGACCAAAGTCCTGAGCACAGAAATGTGAATAATATCTTACAGACATACTCAGTAAAAATCTGTTCATCTTTTTAAGGAAGAAAAAGCCAGTTAAAGCTGGTGGCACTGACAAAATGAACAGACCCAGCATGCAATCTTCATGCTGCCATGTTCCAAATGAAGACCATGAATGCTGGAATAGTACAAGGCCCCTATCCCTAAAAAGACATACTGGAAAGATGGCTATGACACGATCTTGCATAAGTCAACCCACAAAGCTGGAAGCTTCCTTTGGCCTGATGTTGTAGATGTGAACACTACTATGGTCTGTGGATCATACACTCACTCCTCCCCAGGAGTTGTTAACTGAAAACTGCACAATGACACGAACACAACACATCCATCAGACTGCAGGCCCTCTCCTGTGGAAGTCAGAACTACTGTGCATGAGGACAAAACTGTTCAAGCTTTAGAGTTGTGTCTTAAAACCATAACATCAAAAACAATATGTAAATCAGAATGCAGGCCCCCTCCTGAGGAAGTTAAAGACTATTGTGCAAAAGCACATACGGGCAATTCTCAATTTCAACATCATATGTAAATATATATATACTCTACACCATACTGCAGTGTACATCAATAAAACTTTAATGTTGTGATTATCAAAGTGATCAGCCCTTACAGCAAACCTGTTCAACACTACCACTAAGTCAGGCAAGATCTCCCACAGATCTTAACCGGAACCATAACCTCTCCAACAAACAATAAAACAACATAATGAACTGGCATCAGCACAACCCATCTGAACAAACTGATCAAAAAGTGTAAAATACGTATCTAACATCTGCACCACAGGCACGGCAGTTTATGAAAATTACTGAAAAGTTGTGAAGGGGGGGAGGGGGTTATATTGCTATACAAACATAAGCCACACTTTTATAAAGCACACAGCTAAACCCATGAAATGGGCACAACAACGATGCAAAAGCACCTTGGACATTTCAGTCCGTATATGGAAGACACTCTCTCAATGGACCCATTCCACACTTGTTAAGACAAAACTACCACTGACAAAACTATAAAATAAGACGAAAATTCCCTGACAAGCTAATATAAGAATAACCATTCCCTGCATTTTAGCAGACACTTAAAAGAGGCAAGAGAGGGGAAAAAAAGAAAAAACAAAAATCACAGACACAGCATATAACTGACATTGTGGATTTGCAGAATTTGGTTTTATAATAAACCCCCAGTCTCTTTTAGATCTTACAAGTAATAAGATGAGAAAATTAAGTGGTGGGGGGGAGGGAGGGGAGCTCCTCAATTATACAAGAGTATTCTCTTTCACAGTGCCTTGTCAGGATTATTAAAGCTCTTTCATTCAAAAGACTCGACTATCATAAAGACACTGAAGAGAAATCTATCTGGAAGGAAAAACACAGCAATTAAGACACAAGATGACAGGTTTGGTTTTGCTGTTGTAGTTTGCTGTCTAAACACACAGATCTGTAAATTTCCATCGTACTAAAACTGGAAGACATATTCCTAACTGAAAGCAATCACCATGAAATGATTCCCAAGTGGGCTATCTACATTCAGATTTAACTTCAAAGCAAAAACACCGATACCAAAAAACAAGCCCCATAACAATTACAAGAAAAACATAGCCTCCAAAATGACAACAATGATAAAAACAAAAATGTTCAAAACAGCAATAATACCAAAATCAATCTCCAAAACAATGATCACTTTATAAAAATAACTAAATACGCAGATAAATAAACTCAAAGCCACACCATTTCATTTTGGTGATGTAAAAAAGGTGAACCAAAGGCTTGTTCATCGGAATGACCCAAAAATATTTTGATTGAAAATCTCCAATTTGAAACTCAAGAGAGCAGGCAACAAGGCACTAGTCTGCAAGTGTACCATAGAAGTCAGTCAGTTTTAACTAAGGCCTGTTAGCAACAATGACATGTCAACAGCTTTTGATACAATTTGATAGCATTCTGTGTTGATTCGTGAATTCTATGCTGCAAAAAGAGTTGTGTAAGCTTGCCTGCTCTCTCTCTCTCTCTCTCTCTCTCTCTCTCTCTCTCTCTCTCTCTCTCTCTCTCTCTCTCTTTTTTATATGAAGTATGAATGTAAAAGAAAGGATAATATTGTCACCTGATATGATTGTTTGACTTGTATCATTCTTCTTTTTTCTATGACTAATTTTTTTTTTTTTTTTTTTTAAGAAAAAAAAAACAACACAAAAAACCTACCACCTCAAGTACATGTGCGCCTGCGGATATGTGCTTATAAATATAAGTGTGAGTAAGTGTGTGTGTGTGTGTGTGTGTGTGTGTGTGTGTGTGTGTGTGTGGGGGTGTGTGGGTGTGTGGGTGTGTGTGTGTATGTGTGTGTGTGCATTTGTGTGTGTGTGTGTGTGTGTGATTTGTATGTGCATTTGCCTGCGAGCGTGCATGCGTGAGTGAGTTGTATGTATGTATGTATGTATGTATGTATGTATGTATGTATGTATGTATGTATGTATGTATGAATGTATGAATGTATGTATGTAAGAGTATGTATGTATGTATGTATGTATGTATGTATGTATGTATGTATATGTATGTGTGTGTGTGTGTGTGTGTGTGTGTGTGTGTGTGTGTGTGTGTGTGTGTGTGTGTGTGTGTGTGTGTGTGTGTGTGTGTGTGTGACCTACGTGTAGGAGTGAGTTTTACGTGTATTATTATCATACTATTATCACTATTGTTGATAGTATTCTTATTGTCATCATTATAATCATTGTATTATCTTTAGTTCCTTCTGAGTTCATTTTGTTGTTATGAGTTGTAACAATGTTGTAGCTAAGTATTTTTGGGTGGACTTTTCTTGGTTGCTAAGTTGTTTATTTCATTATGTTTCTTTGGTTGCTCTTTATCTATTAACGCTTCTCTTTTCTTTTATAATCAAAATCATTTTATTGTGGCTTCTGATTTTCGTCTTCTGAAAGTGTGCATTTTTATTATCTTATTATGTATAATGTCCTTATTCCTTTATGTTGTTTGGTACTGCATATAGTTTTACTGTTTAGTATCTTTTTATCTTGATGTTTTCCCTGAAAAGGGCGGGGACTGGATGTAAAAAAGCACATGAGTGCTTATCTATTATCCTCGAATAAAAGAATTTTGCCTTGCCTTGCCTTGCCTTGCCTTGTCTCTCTCTCTCTCTCTCTCTCTCTCTCACACACACACACACACACACACACCACACACACACACACAACACACACACACACACACACACACACACACACACAAGCATGCATGCCCACACACACACACACACACCTTTTTTTTCTCTCTTCTTTCATTTTGTATACCTAGATGACTGTACATGACCAGCATAAGTATGATAACAGCAGCAACAATACCAACATCACAATGTCCACACTCCACTTCACATATCCTCTCCCCCCAACTAACACTCTCTCTCTCTCTCTCTCTCTCTCTCTCCTCTCTAACTAAAGACAATCTCATGTGCACATAAGTAGAATCCAACACCATTCCCACTCCAAGAACTGCAGCTCTCTTCTCTTCCAAGCTGGATCTATTTGTCATGACCTGAAGAGAAAGTGCAGTGGCCTGTGTATGACCAGTTAGACCACAAGCCACACACCACATATATATATCGATGCCTCAGAGCAAGAACAATTTATCTGAAAAAAATACCAATTTTCAATTTTTTGATATTTGGTAGAATTTACTGTAAACTTTCAGATGACAGAACGATAAAATATTTTTTTTTATTAATTTTAAAGATATTTGAAGAAAACCATTCTTGCACAAAATTACCTGAGTGAATTTCTCATGGTAAAAGGGACGACTGCACGGCACACTCCGCTTTTGCTCTAAAGGCTGTAGTCCCAATTAACCTGGTAATTTGTGTAAGGAAGGACTTCCAGCTGTGCAAAACCTTCTTGCATGTGAAGGGATACACTAGGACCACTGGGCAGAGTTTACGCAACACTGGCGGGCCTGGATGCCATGTGGTTCTTGCCTGGGAACACTGGTGGCTTGAGAGTGATCTTATCTGGGAAAAAGGGTCAAGCTAATCGCCATGCCATGCTTGCATGGGAGGAAGTGCCAGTTCTGCTGTAATTTCTCTGCAGACACGGGTGGTCTGGCTTCACTGCCAGTGTTTTTGCTATCATGGAATTTCTTCTACATGTATTACAACACAAACATACTATGGTAAAGATAGCATCAATGCCCTTCCTCTCTCCGAAAACCGAACGCTTCCATTCAATCCTCGATTTGTTCTGACCTTTCAAACTTTTCAAGTGAGCATATCTTGAAACTTTTGAAAATGGCAACTCTGCCGGTAGACCTTTCTTGCTCTGAGGCATCGATATATATATATATATATATATATAATATATATATATATATATATATATATATATATATATATATATATATATATATATATATATATTTATATATATATATATCAAATAATTAAATACCAATCAGAGCCAGACTCCACAAATTAGTGGTACAATCACTGGAAGCAATCAGGGACTACACTCCACGAGTTTTAAATGGCCGTCAGGGCCACACTCCACAAGCTAAGGACAACCATTAGGGCTAGTTCTCCACAAGTCAGTGCCAGCAACATTAAGAGTACCACAACAAAAAAAAAGCCTTTAATAATGTCTGTCAGTCCTCCACTCCTACTCTGACGGTTATGTCCCGCAGAAACACTGGTCATGCTATGATAGTTAGTTCTGTGCTGACAGCTAAAAAGTGAGGGTATCTTTGGGAAAGGGAGCAGAGCAGCATCTTCACAGCTGTCTTGTTCTCAGACAGCCTCACGGAACTGGCATGAGGTCCTGTGTCACACGAGAGTTCCACTCTCTGACGTCGATAAAAGGCACAGCCCTGCTGCACCCCATCCCTGCCTATGTTCTGGTCCCACAGCCTCGTTTGGCATACATTTTTCTCTGGACACGCTCACATCTTTATCAGTCATTCACTACACTTGCATCTGTGTCTATACAAATCTGTTAGTTCACTTTCCTATACACACACACAAAAATACAAACTTTGGCAATACTATCATTTCCATCTCTTAAAGAAACAAAAAATTCATTTCCGTTCCTTTCCACAGACTTTTCTACGAACTGGTACACTATCAAAATACACATTTGGTATACATGTATGTAGATCTAAAGATGACTGGAATGAAAACTCCTTTCCAGGATGATGGAATGTTCGGAGAAAACTGGATGGATAAGACTGGGCACTCTCCCACGCACCCCTGTGTCACTTTTACACAAAAGTTTGAGCAGTTTCTGGTGGTGAACAATTTTGAATGGCTGCTTTTGACAATTTTGACGCTCCATGTCACACAAATCTGAATTTCTCCTTCTCATGTTCATGCTTTATCTTCAAGAGAAAAGCCAATGCCACAAACGACTTCATGCAATCAGAAGCCAAAGGAATGTTTCCAAGCTACACCATATGTCATGCATGCACCAACACATACATAGTGCACTGTCACAATCATGAAAACTGTGGGGTGAGAACTTGAGCTAATCCGTTCCACAGCTCTCACCCCCCACCACAAGCGGAGATCAGAGGAGAATCACAGCCTCGTGTTTTCAGCCTGCAGTTTGGCACGATGACACCAAGACCCCAGTCTAGCCGGCCCCTCCTTCCCTCCCTCCCTCTCTGCCCATCAGCGTGACCTACCCATCATCCCCCACACCCTGCTACGTGATGACGGTCTCCTCTGTCAATGACCTACGATGGCAGAGTTTGGGGCGAGCACCCTCTGGCCGAGGGTCAGGGTCACTGTTGGTGGAGAGGGTGGGGTTCAGGGAGGAGGGCTCCCGGCCCGACACTACATCTCTGGGGTTGTCGGTCTCTTCATCGCCGATCAGACTCTTCTCCTGTTGGAGCACAACCTGGATTTCGTTGGGAAAGACGGAGGCCTGGACGGTTCGTATCACCACCCTGCAACACACACCACCGCCATTTCAGTCACGGCATTTCAGTGTTTACGCTAGCTGTCATAAGCTTCTGTGCCTCATTTCTAATGAATTATTGAAAAACCGGTTTTCTGTTCTTGGAACCCTTATCTGTTGTCTTCAGTTTGTAAAAATACAGGTGTTGTGTATCACAATATCTTTAATTTTTCTCTCCAATAGATACTCATAACTCTCCAGTGCAAGAAAGAACTCTTCAGAGTTGTTCCTCAGCACTGGAGTTATCTACAACACACTATAATTTCTATAACTGAGAAAATTCACCTACATCAGAGTAAAAATAATGTAAATAGAACTCTTTTTTAAAACAGCCTCTTATGGATTCTAATACACTTATTCTGTGTAGTTATCAAATAGTTTTACAGCCACATGAAGCATGGAGTGAAAAAATTAACTATAAAAACAATTATTGTTTTTAGACACTATAACATAGTAACTCTAAAATGTACCTGGCTTTTTTCAAAGATTTTTAATTTTATGACAGCCTGTTAGCCAGTAACATCTGACCTACTAGCATGATCAGCATGATCTGTTATTGACTCAACGTACGTTTTAACTCTTTCTGTATGCCAAATACGCAACAGCCAGAATTTATCTCAATCATCACAAAATTCCCTTCTGCCAACTCATCCCTCTTCCCTTCTCCAAATACATTATCAAGTGTACTGACAATTTCATGATTCTCTCATTTCTACAATCTACCTTTAAAAAAACATAGGCAGTGTTGATTCTAGGATTTCAAAAAAGGGGGCCCAAGGGCCCCCTGAAATGAAAAAAAGGGGGCATTTGCCCCCCTCCCCCCTTTTCATAAAAAAGGGGACAAGTAGTAGGTAGTATTTGCTCATAATACCGTTAGTACTCTGATTTCTGCTATTTTTCAAGAACGAGGAACAAAACAAACAGATTGGTATGTAGGAGACAGGATTTAATATACACCTTATGTATTGCTGCTGGTCTGTAAAATGATTTTCTTATACAGGAAAGAGAGAGAGAGGGGGGGAGGGGAGAGAGAAAGGGTGGGGAAGATTAAGGTACATTCAGATGTGGAGGGATACATACTACATAGATACAGGAGATGCATTGTTTGTATACAAGAGAGAGAGAGGGGGGGAGGGGGAGGGAAAGAGAGAGAGAGAGGGGGGGGGGGGGGGGGGAGGGGGCAGGGAAGGAGAGAGAGTCAAAGTCAAATTTGTATTTCCACATTTTGAGTTGGAGAGAGAGCTAGATCTAGATGAAAAAAGAGGCAAGAGCAAAAATCACTTACCTCCCCCCCCCCCCCCCCCCCCCACACCCCTTACCATATGAAAAGAGAGAGAGAGAGAGAGAGAGAGAGAGAGAGAGAGAGAGAGAGAGGAGAGAGAGAGAGAGAGAGAGGTGGGGGAGGGAGGAAGGGATGTCAAAAGTCCATTTTGTATTTCCATTCAGAGTTGGAGGGAGAACTAGATTTAGATCTAGATGAGAAAAGGGATTAAAGCCAATATCTAAGTCTTATCTTTTCCTCCCATATGGCAGAGAGAGGGAGAGAGAGAGAGAGAGAGAGAGAGAGAGAGAGAGAGAGAGAGAGAGAGAGAGAGAGAGAGAAGAGACAGACAGACAGACAGACAGACAGACAGACAGACAGGCAGACAGACAGACAGACAGACAGAGACAGAGACAGAGAGACAGAGAGAGAGAGAGAGAGGATGTCAAAGTCAATTTTGTATTTTCACTTTCAGAGTTTGAGAGATATCTAGATCTAGATGAGAAGAGAGGTGAAATTCAATATCAAAGTCTTGTTTTTCCTCCCATGCACAGAGAGAGAGAGAGAGAGAGAGAGAGAGAGAGAGAGAGAGAGAGAGAGAGAGAGATATTTTCTGTTAAAGAGATATGTAGATCTAGATGAGAAAAGAGGTGAAATTCAATATCAAAGTCTTGTTTTTCCTCCCATGCACAGAGAGAGAGAGAGAGAGAGAGAGAGAGAGAGAGAGAGAGAGAGAGAGAGAGAGAGAGAGAGAGAGAGAAGAGAGAGAGAGACAGAGACAGAGAGAGAGAGAAAGGGGGGGGTGGGTGTCAAAGTCATTTTTGATATCCAGCCGATAGTCTACCCTATGCCATCATTATTGTTGCCAAGCACGGGCTACTTGTCTAGCCAGATCTGAAAAAAAAACCTGGAAAACTCTTAGGTCTACCAGCTTTGAACCCTGCCGGGACGCGGCTTCTTCCACTAACACCACTAACGATCTCTGTCACAATGACGTCACTTGTTTCGGGAGTCACGGTTCCTTTGGAAAATGACGTAATGACGTAGAGGAGTAGGAAAATGACGTCAGACCAGCCGTTTTGTAACGATTGTGATGACTGTAGGCGCTAATCAGTGCATCTTGCTGTCCCTGGGGTATCAACGAAATGACTAACGCATGTAGCGCTATTTTGAAACTATACAAACGGCAGTTGCGGGGGCGCACTGTTTGTTCAAATATGCGCTATCCACAGTTTTTTTGCGTCAGTTAGGGCGCACTGGTCACATTATTTTGCGGCAAAGTTGAAAAAAATGCGGGAATCCCGCAAGGGCGCACCCTAGAATCAACACGGCATAGGTATCATTCAAAATGTTGGAGACAAAATGCTGAAACGCTTGAAACAGAACAAACCACATGCATAGACAATTTTAGCCATCTTATTCAATATATAAGTTCAAACAATTGTCTATCATTCTATACCCAGAACAATGCACGTGTTTCATAATTCTCACTTTTTGTAAACTGATTTGATGGTATCAATTTTCATGCAGTTTCAAAATGCTGCCAATAAAGTGCAGGCATGAGTTTTACATGCTTTGCCATGGACATGAACTGTCGATAATCCACCTACAAGTTCAATATGAATACACACGTATGCCCATAGAGTCAAATCACTATTAGTTTATTCCCTAAGTCAGAATGTGGACCTTAAGCGTGGGAAAAAAATTATCAGATATGCAAAAATCTCACCATCTGTGAACCTTGGAGCTCTAGCCAAGGAACACTTACACACCAAAAAAAACAAAAACAAAATTCTTTCTTATATTCATCAACACCCACCAACCCTTAAGCAACCACAATCAATCTTTTTTTTTTTTCACATAATCAGACAAAAACTACAAACATTCAAAAGCAGACAAAACCGTAACAATTCTGAGTAATTGTGCTGCACATATTAGTACATAAAACAGCTGCAAGGTTAGTGCTTTCTATATCAGTTCAGACCAAAAAAATATATCTTTGGGCTAACCAGGCAAAATATACTATCACTGCACACTGTCATATTTCAGTCCAATATCCTACCACTTAGGAATTGCTCCTGTGTGGCTAAAACCACAAAAACCAAACCGTAAGTGAAAACAAGAATGTCTCCTTTGTGGTATGGAAGAAGTCTCCAACACGCTGTAGGACAAACTGAGAGCAAAGTCCAACTCTCAAACCAATCAGCTCCCCCCTCCCCCAAAAGACAACTTTTTTCTTCACACATTCAAAGACATACAACACTCCACCTGTCTTCTGTGTCAAAATCACATAAATTCCCTTAATCTAGTTCAGTAGTTTTTGAACTTTCTCACCCCCTACTTCCCTCCTCATCTACCAAAGTTTGTCTACAACATTCAGGGTATTGCACAGCTGCCCTCTGCAAACAATTTTTTATGTGACTGATTCATTCAATGCAGAAATCATTCAAATTCTACACAATTAAAATGAAGCACAGATTTATCCCACTTTGGCATTCATTTCCTACAAAAGTTGTGGGTATATGTTGAAAAAAAAATCATATATTACAAAATTAAAGACATTGAAAAATCAAGCATTCTGTTACCAGACTTTGGCATTCATTTCCAGCAAAGTCTTTTCACCAGCTATCAACTCCTAACAGACTGAAAAAGCTTTCAGAATGGAGCTGATGGCTAGTGGTATTGTCTAAAAAGTTTCTGCATAACAGCATCTTTCTATCATTCATGCGCTGCCTTTTGTACACAACAAATGATAATGCCTATATCATATGCCTCTGTGAAAACATGAAATCATCCATTTTTAATTCAACAACTGTGGTTTCACACAAAATTATCAGTTTGACATAAAATAGTTTCACACTCAAAAATATTACCATTTCATACATGTCACATCGCTGAATCATCATACCTTTCTCACCTGAATCAAGTGAGGTTTTCATTTACAACATCCCCTCATCATCAGTATTTAATGCCTTTAATTCAAACAAATCATTTTCCAACAAGACAAAGAAAACAGTGTTTGATACCGAAAACATACCAAGAATAAGAAAAGGTCTAAAAGATATAAGTATTCAAAATTAAGTCTACTATTAGAAAAATCGATACTACAGATGAGAAAGTAAAAACTGAATAGAAAGACGAAATCATGTTATTTGACAGTGTATATTTATATGTGCACACATGTGCATATACACACAGAACAACCATACTCATGGTCTTGATAGCTACATGAATAGTTATGACACAATACAGACACACACAGACACACAGACACATACATACATACATGCATACATACATACATACATACATACATACATACATACATACATACATACATACATACATACATACATACATACATACATATGTGTATACTGACAACTTACATACATACATACATACATACATACTCAAATACATACATACATACATACATACATACATACATACATACATACAAATACATACATACATACATATGTGTATACTGACAACTAGTTAGAGGGAATCTGTTTACACAGCATCATGTATTTCATGTACCTGTTAAAACTGTATTTCACATTTTATTTGTTTGCATTGTGTTTTAAATATCTATGAACGCATTATTTCATGCTCTCTGTTTACACTGTTTATTGGTCATTTATGCACCATGTGGCCACAATCCTTTAGAATGCCTCACCAAAGTGCATTATGATATACATGCATATATGTGTATATACAGACAGCAGCAGTGCATGATGTCATAACTCAAGCACTCAGGCACGTGCATATATGTACAACTACTTCTTTGTAAAAGTCATTCGTCTGCATGCCAGACACTTCTTTTGTTATTTACAATACCAATCCTATGGTTCACTACTCAAAACTTTAAAAATGAATAAATAAATAAATAAATGAATAAATAAACATGCAATAAAAGATCAAAACTGTAAAAAAAAATAATAATAATAATAAAATGTAGAAGTTAGGAACTGCAGTTTTAGAACTTATGTTCATTTTCCTTCTCTTACCCTGCCCCCCCCCCCCCCCCCCCCCCCCCCCCCTTTTTTTTTATCTAATCTTTAACAATTCATTATCTGAACGATGAAAAAATTGTAACTGGTTAGTGGTTACCTGCACTTGTTTTCCCCAAATACTTTTTTTTCATTTCTCAATCAAAAAAAAGGAAAAAAAGAAGCAAGTTGGTTGCTTTTTTATCTACTACAAGTTTCTTTACTTCACAATTACAAAAGGAAGCAAGAAATCAATTTATTTATACCTAACAAAATTGCCAGCATTTGAAAAGAGATTAGACACTGCAACATGAACTGACTGCGTAAACTACTGTCCTCTGAAATTCCAAACACCTGACACTATGGTAATCCACATGCATATATATCAACATGCTCCCCCACCCTCATTCCATGTGACAGTCAAAAAGACACACAATTTTTTTTTTTAATGTTTAAAGACACTGCTGGATCAGACACAAAACACTGTTATTTGGGTGTAGTATGTGGCTGCATTCTCATTCTTCCCCCTTTCACCAAACCCCCCCCATCACCACACACACACACACACGCGTGCGCACGCACACACACACACACACACACACACATACACACATACACTTATCCCTTATGGGAAATGAACAAAGCAATTTTTGATATAGAATACACAAATATGGCTAAGAGTGAAAATCAAAATATCATGATCTCTAAAGTCCGATCGCACATTCATGAGAAATATTGTCACCATCTAAAAGTTTTTACAGATGGTTCACATCTAGATGATCAAGAAACAGGTTCAGCTTTTGTAATACCATCGCTTAAAGTAGAAAAATGTTATTATGTTGGTAAACATCATTCGATATTCACAGCTGAGCTAATAGCAATTTTAATGGCTCTTAACCATATTCTCAATCTTCCGCTGAATATATTTCAAACTTTACTTTGCGTTGATTCTAAATCGGTACTCTACGCATTAAAATCCACAAGTTCTAAGAAAAAGTCTAAAGTTATATTAGAGATCAATCATGTTATACATGTTTTAGCTTTAAGGGGTATTTGTGTCACTTTCTGTTGGGTACCTTCTCATGTGGGATTCTTACCAAATGAGTGGGCTGACAGAGCTGCAAAGAGAGGTGCAAAACATGGAGAGGATTCTGTAGAACTACACGTTCCATTATCTTTACAAGAAGGCTATCACTTACTAGAAGAGGCATCGTGGAGCAGGGCCAAAAAGGCTTATTATCCAAAGGAGCGCATATCAGAAAGGTCTTCATTCACTGTCCCTAATTTAAAGGATATCGATTGCTCTGAGACCAATACAAGTTTTTTCACGGCAAGAAAGGTTAGGGCTTTATTTTTCCGGATAAAACTGAATGCGTTCATCACTAAATATAGCAAAAATATAAAATGTTTGTGCAGTGAGAAAATTACAAACAATCACATAATTTTTTAATGTAAGAGTCTAAAACCATTCTTACCCTCTTTCTCGGAAAAATCCTTGGATAAGATTTTTAAAAATCTTAATTTGGCATTTCATATAACAAAATCTTTAATGAATAGTTCTTTAGGAAATTTGTTATAGTTTTAAGTCATACTAGCATTTGTTATGTATTTACTTGTTGTTATTTCTGTTTAGCCCAAATCTATGTACTGTATACATTATTAAGAAAAAGACACCCATTTTACTGCACACACCCATCAACATACTAGACCCTCCCCTTCCCTTCCCATCGTCTAATATCACTTTGAGTGAACAGATGTAAAATCGAAGCAACAACAACAACACACACACACACACACACACACACACACACACACACACACACACACACACACACACACACACACACACACACACAATCACCAGAGAGTTACCAGAGCAGCACACAGAAGACGAAAACTGTGTCAGTGATTTTAGCAGCACAGATTTGGTGAAACCAATATTTTTTGGAAAAGTGCAAATACACGAGACTCATAAATATGAATTAATGCACCCTTCTCAGACAACAGAAAGTTGACTCTTCAAACAAGGTAGAGCTAGCGATTTAGTTTCTATACTGTGGGCATCAATTCAAATGTTCCTAAATAGGCCGATAAACACACCATGACCACACATTATGGAGCCAGTTTTGGACAACTGTCTCTATTGACCAGCTATATAGTGTCCACATGGTTATCTTTTGCTACATCACCAAAGACAACAGATGGAAATTAACATTATTCCACAAAGTAAACTGACATTATTTCACAAACAAAGGAAACTGACATTATTCCACAAACAAGGGAAATTAATTTACTCCACAATCTTAACATTTGGGTTTTCTTTCCCCAATATAAGTCAAGCAAATAAAGGGGGAAATATCTACCAAAAACTGTTAAAACATCTTTACACCACTCTAAATCATTCAAAAGAATCTGATTACATTTTCTAGCCATGTCTACTATTACAAAGCAAACAGAAAAAAAAGAGCCAGTTTAGGAAAGAAATGTTTATGAATTTTAGTGTTCTTCCCATGTGTCGAGAATACACCTATGGGACGGATATCTCTACACCCCATTCCCTCAACAGAGAGGACAAGACAGAGGATGGGTAAGAAATCATCACACACGCCTACATCTGGCAACACACACCCAAGTATTGTCATTATAACCTAGACACACAAAGTATGAATATTGATTGCTACGGCTGCAAGTATCTGCACATAAGTGTACGGCATATTAGTGGCACAAGTTATGGCACCAAGTATGCCACTCCCTACCGACAGTCTCACACTACATTGTTGAAGCAAGCCTGCATAACGTACCAAGTGGTGCAACATCAACCACATCAACTTTCGTTGCATATTTCCTGCCTTACACTTTCCTTTATTTTTTTCCTTCGTACACAACCATTCTCTACTTACAGATGACTGTGGTGACTGGCGCATGCAGAATATGTTCATGTTTCCCTAACCCACAGAGTGCTGACATTACTTTGATCATCTGTAGCTGATCTTGTGCATATGAATGGGTGTGTGTGTGTGTGTGTGTGTGTGTGTGTGTGTGTGTGTGTGTGTGTGTGTGTGTGTGTGTGTGTGTTCTTTTTTTTTATTCTTTTATATCGAGGATAATGGGATAAGCACTCAAGTGCTTTTTTTCATCCAGTCCTCATGTGTATGCAGTTGTGTAAATATTGTCATCAGCTCCCACCGGCACACAATGGCCTACTCTTATAAAAAGCGGGACAGGATTTAACGTGTGCGTAAAATGTTCTGTGTGCGTTCGCACACGGGGCCTCGGTTTACAGTCTCATCCGAAAGACTTCTGGGGAGAGTGGAGTCAGCACCGATGTTAACTCCAGGGGAAAAATCCCCTCGAACGGGAATCGAACCCAGGTCGTCAAGTTGTGAGCGCAATGTTCTGACCACTAGGCTATCCCATCCCCCATCCATGTGTGTGTGTATTTAGAGAGAAACAGATACAGAGAGAGAGAGAGAGAGAGAGAGAGAGAGAGAGAGAGAGAGAGAGAGAGAGAGAGAGAGAGAGAGAGAGAGGAGAGAGAGAGAGAGAGAGAGACAGACAGACAGACAGACAGACAGACAGACAGACAGACAGACAGACAGACAGACAGACAGACAGACAGACAGACAGACAGACAGACAGACAGACAGACAGACAGACAGACAGAGACAGAGAGAGAGAGAGAGAGAGAGAGAGAGCAGAGAGAGAGCAGAGAGGAAGGCACAAGTGGGATTTCCTTTGACAGCCTTGGAATCTAAGATTCTTGACATTAAAACACCAGATACTACCAAGATTCAAAGTACCAACTCATCAGGATAATTGAGATATTCTACTAGGCTCACTTTATCCACCTATCCCCTCTTTTCATAGTAAATGACTATGTGAATGATCACAAAAATAAATCTGGTCCACATGGGAGGCTAATCAAAAGCAGTATTCCATTTCCAATGCACTTACAAGACAAATTGGTTTATCAAGCAATGACTTAAACAATATATGCAGCTAGAACAATTAAAACATTTTTCTAGAACATTCTGCTGACTTGGTTTTACCTGAACATTTCAGGAGAGACTCAACTGCGTATTTGTGGGGGGGAAAAAAAACAAAAAAACTGCGTATTTGAACATGCTTTATAAAGTCACTGCAGAAAACGACACTCATATTTCTGGTCTTTTGCAGTTGTTGTTAACATGCTCCTTCAAAGTTTAACAAACAACCCTCCTCAGGTGGGAAGAAGTAAATACACCACACAGAAGTAATAATTAACACAGGAACTACCTGCACACAATATACAGAGAACCATTCTTTTTTTTGGCATACACACAACAGCGCCATAGGCACAAGCAAGCACAGGCTGATGAGAATAACACACAATTAAAAACAACCAAAACACAGGAGAAAAAAAAAAAAAGAGCAACCAAGAAAAAGAGTTAGGAACCATAACCCACTGAATTAACTGCTGTTCCCGATGATAACTCAGAGAGCTTCAAAACCTTGACCTTTGGCTTTGGAGGCCGTCTGAACGGCCAAAGGAAAAAACGTGGTCTCAAGCGTTCGAAAAAGAAATCTGTGACATAACAACACATGGCCACAAACAGTGAGCAACAGAAATCTTCCAACACTTCAAAGAAAAGGAATAAAAAATCATCACTACAGCAAACATCATTACGCACCGGCATATTTCACAAACACACCAGAAAAAAACTCAATGAAAAAAACAAACAATACCAATAAATTGGAGACTCTAACAATAAGTCAATGGACACAACACATGTATTACAAATGCTCCGTGCTGCACGACAGTTCACCCCAAGTTTGCGGTGCACAGTTTGTGTCAATCATCAACAAACACACACTGTGCAACACTTACATTCTTCTAAGTCTCCGCTCTTGCCTTCAGTCTACACTGTTTGCCAAACTCTTCACTGCCACACACAAAGGAAAAAACCCTCAGGGTTATCCATACTTCTGATTCATTCTTTTCCACTCACACATGGAGTTTTTTCCCTGCTCAGCACAGAGAATCATCAGCTGTGCAGATGTCAAGGCCTAGACACACAGGCATGCCTAGCCTCAAGACAAAGCCATTGAAAACCAGGGACACTGACCAATTTTGGGGGGACCCACACATAAACACATCAACTGCAGTAAAATTCAACACATTTTCAATCAAGCCTGGACTTTTTGTAAGTCTGAATGTGTTGCAAAAAAAATATCCTTTTTCCACAACTCCAGTGTTACATTTCCCATGTCGAGGTGATAATAGCACCTTTCTTGCCCTCCCGTTTATGGATGACCATTGTTCCCTGCAGTGGGATACAAAAGTTCTTGTCGCTCTTTTCTTGTGTGGAACAACTCGCACCATCACATGCTTTGCTCTTCAGCACCATTTTTCCAGATCATGGACAAAAACATTTTAATGACCCTGCACACGAGCCCTAGAACCACAAAATTTGAAATTTTCATTTATGTCCATCAGATGCTTGCATGCCAAAGGACTGTTTCACATTGGAGGTGGACACCAGGCACTCACAATGTGGCTAAAAGAGAGAGACTCAAATCCAGCACATTCTACCTTTAGGGTATGCACGTGACAAAAATTAGATTCCAGGCCACACAGCTAAACTTGGTACAATTCTAGAACAAATAATTACAATTATTTCCTCTTGGGTGGTAGGCATGCCTGACTATACACACAGAGGAGCAGAAAGAAGAAAAAAATGTTGGCTAAAATAAACTTACGACACTGAACCAGCCTTCTGATCCTCAACATAGACTCACTGAAGAAATAGATTCATGAATCCAAGAAGTTGGAGCTTTTGATAGTTACAAATAAAAACCATAAAAGCAAAGCACACAACTTGCCTTTTCTTTTTCCCCCTCTCTTTATTTCCTTCAAGTACAGGATAATCCTTCAAGAAAGGTGATAGCAAAACTCGCAATAGATAATGTTCACTAAGAAAAAAAAAGTCTTGAAGCAGAAAAGATAATCAGCACATTCTGTCATCAACAATAAAACTGCAACCCAAGAGAAAGCTGAAGGATATTTCAGTGTAAATATATCCCCACCTTCCTCAACTTCTGCAGTGGAAATTCCCCCTTTTCCATCACTCTCTTTTCTTTCTATTCATACTTTCTGATCTTTCTATCTCCTTTCCAGTCACTGCCTTCTTCTTTTTTTGTTCTTAAAAGGTCTTGACCCTTCTTTCTCCATATCTAGACTCAGTCATCTCTACAGGTATAAGAGATGCAGACTCCAGTCCCAAAATATTGATGCACTAACTAGTGAAGACCTGTACATGACACTATTCTTTTCTTTTTTTCTATGAGTCTCAGCTGCAGGCAGACTATAGAGCAGCATCTGTTCATCATCTGGTTTTTTTTGTTCAGTACCTGTGGGTTTACAGCTCTGGCAGATGATGGGTGTAGAGCTGAGCCTACTAACCCCTCCTACACCATAAAGATCTACTGTCAATGCAAATCACCTTTCCGTGATGATTCAAGATCATGAATGGAAACGTCTAAAAGAACATTAAATGCTGCTATCGCCTCCCCCTGCCCCCATCCCTTTCTTCTTCCCATCAAGATCTTAGACACAAAGAAATACTCTGTCATAATATTCAGTTTCTTAATAATATCATCAGAAATAGCATGATATACAACAGGTTCATAAAATCTCACATCCACAAAGAAGATGAAATCGCCGTTTTTCTTCTATAATACTTTACTCACATGTTGTGATCAAAATGGCATATCAATTTAAGCTGATGAATTATGTATTTGGGGCTTTGTTGATGTTTTGTGTGACCTTCCATACCCCTAAAGGGCTGAAAAAGAAATATGAACCTGAATTTGACCCGACTGATATGATCCCCAATGACAAACCACCATACATATCATACTGTCAATTCTTTCTTCCAATAGCTTTTTTTTTTTTTTAATTTTGTGCAATGGCTTCAAACACTAACATAACAACAACATTTCAAAGTGTTTCAACGAATTTCATGAATTCTCACTACGTTGGCACACTAATAGAACGTACATGCATCAGTGAAGTGTCTCGACACCCAATTTCTGCACAAAAAGATGCATTAGACATCTCAAAACAGACAAAATCATACTGATTAGATCTAAACTGGTTCTTCTAGTATATTCATAATGTCTGTTCGTATTAATGAGCAAAGGCGAATTGTTAAATCTTGAGGGGAAGGAAGGGAAGGCACTGGGTCTCTTTTTTTAACCTCTGCACCAGCTTTCAACGAAGTAGTCCTAATGAGAATGATCATTACTATTATATATATGCACATGAAAAAAAACATATGAGAAATGAGAGACACAAAACAAACACAGGAAATAAAACAATTCCTAATGAGAATAAGCGTAACTATATGCGTATGAAAACAAACAGGAGAAATAAGGAATACAAAACAAATGCAGGAAATTAAACAAGACATGCTGGAAACATTGCTACTGTCGGGATTAACGTTTTATCACCGACACAAAAACAGCAAATCTACATAGCTCGACAACACCCCAAGCCAAGGGGTAAATGCTGTTATTAAACACACTAGTATACAGTTTTTTTAATTTTAAAAAACTTGTACACAAGCATCTGAAAATTACATTTTTTGAGATTCCTCTACACACACACACACACACACACACACACACACACACACACACACACACACACACACACACAAACACACACACACAACACACACACACACACACACACACACACACACAGAGCTGAAAATCACATATCTTTGACATTCCTCCACACACACACAAGCACACATGCACGCACACACCCACGCACGCACACACATCCTGTACATTTCCCAAACTCTTTTTACTCTCATTTCAAAATTTCTAACAGAACAAAGAGCATGCAAGCAGAAGTGCTCTTTACACAACATCTAAGGCATGCAGTTAAGATACACAAATCCTGAAACAAAAAAAAATCCACACATTTCTGACGCCCATCGTTTTCAAACCCATAACACTTCATGGGTAGGGGTCACATAGATGACTGAAAGAAAGTACCATTTATAGAGCGCAAAAAAAAAACAAAAAAAACCTCCACATCTACAGATGTGACTACAGCACTGGGGGGGGAGGGGGAAGGGGGGGGAGGGGAGCAAACCCAAATTTCGAAAAAAGTTCCTGGGGTGGGAGGAGACGACTTACCTGGGCAGAAGGGCCAGTATACAGGTGATGAAGACGACGCAGGAGTGGATGGGGGAGGAGATGGTGTTCTCCATCACCC
>CM060321.1:45865927-45883427 GCA_030674155.1 Stramonita haemastoma | reverse complement strand
CCCCCCCCCCCCCCCCCCCCCCCCAAGTCCCGAACCGGGATTTGCCGGGATTTACACACAGTAGATTTCCATCATGCTGTGACCATTACTTATTGCTACTACATGTCAAAGCTCTATCAGGCTAGGAGAAACCCTTTGAAGGTCTGGAAGTAGCTGCTGGTATGTACTTAGAAGGAGGAAAAGGCCAGCAAGCATGTGTGCCTGAGCTGATTTCGTGATGGAATGCGAACTCTAGGGGCAGTTTGTGTTCAGAGAATCCCAATGCAAAAGGGTTAAATTTGTTAGTGACAGACCTACCTGCAACAAATAATTTTTTGCGTTTTTTTAACATTTATGCAATGTTCAGAGAGAACTTGGTTCTATCAGGAGTCACAAAACCACTGCACTGAAGAGTTTTTCAACAATTCCTCCACTCATAAAAGATGCATGGCAAAGCCTGGTTGTTTTTCTGTCGCAAAATACCACAGTACACATGTGTTTGTACTTCATGAGCTCAAGAGTCCTAATTCTTCCCCCCTCCCTTCTTCCCCCCACCCCTTTAAACAATGAGAGGCGGTCAAGGTACTAGACTTTTCAGATACAATGTTGAAACAAAGGTCTCGTGAGCAACACAACACAACAACAAAACACTGCACAATCTGTACACACACACATCACCACCATCACAATAACCCACCTCTCCTCTCTGGCCTGGCTTATACCGGACAGGGTTGGCCGGCAGCGTTTCCAACACAACACAACAACAAAACACTACACAACAAAACGACAAAACACAACACAATCTGTACACACACCACCACCACCATCACTGTAACCCACCTCTCCTCTCTGGCCTGGCTTATACAGGACAGGGTTGGCTAGCAGAATTTCCAACACAACACAACAACAAAACACTACACAACACAACAACAAAACACAACACAACACAACAACAAAACACAACACAACAACAAAACACAACACAACAACAAAACACAACACAACAACAAAACACAACACAATCTGTACACACACCACCACCACCACAACAATGACCCACCTCTCCTCTCTGGCCTGGCTTATACAGGACAGGGTTGGCCAGCAGCGTTTCGGCGGAGGCGTCTTTGTCGAAGATGCCGTTGACTAGGGGAGGAAGCCCAGGAAGGCCACATGCTGCATGGTCAGGTAGAGACTGTCGATGTTGGTCGACCCTGAGAAACCGCTGAACAGTTGGAACCAGAACAGCACAAACACCGACGTCTGAAAGGACAAAAATAGCACAATGCATCAGTACTAATTAAGAAAGGAAGAAAAAGAAGATATTAAAAAAAAAAGCTGCACATACACAAACAGACACTTTCACAAATAGTACACACACCACTCATACTGATACAAAATAATTTCTCTCTCTCTCTCTCTCTCTCTCTCTCTCTCTCTCTCTCTCTCTCTCTCTCTCTCTCTCTCTGTAACACACACACAAACACACACACACACACAGAGATATATATAAACAACACACACTCCATTCTTTGTTCATTGATTCATCCGACTCATTCATACCCTCTCTCTCTCTACCTCCCTCCCTCCTTCCCTCTCTTTCCCATTCTTTCGCTCTCACTGACCAAACTCTTGAAGAACATGACTGCGGCAAACTTGGCCAGCCGATCGTAACACCAGTGACCGTGCACAAGCATCAAGCGTTCCAAGAACCGGAACCGCGGGATGGCAAAGTCGGCAGCCATCACAGCCTGCATGCCTTCCTGCCCCGAGATCCCCACGCCAATATCGGCCGTCTGGATCATGCTGACGTCGTTGGCTCCGTCCCCTTAAAATGTCAAAGGTCAACGTGAGGGCAGCGACAAAGATGGCTCCGTTTCTAGAATCAAGCCATACTAAAATTTTCAATGCAAAAATGCGACTCCCATTCTTTGCTTGTTAATTTATGATACCTGTTATAAAATGTCATTTCTTTTTTTTTCTTTTTTGTTTTTTAACAATGTCATTTCTATTTAGTTGGAAAATGCTACCAGCAACATGATTTGCAGCACAGTATGCATATATCAGCCATCCCAGAGAAAAAGTAAGTACCAAAAATCAGCAGAGAAAGAAAGATAAGGTTGTGACATTATTCCTGTTTTGGGCTAACACATGGAAGTAGGAGACAAAGGAGGGGGAGAAAGGCTACCTTTCAAAACCAAAAATCATTCAATTATATATATATATGAAAAGGAGATGTGGCATAAAATGTTTACCTGAAATTACTAACAATTCTGTAGATTTACAGCAACAAAAAAAACCCTGTTTCATAAAGTTAGAACAAAGGCGCCTCCTTTTACAATAACATCCTTCAGTTCAGTACGCCATCCATACAGTATCTCTTCCCTGATCAACACACGCACAGTCACATCATTTCCTCCCCCCCCCCCCCTCCCCAAGTTCTCTAGGACTCCAGTCTGAACCCTGCAGACCCCTTAACCCTCTTGCATTTGGATTCTCTGAACACAAACTGCCCCTAGATTTTGCATTCTATCACAAAATCAGGTCAGGCACACATGCTCCCTCCCTTTTCCTCCTTCTAAGTACATACCAGCAGTTATAATCACTTCCAGACACACAACAAGGTTTGTTTCTCTAGCCTGATAGAGCTTTGACATGTTGTAGCAATTAGAAATGGTCACAGCATGATGGAAATCTACTGTGTGTAAATCCCAAAAAACCCCAGTTCAGGATTGAAGGGGGGCAATTATTCAATCCCAGTAAATCCCAGATCGGGACTAAGAGGGTTAAGGCAAAGTCACTCACCGATGGCCAAGGTCATTTTCTTCAGGTTCTGTCTCACCAGCTTCACCACATTGCTCTGAAACAACAACACACACTCTGACCAAACCATCCCCATGGGGCAGGCTGTTACATGTACAGGACATGACATTACATGTACTAGGACATGACATTACATGTCTAGGACATGAAGTTACCATGTCTAGAACAGGGACTTATGACTATGACAGGAAGTTATGTCTATGACAAGAAATTATATATCTAAGGCATAATTTACTTGTCCATGGCATAAAGTTATATGTATAGAAAGCAAGAGACCTTTACACCCCTTTAAAAAATCACAAACAAGCCAGGTCTAACATTAATTCACTAGAACTACAATGATTGTGCTGATCAGATCAATTCAATGAATCACTGTTTTACATGCAAATTTTTTTTTCATCAAATCAAACATATGAGCAAATAAAAAAAAAAAACAGTTATAAATATTTTTAAACAGATAAAATATTTCAAGGTTTGTTTTTTTATCATTTCATATCTCTAATCCTATGAAACACATATTACCTAAACAGTTTTTGAGACCATTGTCACCAGCTCATTTTATTATCATATACACATTACCTTAAAGGTAATTTCACAGAAACTTTATCAATCACACACACACACACACACACACACACACACACACACACACATACTTACACACACACACACACACACACACACACCACTTTCCCTTACACATACGCACACACACACGCGCACGCGCGCACGCACGCACGCACGCACGCACCACACACACACACACACACACACACACACCCCCCAATTTCCCTTACATACACACACAAATCTCCCCACCCCCCACCCCTCAACCCCCTCAACCAACACACCTTCTGCAAAGGCGTGGCACGGCAGCACACGACAGACTGACACTTCTGCGTCAGTGCCAGGAAAACCTCCTCAGCCTCTGGGGCCACGGCCCAGTTCAGCGTCTGTCCGTCTATCACCATGGCGTAGCTTGGCTCCACCTTCCCCTCCTCCCTCCCCCCATCACCCCCAGACCTCACCGAAACGGCTGGAGGGGACAGGGAATCGAAAGTCAATTGATTGTCAGGGAGGTAGGCAAAGTTTTCCTGCGCCTGTGCGTTGTTTGGGCGTCGCTGGCTGGCCGTTCTGCTGAAGCCGATCTGATCCAGATGATGCAGCAGCAGGTCCTTGGTGGCTTCCTGCTCACAAAGCAATTAAAATATGTCAGTTCTCTTTTAAGTCATCAAAAACTGTTTCACCCCTGGATCCTCAGCTTGAGCTCTGAGGTTCATCAATGGTGAGATTTTGTGTATGCAACTGTACAGGAAAGGATAGCTCTGTGGTCATAGCACTCGCTTTCCCCCAGCCAAGGTTAAACAGCGTCAAGCATGGCTGCCAATTGGATAGGTGTTAAGCTCTTCTATGGCATGCCACATCACAAAAACCACACCACATTCCACATACACATAACACGCACACACACACACACACATACAAACACACACACAATACAACACACACACACACACACACACACACACACACACACACACACACACACACACACACACAGAAAGACAGACTGGTGCAAACCTGGCTGTGAGCGTTGATGGTAAGGACCTCCTGGTTCTCACTGATCAGCTTGGAGGCATAGGCAATCTGGATGGCTGTTTCCTGCACACAGCATCCTCATCATCATCATCACTGTTGTCATCATCACTAGATATCATTATCAGAAATCTTGGTCTAAACAGGTTTTATCAAGCAGTGCACATTCCGTACATGTATGGGGACGGGATAGCTCAGTGGTCAGAACACTCGCTTTCCACAAGCTCAGGTTCAACAGCATCGAGCATGGTTACCAGTTGGATGGGTGACCGTTTGCGCACCTTGGCTTCAGTACAGTCCCCCAGTTCACCCAGCTGTAAATGGGTACCTGCCCTTTTTAGAGTCAGGGAAGGTAAAGCAGGGAGGGAGAGGAGATGGGCACTGCCCTCAATATGCTGGCCCCTACAGAAGCTGAGGCTTCTTATGCCTTGCTCCCCCACAACCACATAGGTTATGGGACACCTTTACTTTTACCTATATATATGAACACCAATCATCAGCAGCATAGAAAAAACAAGCTAAAAGCTGATAGTGTGCTCAAAAGACATGGTTAGTATGACCACTTCTTTATTTTCACCATCATCTTCATCGTCACTGTTGTCATCATCATCACCTTCTTCTTCAAAGTCAATACAAATACAATGCGGAACAACACAAGGCAACACAGCATCATACAGAATGTACACTACAACAGAAACCGTTGCACAAACCTGTTTATCCCCTGTGAGAACCCAGACTTTGATTCCTGCCTGGCAATATCATTGTTACTGTCATACAGTATGTACACTACAACAGAACAGAACCGTTGCACAAACTTGTTTATCTCCTGTAAGTACCCAGACTTTGATTCCTGCCTGGCAATATCATTGTCACTGTCATCATCATCATCGTCTTCTTCTTCAAAGTCTATACAAATACAATGCGACACAACACAAGAAAAGGCAACAAAGCATCATACAGAATGTACACTACAACAGAACCGTTGCACAAACCTGTTTATCCCCTGTGAGAACCCAGACTTTGATTCCTGCCTGGCGTAACCTGGCAATGGAGTCAGGTACCCCTTCCTGAAGCCGGTCCTCTATACCTGTCGCACCTGTAGACACACAGCCGGTTATTTTTATAATCATTTTGAACATGTGCATGTGGGTGTGCATAAGTGTGGGTGTAAGTGTGTGTGTGTGTGTGTGTGTGTGTGTGTGTGTGTGTGTGTATGTGTGTGTGTGTGTGTGTGTGTGTAAGTGTGTGTGTGTGTGTGTGTGTGTGTGTGTGTTGTGTGTGTGGTGTGTGTGTGTGTGTGTGTGTGTGGTGTGTGCGCACATGTGTGCTTATGCATATGTGTGTGTGTGTGTGTGTGTGTGTGTGTGTGTGTGTGTGTGTGTGTGTGTGTGTGTGTGTGTGTTGTGTGTGTGTGTAAGTGTGTGTGTGTGTTGTTTCTGTGTGTAAGTGTGTGTGTGTGTGTGCCTGGTGTGTGCGTACATGTGTGCTTATGCATATGTGTGCATGAATGCACCACACACATGTGTGCATGCATAAACACACTCATGCAAGAAAAAAAACAAAAAAAAACCCTCAGGCGAGCATGCAGATAACCATGTGTAATGAAAAGCACACTCAGGATACATACGACAAATGCTTTACTGCCTACACTCCCAAACTCACGAGCTTGCATTATGAGGAAAAAGTTAAGTTAAAGTCTGTCCCGAGCCTAAGGCTCATCAGGCCGGTGCTTATCCCAGTTTCTGTGGCGTTAAGCAACTAAGAGTCATAGACTCCCCCCTGGATAGGACGCCAGTCTATCGCAGGGTTAACCCCCAACACAAGGTTGGTACCCCTTTTACACCTGGGTGGGGTGAGAAAATAGCCGTAAAGTGCCTTTTCCAAGGGCACAACATCATAGCCGAAAGCTGGGATCGAACCCGCAACCTTTAGATTACGAGTCCAACGCCCTAACCACTAGACTACAGCAGCGGCTATGAGGAAAAAGTAGTGGAGGAAAAACAAGTGTAGGTACCAACTGCTCAATCTTTTTGAAAATGACTTATCAAAGATTCAAAATATTTTTAAAAAATTGAAATGAAAATAAATTCTAGGAAATACTGTCTTTCAGTGGCAGCATTGTAGGCATTTTTGAGTAAGAACCATGCCTTTGGCCTGACCTGACTCTCTGAAGCATGCATTATGACTGAAGAAAGCTGCCAGGAAGCAGTCTTACCCAAGAGCTCGAGGTCACACTCGATGCGGCAGGCCGACTCCTGCAGTGCCTGTTCTCTGTTGTCCATGGCAGACTGCGCCTCTTTGTGCTCCCTATACCACATCTGGTACTCTTCTGCCGTCAGCACCTGTCCACACACACAGTCACCACATCAACACCCATCAAAAATCTGGCAAACGGAGTCTTTTTTGTCAGCACAATGAGCTCAGTATTTTATTTATTTATTCTTTTATATCAAGGATAATGGAATATGCACTCTTGTGTTTTTTTAACATCCAGTCCCCATGTATATGCAGTTTTTTTTTTAATGTATAATTCTTAACATACAATGTGGTTTTTATGGGGTATTTTGCAGCCTTTCACATCAAAATGCTTTCATTTTGGGGAAAGAGGTTTCATAAATGAAACCATTCTTGATGAACTCTTGAGTGCAAAGACAAAGCACAGTGCACAAATCCAACATCACTCAGTCAAGAGTGCTAGATTTAGCGCACTCCTTCCTTTTACCAAGTCCAAGTGTGGTCAGTTCCTGATATAATTAGCACCAGCTGGCCCCAGCTGGGCTGGGCTGGGATGGAATAATTAACAGCTGAGAGGAGCTGAAAGTGGGGGAAACTGACAGCTGTGAAAAATCAGCTATGCACAGACTGAAAAATTATGACCATACAAACAGAAACACAGACAAAGCTGATGACAACAGTTCTCCATGGCAAGGTTGAGGACAGAAGGAAAAGAAACAGATCACCAACATCCTACACTACCAACATCACTGAGGAGGTCAATAGTGGAGAGGAGGGGCAGAGGGGGGGCTACAGGAGATCGTAGAACTCAGCAGTGACAGAAAAAGATGATGAACCCTGGTGGCATTGTGTGGAGCTCTTACCAATAAAGCAGTATCCTAGCAGAGACTATTTCAGACTGAAAACAATTCTATAAATTCATAATTTTCTGAGAAGATTACTGTCTTCTTATAGATACATAAAGTTTGCTAAGTCTGAACATACACTGCAGTGAACATATACAACACAACACGACACAACACAACAAGGCACTCACCCGTTTGGCCATGCAAAGTGTACGCAGCCCACGCAGGGCGTAGCTACTGAGATGTTCCTCTGTTTCCAAGACCACTCTTCTTTCCTCCATGTCTTCTGCACGCATATGAGAAAGGAACACAAGTATATTTCTGGTTTTCTTTTTGGTACAAAACACCTCAACATCATTTTTGTTTTTACCTTCTGTACAGAAAAATCTGAATAACAATTCTTAGTCTATCTCCCAAACAGAAAAAAACTGCATATCGTTTTTATCTTTATCTCCTATACCCCCCTCCCTTCCCACCACCGCAATATAAATCTGCATATTATTTACACTTTCATCTTCTAAAAAAAATAGGAAATCAAAGTACTTAAACATTTTACACTGAGATCTTAGCCAAAAGGCCAAGAAGCACACTATTCTTAAACTTCTTCATGTCTTGTGCTCTTTTTCTGCAAATGCCTCAATCCACAACAAGAACAAATGTATTTATTCCTAACTCAGTAGGCAAGCTTTGATTACTCCATCTGAATCTAATGAAAGTGATCAAACAAATACACACACAAACACAGAAACACAGAAATACACAGACACACAGACACACAGACACACACACACACACACACACACACACACACAAAATTGAAACCCAACACTAACCTTTATGTTTTTTGTGCAGAACACTGAGAATAGCGGAGTCAGCTCCCTTGACAAAGAGAATAATCTCCCTTGACAGGGGGTGTTGCACAATGATGGACATGCGTTTCCGGGTAGCGTCAAATTCAAGAACGTTCAGCACCTCAAACTCCACTTCTCCCTCAGCTGTCATAAACAACGCATACACACACATATAAAATAAGCATAAACACCTGTCTCATATCACTTAGAGTGAACAGACGTTAAATACAAGAACAAACGAACAAAGCATGAACACATGTGTACATGCATATACATACACACAAAAACACATACACATGCAAGTACAACACACACACACACACACACACACACACACACACACACACACACACACACACACACACACACACAATAACATGTACGTACACACACACACACACACACACACACACACACACACACACACACACACACACACACACACACATTGGCAAAAAATATTTCCCCCCTCAACCTTGTCTTTTATTTGGGGTGGGGGGGAGGTATTTTATTTTCAAGCAGTTAAACGGACTATCCATGATACTGCTCCAACACATTTTGGTAACTATTTTCTGACAAAGTTTTGTGTAAAGATGCAAAATTACCCATTACTCATAAAAATAGGTTCAAGAGGTAAGTTTCAGGAATATGACTCCAAAAACAGAAGAAAAAAAACTCTCCAAAGAGAAAAAAAAAAGCAACAAAAAATTCAGTGTGTTATACAAGTCTCAATGGTTTTACTCCAGAAACAGAATAAACTATCCAACAAGAAAAAAAAGCAAAACAAAAAAAAGCAAAAACAAAAAAAACACACATTAAGTATAGCAGCAAATCATCAACTCCAGATTTTTTCCAGTTAGCCTAAATTCGGCAAACTCGCCATTGAAAGGCCTAAGATGAAACCAAGTACTAATCAAAATCAACAGATCACGCACTTTTGTTCTGTACAGACATAACATCCCAGATACAATACAATCATGATGTTTGTTTCATTTCCCCCATTCATACTGGCCTTTCCGAGAAACTACCAAAAAAGTTAGCTTACCTGCTGGTTAAGAATGTCCACACTGGCATACCATTACACAGCGCACAAATCCAACACCACCCAGACAAGAGTGCTAAATTTTGCGTGGCCCTTTCCTTTTACCTAGTCCAAGCGCGGTCAGTTCCTGCTATAATTAGCACCAGCTGGCCCCAGCTAGGCTGGGATGGGATGGGATGGAATAATCAGCAGCTGAGAGGAGCTGAAAGCAGGGGAAACTGACAGCTGTGGTTTTTCAGTGACTCACCCCTTTTTTTCTGTGATCCCCCCTTCCCCCTTTTACAAAAAAAAGCAACCCTCCACCCCCCCCCCCCCCCCCAAACAAATAAATCAAATAACAAATAAAGGACAGAGAGAGAAAAAAAACGAACTCTCACCCGGCAGCCAGACGGTGACGAATTCCGGAGAGCGTTTGATCAGCCGACACCCATATGTACTAGCCGCCTTCACCAACGCCAACTCGTCCGGACTCTCCGCCTCGTAGCAGGTGCGAACAGAACTGCTGGAGAGAATGGAGGAGGACGCCGTCATGCTGCTCTCTGACGCAGCGTAGTCTCCTGGCTCGCTGATGAGGGAGAGGCGCGAGTGGCGAGGGGAGGAGCGGGCGATAGGGGTGGAGGGGACCTGGAGCCGGTCATAGGGGTCCTGAGGTTTGGCACCTGAGTCCACCCCGTCTCTGTCAAAGAAGGGCTCGGCCAGGTATCCACTCTCGTCCATCTGCCGGAAAACAGCCTGCATGCTTTACCTTTTAATTTTCGTGAACTTGGATTTTTTTTTTTGTTAAGATAACTCATCGCAATGATGAAATAAGAATTGTTATCAGTCACATGGTTTTTATTTTTAGAATTGTTGTATCTGTTCTCGGGGAAAAATCTCTGACCATTTCTTCATTTACAGGTCTTGTATTTCATGGTATTAAACCAACAGGTACAGAAATAAGATTATACACTAAGAATGATTAGAATTTAGACTATAAAAAAAGCCCACAATATTTGTTATAACGTTTCTTTCTTCTTGCATGCTGTAGACTGATTTCATTTTAACCCTTCCCCCTCCCCCCCCCCCACCTCTTCAATTCCCTTCTCCCTATGCTACAATCACACCTAGGAATGTGACCGTGTTGAAGAGCTCTGATGATCATCCACTCACACATTCCTTCATTTGTGGGGATGGGATAGCCTAGTGGTCAGAACACTGCACTCACAATTTGATGACCCGGGTTCGATTCCCATTCGAGGGGATTTTTTCCCTGGGGTTAACATCAGCGCTGATTCCACTCTCCCCAAAAGTCTTCCGGATGAGACTGTAAACCGAAGCCCAGTGTGCAAACCCATGTAGAACATCTTGCGCACGCATTAAATCCAGTTCCGCATTTCATAAGAGTAGGCAATTGTGTACCAGTTGGGACAGATGACAAAAATGTATAAAACTGCATATACACGGGGACTGGATGTAAAAAAAGCACATGAGTGCTTATTCCATTATCCTCGCCATAAAATAAATAAATAAATAAATAAATAATAAAAGAATTAATTAATTAATTAATTAATTTAATTTAAAAAATGAAGGTGCCACTGACCAGGTCTTCATGGGGGTTGTGAGAGACGACAACGGTGTTGCAGACGGCCATGAGGAGGAAGAACTCCTGCACGCGCTTGACGTGGGGGGGCACGCTCAGCTCCAGGCTGTCCAGGCTGCGCAGGCTCATGTTGGACAGCTCCCGCACCAGGCCCATCTCCAGGGGCAAGTTCTCCAGGATCTGACCACCAAAAAAAGCCACCATCATTATTCTTCTTAGCCGACGCTGTAGTCCAGAGGTTAGGGCGTTGGACTCGTAATCTAAAGGTTGCGGGTTTGATCCCAGCTTTCGGCTATGGCGTTGTGCCTTGGAAAAGGCACTTTACGGCTATTTTCTCACCCCACCCAGGTGTAAAAGGGGTACCAACCTTGTGTTGAGGGTTAACCCTGTGATAGACTGGCGTCCTATCCAGGGGGAGTCTATGACTCTCGGTCGCTTAACACCACAGAAACCGGGATAAGCACCGGCCTGATGAGCCTTAGGCTCAGGACAGACTTTAACTAACTTTTTTTTTTTTTCTTCTTTCCTCTGAAGTCAGAGTTTGGCTGCCTATACGGTGAGGTACTTGAAAACAGTCATACACGCAAACTTTCTCATTCAGTGTGCAATATCAATCTCACAGTGATTCCCAGGTGGGATGGATGAGTGAGTCAGAGGGCACATTCTGGGTGACCCCCCAGAGTGTTAAGCTGGGGAACAACAACAACAACAACAACAACAACACTTCTTCTTCTTCACCAACAAACACTAAGGGAGCTGATGACAGGAAATTCTGAAAATCTGATCTAAAAAAAAAACCAAAGAAACAAACAAACAAAAAACCACTAAGGGAACAAGGCATCAGAGACCTCAGCTTCTCTAGGGGCCAGCATATCGAGAGTGGCACCCATCTCCTCTCCCTCACTGCTTTACCTTCTCTGACCTTAAAGAGAGCAGGTACCCATTTACAGCTGGGTGAACTGTGGGGGCTGTACTGAAGCTAAGGCACGCACACGGTCACCCATCCAACTGGTAACCACGCTAAACACTGCTTAACATGACTTGGGGAAAGCGAACGCTCTGACCATTTAGCTATCCCGCCCCCCCTTTACCTTTTACCTTTACCAACAAACACTCAGACAGCAATTACCATCATCTGTCATACAAGTTAAAATGCACTGCTCTGCAGGTAAGTGCCTGACAATTCTGGCAAGAGCTTCCCACTTTGGTGTGGGAGAGAAAATTTTTTGTAATATTTTTGGAAAAAAGGCAGGAGAATTGACCAAGGGGGCAGAAAGAAGACAAGAAAATGGTGACAGGAAGAAAAGGAACAAGGCAGAAATAAAGAGAGGGATAGAAAAGAGGAAATTCTTAGCACAGAATGTCCAGCAGGTGGGTATGCTATTTATACAGACTGGCCCCCGGCATGCCCACAGGGGGGCAATCATATAACCAAATGGATTTACTTTCAAATGAAAATCTGGACAGAATCCTTTTACAGATTACTGCTTGTGAATCAAGATATAAATCCCTTTCACAAGTTCATAAAAACATCCCCATGTTTTCTTACCTAGCTCAACTCTTGGACTGAAATTATCTTTTTAAACACACACACACACACCACACACACACACACACACACACACACACACACACACACACACACACACACACACACACACATATACACACACAGGCATGCACGTACACACTCAGAGGTATGCCCACACACTTAAACAAGGCGCAAGTATGCACGCACGCATGCAGGTGAGGTGTGTTACTAATTAATCATGGCAAAGAGTCCATGAAAATAATCATGTGGCTGGCAGTCAACATCTGTCCAGATACTTCAGACTGTTTATCATGTACAGTTCCCAGCTGTGAAGACGTTCTCTCCCTCATTCCTCGCTCAAGTCAACCCCCACCCTGCACCTCCTACACACACACACTCCTACACACACCCTTATAAACGATCACCACCCCCAATCTCTCATCCCACCTTGAATGGATGACAAAATTTACAAAACCCCATACACATGGGAACAAGATGTTAAAAAAAAAAAAAAAATTTTTAAAGCATACAGGTGCTTATTCCATTCTCTTTGAAATAAAAGAATAAAACCAACCAAAAAAATAAACAAACACTCTCCCTCCCATGAGCCCAGTAGTTTAAATAAAGAAGCACAACTTACAGCACTGCTGCGACTCATGCCCGCAGACGACATGTGGCTGTCAAAGACACTGCCCACAGAGCTGCTGTCCTCGCCTGCAACATAAGGCATGCTCCTTTCCATAACCATACATACTTTACATGAAACAATATCCTATAACCACCTTATCTTCTGACCAACACAGGGTAAAAAGTGTGCCGGTCTATACACATAACAGTCAGAATAAACAGTAACAAATTTTAACAAGTAAGCAGCTCTGAGCACAAACAGAAAAGAAAAGAATCAAATAAAGCCAGAATATCAAACACTGAACAGAAGTAGAGGATAGGGCACAAAAAGGGCAATTTATCTCAAAGGACTTGTAATCAAATTCATCTGGGAAAAAAAAACAGGCAAAATATCTCTTGTTTCTCTTTCTTCAAAACAAACAATGAAAAAGACAATTAAAAAAATTCACCCCCCAACCACCCCCATCCCCTCCACAGCTGTCAGTTTCCCCCATTCCTCTCAGCTGCTAATTGATCCGTCCCATCCCAGCCCCAATGGGGCCAGCTGGTGCTATTTATAGCAGAAACTGACCACACTTGGACTAGGTAAAAGGAAGGGGACGCGCTAAATTTAGCACTCTTGACTGAGCAATGTTGGACTTGTGCGCTGTGCCTCCCCACACCCACCCTCCCCCACACCAAACACAACACACCCCTCATCCGGCAAATAAGGGTAGTTCACTCAGCCCCCCCTTCCCCCCCCCCTCCCACTAAACACAACACACGCCTCACCCGGCAAATGAGGCTAGTTGACTCCGCCCACCCACCCTTCCCCCCACCAAACCCAACACACCCCTCACCCGGCAAATGAGGGTAGTTCACTCCGCCCACCCCCCCCTCCTCCATCCCAACCTCCCCTTCCCCCCCCACCTCCCCACACCAAAACCCAACACACCCCTCACCGGGCAAGTGAGGGTAGTTGACCCCGCCCACGGTGCAGCTGCGGAACTCCATCTTGTTCTCGGTGAGGGTGCCGGTCTTGTCGGAGAAGATGTAGTCGATCTGGCCGAGGTCCTCTGTGATGTTGAAGGCCTGGCACTGCATGCGCTTGTCCGAGTCCTGGTCGTACAGCTCCAGGTCCTGCGTGATGAAGTACACCTGCCCCATCTTCACCATCTCCATCGTCATGTACAGCGGCAGCGGGATCACGCTCTGTGGGGGTTCAAAAAAGGGGTCAAGGTTAGAAAGGGTGAAGGTCAAGGTCGAGGTGTGTCTTTCTTTACTCTTTTTTTTTTTTTTTTTTTTTTTTTTTACAGCAAGGATGATGGAATAACAACTTGTGGTGTGCTTTTTTTTTTTTTTACATCCAGTCCCTGTGTATATGCAGTTTTGTAAATATTGTCATCTGTTCCCACTGGCACACATTGGCCTACTCTGATGAAAAGCGGAACAGGATTTAACGTGTGCGAAAGATGTTCTGTGAGCGTTCATATGACCTATCTGGTCACTGGGGAGCGAGACGTCAGAGACCTCGGCTTCTTCAAGGGCCAGCATATTGAGGGTGGCGCCTATTTCCTCTCTCTCACTGTTTAAAACCTTCCCTGACCCTTATGGGGCATACATCAATGATGATGATGGCAGTAGAAGTCACAGCAGTCAGTTTCCCAGAGGCAAAGAGGTAAAGGTAAAAGTGTCTTATAACCTATGTGGTTGTTGGGGAGCGAGGCGTCAGAGACCTCAGCTAAATCACAGCAGTAAGTTTCCCAGAGGTAAAGAGGTAAAGGTAAAGGTGACTCATAACCTACGTGGTCGTTGGGGAGCGAGGCATCAGAAAACCTCAGCTTCTCCAAGGGCCAGAATATTGAGGGCGGCACCCATCTCCTCTCCATCGCTGTTTAATTCACCTTCCCTGACCCTTCTGGGGCCGCCGCTGTAGTCTAGTGGTTAGGGCGTTGGACTCGTAATCTAAAGGTTGCGGGGTCGATCCCAGCTTTCGGCTATGGTGTTGTGCCCTTGGAAAAGGCACTTTACGGATATTTTCTCACCCCACCCAGGTGTAAAAGGGGTACCAACCTTGTGTTGGGGGTTAACCCTGCGATAGACTGGCGTCCTATACAGGGGGAGTCTATGACTCTCATTCGCTTAACGCCACAGAAACCGGGATAAGCACCGGGCTGATGAGCCTTAGGCTCGGGACAGACCCTTATGGGGCATACATCAATGATGACAATGGTGGTAGAAGTCAGTTTCCCCCCACTTTTAGCTACTCTCAGCTGCTATCCATCCCATCCCAGTCCAGCCCAGCTGGCGCTAATTATAGCAGGAACTGGAAACACTTGGACTCGGTAATGGGAAGGGGCGTGCTGAATTTAGCACTGAACCCTGGACTGAATTATGTTGAATTTGCGAGCTGTGGTAGGGGTGATGATAGCGATAACAATGATAATGATGACATATATTTTTTGTACCCGAGTACCACTTTCAGTCACAGCAGATTTCTCTGCAAGAATTTCAAGCAAGCTCTCCCTAGGGAAGAGCAGGTCACCACAAAAGCTGTTGCCAAACTTTGATCACATTACACTCACACTCACAGGCATTTTGCGTCTAACCAACCAATATATCAACAGAATTTATTTCTTAAAAAATGAAACAACTACAAAAACAACAAAGTGAATTATACACTTGGAAATGCACTTGTGCATTCATTGGCATATCACATGACCCATTTTTACAACACATTTATAGACATCAAAGGAGAACACAGGGGATCATCTTCTAGGCACTGGATACAGCATGCACATCAAAACTTACATACATTTGCACAAATAGGCATAGGCATTAATAAGAATTGGATTCGCACAAGTGTTTTATCTATAGACAAGATTACAAGCAGACAATATTGCTCACGTGTATGTAAAAAATATTTGCATTTGCAAGCAACCACACACACGCACACACATACATAAGCACACACACACACACACACACACACACACACACACACACACACACACAACACAACACACACACACACACACACACACACACACACACACACACACACACACACACACCACACACATACACACACACACCACACACACACACTCTAACACACACACACACACACACACACACACACACACACACACACACACACACACACACACCTGGAAAATGATGATGTAGGTCCAGAAGACGAGGAAGCCCTGATAGAGGGGACTGAACTCCTCCACATCCCCATAGGGGATGAAGGGAATCAGGTTGGTGCTCTCCACCAAGTCGATGTACTCTCCCAGCCACAGACCACTACCTGCAAGCAGACAAACACACATCAACACAGGTATACATGTACACACACACACACACATGAATACAGGCATGCATGTACATGCACGCACGCACACACACACAGGTACACACACACACACATGTTTACACACACACGCAGGTACACACGCACGCACGCACGCACGCACGCACGCACACACCCACACACACACACACACAGGTACACACGCACGCACGCACGCACGCACGCACGCACGCACACACGCACACACACACACACACAACACACACACACAACTACAGAGTAAGAAAGACAAAAAGTGTTATAGAAGCAGCAGAAATTTTCTCAGTTGTGGATGTCAGAACGCCACCTATATGTATACCTCAACTATGAAATTCTTGTGAGAATAAAAGATTTTCCATACAGACTGGCTACACTGAGAACAATTGGGGAACCCATAACTGATTCTCCATGTTTTTTTGTTAAAAAGGATCCACCAAAAGTAGGTAATTTTTAAAAGTTATCAAAAAATCATGTTTTAAACTAAAAGCATAGACATGAATACTCCAAAATAGCGGGCCAAACTCATACAAAAAAATAACGGTTTTACACTCAGGTAAACTGCATTTCAAGGATAAGCAACCAGTCCTAACCAATGAATGACCAATCCTAACCAATGATCGATCATTAATAATGAATAATCAACCAATCCTAGTAAATGATCACCCAATCCCAGGACTTACAGGAAAACAGGGGTGCACAAGGAAGGATGCAAGCCTGGCAACGAGCTATGCTCTTCCACACTCCTTACATAAATAACCAACAGTATCGACACAACTGAATATCACAAAAACAGGTCACCAAGAAATAAACAAAAGGATTCTGACAACTAGCAGCAGCACATCTGCACAACTTTCAGAAAATCAAGGAAATAAACGACAAGACAAGACAAGACAAGACAAGACAGACCAACAGAGTCCTGAACTCACCAATGGCACAGAAGAAGCAGAGGAAAAGAAGGATGATGACACACCAGATGACATCACGATTGATCAGGCGTTCCAGCTTGCTGCGTTTGTAGCGTGGCCCGCGGTTGTTCATCATCGCCTTGGTCTCACGACCTG
>CM060321.1:45855927-45860927 GCA_030674155.1 Stramonita haemastoma | reverse complement strand
TACATCACACACATGCACCCAGTAAACCTTTCAAAACTTGCATATAATTTACACATCTGCAACCTAACCCCGGCAAAACAACAAGGTAAACAGTCCCTTCATTCTACGACTCAATCTCTGTCCGCTTATTGGATTAATAACACAAGACAGCTTTGTCAGAGAAAGGTCAGTCATCATCACTACCTCACGCTGACAATTATCGCCCTGACACTCAATGCTGATCACACACACACACTGTCACATACACCTGCCGCTTTGCTCTGCTATTGTCCATCCCTGCCCCTTGCCACAGACATAATCGATACGGATGCCTGTTGACGAGAGCCAGGGGACTGCACAGTGCCCTGAGATAACAGTTCCATCAGTTATGAGGAGTCGTTGACAAACCCAGCAAGAGTTATGATAAATCGAATGAGCAAAGCTTTCAGAGCCAAGTCAACATTAATGATACTGCATACAAATAAGGAGGGGTGATGTAGTGTTAGCAATTTTTTTCTAGCACAGTCAAGGTTGGGGGAGGGGGATTTTTGTAAAATATAGTAGTCATTTTAAAACGCTTAATATTGCATACAAATGTAATGTACTACCAGTCACTTTCGAGCAGAATGAAGGTCTAGCGTACGGAATTACTGATACGATAGCAGTTCTTTCAAAGTCAGTCAACATTTGATACACACACACACACACACACACACACACAACACAACAACACAACACTACACAACACACAACACACACAACACCACACACACACACAGGTAGCACACATGAACACACCCTGAGTCAAGAGGGTTTTTTCAGTCCATGGTCAGTCACTTGTCTCAATGCTTCACATGTATTTTATTAATTTAAGGTCCTCATCTGGACACAGCAGAGCTGCCTTGCCTGCCCACTCTTTCCGTGGAAATAAATTCCATCATAAACCTGTCCTCTTCCTACCTCTTGCCTTCCTCTTATGTGTGTTCTTGGGGTTCAACCCTACAACACACACTTGGCAGGGAGGCGGAGTGGGGGGGGGGGGGGGATGTCCATTCCTCAGCAAGAGATCTAAGGTTCAGCAATGGTGAGACTTTACGTATGTGATTGTTACTGTTAGCCCATCATTATGGCACCTGCATTCTGATTTCAAGGATGTTGTCTTAACATGACACCAGTAAGCCTGAGGGTTTGGGTTTTGTTTTGTTTTTTATGTTATGTCATCCGTTCTCATTGGCACTAACTGGCCTACTCTTGTAAAAGGTGGAACGGGTTTTAATGTGTGCACAAGATGTTCTGCTTGCAAAAGTACACAGGAACTCAGTTTATAAATTACAGTCTCATCCAAAAGACTTTATTCGGGAGGAAGGGAGACAGTACTGACCTCTGGAGGAAAAAATCTCCTAGAAAAGGCAAGTGGTTGATCAACCTTGCCATCAGATTGCAAGATCAACACTCTAACCACAAAACCATCCTGCCCACAAACACTTTTGTTTAACTACCGCAAACATAATCTCATTGCCAACCTTTTATTCTTCCTTACTGTCATGCATAGATCTCCATTTCTGTGATCATGAAATTACTTTCTATTTGTCCATTTCTTTTGTGTCAACTGATCATGGGGATTATGACTATTTGCACTTCACTTTTTCAAGCAGGTATGTCGCTTTCTGTGGTAGAAAAAAAGCACCTTACTGTCCCATTTCCACAGACCATTTAATTAAACACAGTAAGTACTAGGTCATGATTGTTCAGAGAATGCATTTTAACTACTGTTTGCTGTGTACACAGCATGGCTTCAGTTCTGTGGCACTAGCAGTATCATGCCAGCACTTTCATAACTACTCCATTCCTTTCATCAAAACACACACATACACACACCACCACAACGCACGGTGCGTGCACGCACACAACACACACACACACACACACACACACACACACACACACCACACACACACACAACACACACACATACACACACACGCATGCACACTTGCAACACAAACACACAATTGCAAGCACCAAACACAACACTGTTACACCAGCACACAACACGCACCCACGCACACACCACACACACACACACACACAGAGAAAGACAAACATGCCACTTTACAATCTGTACAACAGGGAAGCTGTTACATGAGGACAACAAATGAGGAAGTACAATAAGAAGACCACAACCAAAGAAATGGTATTCCCAGCCCCCATCAGCCCCCATGATGACAAGTGGAGTTGGTACGGAGTCTGATGTTAACTCCAGGAATTTAAAAAAATCCTCTCAAACAAGTGTCTCAGTGGTGGCTCAAACCTGGGCCATCAGATTGTAAGCTCACTGCTCTAACCACCAGTGTGCTAACCCATCCCCTCCCTCCTGAACCATAGAAGACTGCTCCCCAGGTCATTTCATTAATCCTGTAATAACAATTCAACTTTTTTTTACCGCCCCCCTCCCCCCCCCCCCCCCCCCCTCTCAGTCCTGCTAACCCTGTCACAAAACCTCTGTGTCACGGTTTATGGCCCTCTATATCTGGCCAACAATCCTTGAATAATTTATGGTTTTTTCCTCTTTCCTCTCCTCTCTTTCCTCCTCCGCTCCATCCATCCATTGTAAATCAGAGTGCACATTCACTGCTGATCACAATCATCTATGTTTTTTTAAAGGCAGCTTTGGACCGTACAATTACCTAATTCCATACTCACTATATCAACAAAATAATTTTGGTCAGGTTTTATCACTGAAAGAAAGCATTTATTTTCAAAAGGAATAAATCCCTGGGGGGGGGGGGGGGGGGGGGGGGGGGTTACATACTTGGGGAAGAAATTTAGTGAAGTTCCATCACAAAAATACTTTTCTCTCTTGTTCATCAGCTTGAGCTCAAATCCAATCTTAACTTGTTGTTTACAGACTCCCCCCCCCCCCTCCCCCCCCCAAGCCATAAGCTGGAGCTTCAAGGTTCTCCAAAGATAAGATTTTTGTGACCAATAGCCCACCATTAAGGTAGCCACATTCCGACTTCAGGGATGATATCTAAACATGACACCAGTGTGCAGATGGGTTGGGGTTTTTTTTTAGGGGGGAATGGCACTTTTCTTTTTAATTTGTCCTCCTTTCCTACCCTGCAAACAATGGCCTACTCTTCCAAAGTTGGAATGGGTTTTAACTTTCGCGCAAAATGTTCTGCATGCATTCATTAACTGGACCTCAGCTATAGCCTCATGCAAAGAACTTTTGGGGAAGCAGAGTCACTCCTGATGTTAACGTCAGAGGAAAAACTTCCCTGCAACAGGTGTCTTGGTGGTGGCTTGAACTAGTGCTGTCTGATCACAAGCTCAACGCTCTAACCACTAGATTATCCAACCACACCCCAACTCTCCACACTTTTATGTAAACGGAGGAATCTGTCAAAAGAAAGGGAGTAAAAAGAAAATTGGAAAGGGAAAGTCTTGCTATTGCTGTTTTTGCTGTTGTAGTTGCTGCTGTTATTATATTGCTTTAGTTGGGGGGGGGGGGGGGGGGGGGATTTAGGAAGGGGGTAGTTTTTTTGTTTCATTCTAGTTTTTCAGTGTAGAACATTCTATACCCTTCCTTACCTCCACATCTGTACAACCCAGTACAGTAGGCATGCCTTGGGTCCCTCTGTGAGTGCATGCACATGCATGTGTGTGTGAGTGAATATGCATGCTTATGCATGCGTGCGTGCGTGCGTGCGTGTGTCTGTGTGTGTGTGTCTGTGTGTGTGTGTCTGTGTGTATGTCTGTATCTGTGTCTGTGTGTGTGTCTGTGTGTGTGTCTGTGTGAGAACATGCATGCTTATGCATGCATGCATGTGTATGTGTGTGCATACCCACATGAATGTATGCATGGATGTGTGTGTGTGTGTGTGTGTGTGCGTGCGTGCGTGCGTGCGTGCGTGCGTGCGTGCGTGCGTGCGTGCGTGCGTGCGTGCTTGTGTGTGTGTGCATGCGTGCGTCCATGTGTCGCGCACACATGCGTGCCAGTATGGACATTAACACACATGAATACATTACGTGTCTAAGAATGTTCATAGACATGTGCAGTGTGTCTGAATACATTGATAGTTTAACTGGAGAAAGCGAGCGATGCCCAGTTATGAGTCACCAAAACGCTGATGCAAGCCTATTTCATTGGTTTTTTGCTCCACTGAACAAGAATCCGAACCACAAAGCAAAGGCAGATGATTCTGCCGAGCCTTCAACAAAACACACAGAAACAGTAAATCGTTAAGGGGAGGGGAGGGACCATTAATGACAAGACTCACGCAATGGTCTACTTTCAACAAGAAATGTTATACCAGTCCTTAAAAATAGTTGGGTTGTTCCATTATTTTTAAAGGAATCATTCACATTACTTTTCATGAATGAAAAACGTGGATTTTTTTTCACAACTTTTTACATAAAAAAAACAAAAAAAAAACACCTGTAAAATAGCAATTACAATAAGACTGAAAATATCCATATCGTAAGTTGGGGAGGGGAGGTGGGAGGGGGGTGGGGGATTCATTTGAGTCAAGTTTTTCGTTTTGTTTTTAATCCATTACTCTTACCCAAAAGAAGTTACCCAGGAGAAAAAATTTTCTTTTAATCATAAGCCTTTATCTCACAAAACTAAATAGAAAAATGGAAATCTTTTTAGAAGTTAACCTATAACAAAAAAAAAATGTTAAAACATTAAAACTGTGGGAACAGCATGACGGACTGAGGTAAGTTATATACAACCCTTTACATTTTTTTAAAATAACAAATCTAAACTAACAAAAAACAAAAAACAATCTAAACCCAAACACTAACAAAATGATATGGGGGGGGCGGGGAACAGAAAAGAAAGATCAAGAGAAGAACAAGCAAAAAACTAAACCAATAACCACCAACACACATAATTTTTCCTCAACAAATCCTTCTTCATGAAAATGAAATAATCAATAATTATAATTTTCACGCCCAGCCTTTGAAAAGGAGGGAGAGGGGAGGGGAGAGGAGAGGGGAGGAACAAAAGCAGA
>CM060321.1:45843427-45848427 GCA_030674155.1 Stramonita haemastoma | reverse complement strand
AGGGGGGTTAATGATTGTTTTTTTGTTTGTTGTTGTTGTTTGAGGGGGAGGGTTGGGGGAGGGGCTTTTTTTTTTGGGGGGGGGGGGGGGGGGTTAATTTGTACTGGTTGCTTCATCCAGAACATTCCCATGGACAATATACAGCTCTTGCCGATGGTTCTTTCATAATATATATTCCTTAAAGGAGACAAACTGCCAACAAAAGCAAAAGAAAAGTAAATATTTCACAACATTTCGCAATAACCTGAAAAAGCCTCACGCATACCACCAAAGAAGACTGAGTAATGCCTGCACTGCTGCAACTCGTTTGAATAAAAAGCAAACAAAAATAGAAAAAGAAAAAAGCAAGAACGTTTTAATGGCGGAGGCAAACAAAAACATGATAAGGCTGTCTGGTCTCCTGACCATCTTTATTCTAAGGTTCAGGGTTTTTTGTGTGTTTTCGCAACAACAAAAAATAGAAGCAAGGAAAAAAAATATACAGAAGGGCTCTGTTATCTGACTGCATTGCCTGAACACCAAGGTGGAGGTTTTCCTTATGTTGGTTGATTTCATTTCTTGGTGGTGGTGGTGGTGGAGGGGGAGGGGTTTTTTTTTATTATCAGTATCCCCACTTGTAATATCCTCACCCCCACCTCCTCATTGCAACCCTAGGCTACAGCAGCAACAGAGAAAAAAGGATGACAATAAAAGGTTTCTGTAAAGACAGAGAAAAGGGGGCTTTTGGATCACTGAATTTTAGTTTATGGGGGACAAGAGCAGAGATGAGGAACTTAAGACAGGGTAACTACATGGGAATGTAGCTGACAAATGCTTCTTTCACAAGTATAAAGGAAAAAATAATAAATGCGCATAACTTAAAGCCAGTAATGCTTTGGCAACCATACTGTTAGACAGCAGGAATCGGGGCACAAACAAAAATATATCAGTTGTTGGATCTAGTATAATGCATGAAAAGCATACACTCAAAAAATGAGTAAAAAGGGGGGGGGGGAAATGTTAACACCTACATCTCAGCACAGAAAAACTCTTACTACAAAAAGCACTGAATTATCAGAGTTTAAACAGAATGAATAAATAAAAAAAGCTTCCATTGCTTGCTTTTAAAAAAATAAAAATTAAAAAAAAGATTTAAAAGGCAGTGAAAATGAACAGACTAGGAGTTCAGAGATGTAAGGAGCGAGAAAAAAAAGTACATGATACAGCCTAATGGTGACATCCTCCCCCCCCCCCCCCCCCCCTCAAAGGGCATTGTGGATTTCATCCCAAGAAATCTGCTCTATTTATAAATGGTGTACAATACACTACAACAGAAAATGTTATACAACGTAACATAACACACTACAATACAATGCAACACAAACACATCACAAGACAATCTGAACATGACATCAAGCACAATCCTACCTGTACACCGATGCCCCCAACTCGATGTCGTTGCTTAAGATTGTTCTCCCCATCGATGTTGCTGGTTTCTATGTGACATATCCCCACAGGGTCGCTGGAGTGCACCAACAAGATGTCCGCCGGGATGATTTCATTACAAGACAGGTGCACAAAGTCCCCCGGATGAACGTGCGCCCACGTGCATTTCACAAAGCGATTTTCTGACCTGTAAGGGTATGCACAGAAAACACTGCCTTTTTCAAACTGTACTAAAACTTCTTCAAAATGAGTTGAAACAGCTAAATCCTATGGCATAAGTTTTAATGAGAACAATCATTCGCACAGACGACAAGGGTCATAACAAACAATAGTCTTCAATAGTCATTTGCAACTACCTCTTTTCAGTTAGCTTACATCAAGGGAAAAAAACTGAAAAATTATTCTCAGTATAATACATTCCTCCTCTGAAGTCAAAATATGGCCACCTATGTGGTGAGGTATCTGAGAAGAGTTGTACATGTATGCAAAATCTCATCTAGTGTGTACTGTCAATCTCATTGTGATTCCCGGCCAAGTGGGATGAGGGAGTCAAGAGTGCACATTCTGGGCAACCCTGACCCCCAGGGTGTAAAGCTGGGTAATGTGCAACAACAACAACAACAACAAACAATACAAGTTACAACCCAATCAAAACTCTTTTTTTGCTTTGTTTCACTCCGATTCAAGGTCCCACGGCAGATGCTGCCATAGAATTCAAAGTCACGTCTGACTATGACGGATGGAATAATTTACACTACCAACATGAAATCCTTGTCCTTAGTTTCTTATCTGCCAACTTGTTTCCTTAGCTCTGCAACTTGTAGGTTAATTATCATCATGAAAGCATGTGTTAAGACTTGTAAGGCAGATCTGTTAAAAATTACAATCTGAGTTACAATCTGAACTTACTGATGATATCATTGATATAGTCTTTAGAACTGTAATCATCTTGCCTTGATCCCAAAGTAAATAAAACTAAAAAGGGAATACATAAGAAATGAAATAAAATAGAAAAAAAGAAAGGAATACATATGATTAAAAGACTGCAAAACAGTTAAAACTGAATATAATATCTTTTAATCTGCAGTGTTTGATTTCAAGTCATATTCCTTAACAGATATTTCAACTGAACAGTCTAAAGATTATGTTTAATGGCACTTTCTGATAGTTTTGCCATTGACAAGCATCAAAAGCAAAAGTTCTTTAAACAACTAATTCCCTAACCTGATTATGGAACACTTGGTGAGCTGTTTTAACTGTTTGGAAAAAAAATCATTTCAATCTTTCTGACATCTTCCTATCACTGCCTGCACATACATGTATCAACTGATTAAAAACAGGGATTCAGCCCTTTGATGCATGTCCAACCTCTTGACCATCACAAGCTGATAAATATGAGCTTAAATCAAATGATACAGTGTCCACTCAGAAAAGGCCGATATCACTCTTGAGAAGGCCAACCCACCTATGCCCATTTTCACAAGGAGACACATGCCATTTTATCACCTCGCCCACAAGCTGAAATCTGGACAGTCAGATAACACTTACTTAGAATACACACGGCACGTCAGGTTGTTGATCTTCTTGTCCGAGGTGTACCTCCTGAAGTCCTCGTACCCATCCTTCACCGCTGTCACCAACAACACAAACAGCACTGGCACCGCCGCTATTTCTTTGGCGAAGGCATTGACGGCAGGAATCCAGTTCAAGATCACCACAAAGATGAAGTACAGGTTGGCAAACCTGTGGAACTGCTCAAAGAGGTTCTTGGGCAGGAAGGTGAGGAAGGAATACTTGGTGGTTTTGACGCGGTTGCAGGCATAGCCAGCGTTGGGGTGGGCCTTGTTTTTGATCAGGATTCCTGGGGGGACGGTGTGGTTGGGCACGATGGGTCTCTCCTTCTCCGGTGCCCTCCTTCTCCAACAACAGTTTCCCATGTTTCAGCCCTCATCTGCATACAACTCTGAAAAGTGTTCAGGAGTGACAATAAATACATTACATGATGTAAAAATAAATTTAAAAAATAAATAAATTATGTCCATTTTACATACAGACTAAAGTACCTTTTTGAATGCCAATTGAATGAGAGAGAGAAGGGAGGGAGAAAAATGAGGGAGCAAGGGACAGGGGGGAGAGAGAGAGAGACAGGGAGACAGAGACAGACACACACACAGACAGACAGACAGAAGACAGAGAGAGAGAAGAGATAGATGCAGAGAGACAGACAGACAGACAGACAGACAGACAGACAGACAGACAGAGAAAGGGATGGAGAGACTTAGACACAGAAAGACAGAATGTGTGTGTGTGTGTGTGTGTGTGTGTGTGTGTGTGTGTGTGTGTGTGTGTGTGTGTGTGTGTGTGTGTGTGTGTGTGTGTGTGTGTGTGTGTGTGCGTGCGTGCGTGCATGCATGCATGATCGATACAATGCATGTATACATGTTTACATGAGTGTTTGTGCCTGCAACGCATCTGCACTAGTATGCACATTCTGCATTCATGTACATATGTCATTTTGTTTCAGACCTGTCCCTAATAACAAATCAAGCCACATGCCTGCATACATGTATACAAATTGAGAACTTTACCAACCAATCAAATCACCTGCAAAATGCCACAGCTCATCAAAACAGGATATAACAACCACCCAGCAAACAGCTTATAAATGCATGTAAAGACGGGCAATAATGACGCAATAACAAACAATCTCTGCAATGATGGGTGAATCAATTTTTATATCCCCTGGCAAAACAGCTCTTGCATAAACAGCATGGCTTCAGTACAGCCGTATGTCGACACAGTTTCTTGTTTTCACAGCTGTTTCAGAGCTTAATGTTACATCAAACATTCTTTCATTTTGTTTTGGTTTTTCTTTTCTTTTCTTTTTTTATATTTTTTTTTGGGGGGTAGGTAGCAAGAGGTGGGGAAGGAGCAAAGGGGTAGAGAGGATGCAATTTTCAGTTACACTTAAAAAAACAACCTGTTATTCCATAATTTATAACATTAACAATGATGTTATCTCTGCACCTTTCTTATCTTACAAGAGATGATCAGATGCATTCAAGCAGACTCTGCCCAAACCTAAGGAAGAATACTGCTTTCTTAACACACTAGCAGTTTAACTTAGAAGTTAGATCACTGTTGTTGACATTCTACACTGGACCCCAGACGGCAAGAGAAAGAGAGGAAGACCAAGAACAACATGAAGGAGGACAGTGGAATGTGAGATGGAAGTCATGCAACACTCTTGGAGTTCATTGGCCAGGCTGGCCCAGGATAGGCAGGGGTGGATAGACTTTGTTGCTGCCCTACACACCACTGGGTGTAAAGGTTGATGATGATGATGATGACTTGCTGTTGAGCGTCCTCCAGCTTAATTTGCCATAAATAGCTAGAATGGTCACCTGTGTGTGTTACTGTGGGGGATGGGATAGCCTGGTGGTTAGAGTTATGAGCACTGCACTTGTGATCTGCTGCCCCAGGTTCAAATCTCCTTCAAGAGGATTTTTCCCCTGGGGTTAACATCAGTGCCAACTCTACTCCCCCCCAAAATCCTTCGAATGAAACGATAAATC
>CM060321.1:45823427-45838427 GCA_030674155.1 Stramonita haemastoma | reverse complement strand
ATCTACAGATTATAATTGTATTTAATACATGTCTTACTCAAGTTACTGATGTTCAAAATGAAAGTTAATACACATATACCGTAAAATCCCTAGCATACGCCCACCCCCCCTGTGCACTGATTTAGGGCAAAATTGGGGGGTGGGCGTTTGCTAGGGATAGACCCCTTTGCATAAAATAATTTTTGTGCTCAACCGTGTAATTGAGTAAATACAAACCCCGAAAGCATGTAAGTTAGGTCGTGAGAGTGGAGGTGAAGGAAAATAGAAGAAAAAGGGATTTTGAGGCAAAGAAAGCCAACGAGTTCCATCGCTTTCCGTTGTAGGTCCTTGTTTCGCAATACCCTGCCTTCAGATCTTTCATCTTCCAGATAATGCATGCAGCACACCTTGGTCGACATGTTCAGATCTAACTGCTGGTCCTTTTGACAGTTTCCGTTTTTGTTTGTCTTTACCGTACTGTTGTTCAAGTCTATCTCTGTTTTCACTCCATTCCCTGATCCTCTTCCTATCCACAGAAAATTCATGGGTACACTCCGAAACATTCCCACCTGCTTCGTTATCCAGATACTGGAGGGCTTCCAATTTGAAAGATATAGTGTAAGACTGTCCCTTCGGCATTTTGCAAAAATGGCACAGAGAGATTCAAGAACCAACTTCCGGCCATCAGGAAGCGTCGTCAAAGGACTTTAAGAACAGTCTGCACAAATCCTAGTGAAAGTGAGCATAGTCTCTTTGAAAAAAGCAGGCTGGGCGTTTGCTAGGTAGTTACACCTGTGCACAACTTTTGGCCCAAAGTGGGGGGTGGGCGTTTGCTAGATGGTGGGCTTATGCTAGGGATTTTACGGTATATATATAATATATATATATATATATATATATATATATATAATATATATATATATATATATATATATATATATATATATATTCAGCTTTTCAAACAGACCAATTCTGTGACTAAGTAAATAGAACTTTATGCAAAGATGTCCACTTGGTGCTTGGTGGTTTTAACCTCTTCATAGGGTTTATGTCTCTGCAATTTGTAGGTCTTACCCCTGCTCTGATTAATTCAGTTTTATTGCACACTTTGATGCTTGTGATTTGTGATGTTGAGCATGATGTATACTGCCTGAGCACGATCTATACTGCCTGAGCATGATGTATACTGACCTACTGCTTATCCCAGTAAAGGAAAAGTCGTAACTTTGCTTAATCTCAATGTACCAATTCACTGCCTTTGTAAAATTATGTGTTCAACTACATGATCATCAATACATTATGATGAACCTCTCTCTCTCTCTCTCTCCTCTCTCTCTCTCTCTCTCTCTCTCTCTCTCTCTCTCTCTCTCCCCTCTCTCCCTCCCTCCCTCCCTCCCTCCCTCCCTCCCTTCCTGTGTGCACTGGTCATTTTTATCTACTGTCTGCATCAATCCATGACTATCTCAGTATCTTCTTCAGTCAGTCAGTGTCTGTCCACTTGCCCCATAGAACTAGTAATTAATTTGATTTTTCTTGAGGGTGACCAGTATCTATGATCAGATATTGTTTTTACACAAAAACACAAAAATACAACTGAAGCCTACCCCTCTTCCCAGTGTAACTTCTTTTTTTTTTTTTTTTAATCTGCATAGTTCAGCTAGTTCAGTGTATTACTTATTAGCAGTGTGTGTGTGTATATAAATATAAATATATATATATATATATATTTCATCATTCATGTTGTTATCTGTGTAGGCTAATGTCAAAATGACACTAGCAATGAGTGTAGGTCGCCATCATCATCTTCAATTTAATGTCTGTGCATTGAATACCACTATTACTATTACTGTATTTGTGATAACGTGTGTGCATTATGTCCGATGTGTGAGTTGTGTGTGTGTGTGTGTGTTTTGTGCATATGTGTGCGTATGTGTGCGTATTGTGTGTGTGTGTGTTTAATACATCATGCATACATTATATATCAGATTGTAATTTGCACTTTGGATGGTCGACCTGTGTCTTTAGATCAAAATGCCAATGCATGATAAAGATTTTTTTTTAAACAAACACATGCTGTAAATTTCCCCTTTCATTAATTATATTCATGATCGAAATCACTACACAGTGTGTACATTATAGTTGTATGCACTGTGTGGTCTGTTTAGTGTTTTACACTGTAGATCTATCACAGTATCGGTCTCTTTTAGTTACTGTTTTAGTGTTATCTAGTATAATTTTACCACCAAGTCAATATTGAGTGCACTGTTTGTGTGTTTGTAAGTTGTTTTTCACTAGTTCAAAATGCTTTTTTTTTTTTTACATCATCATTATTTAATGCCATGCACTCTAGCATGTTGTGCCTGTAGACTGTAGTGTTGTGAAGTAAACACATCATCATGAATACTTGCAAAAGTTGCATAACAAGCAAACAGAATGACTTGGAAATGGAAAGTATAATTATGTACAGTAAACTTCATCAAGCGCTCAGACAGCAACTACTATTGTCAATAGTATAACATTCTGAGCAAAAACATGTTGAGCTGCCAGCAAATCCAACTTGGGATGGGAGAGAACAGTCACTTTTTAAGTCTTTCTGCAGAAAAGGCAGGAGAATGGACCAAGAAAGCAGAAAATCTAGGCAAGAAGGAAGTGACAGAAAGAAAAGGAACAAGGCAGAAACAATGTGAGGGATAGAAAAAAGGGAATTCCTAGCAAAGATTTTCCAGATGGGGCTGCTATTTATCCTGACAGGCCCCTGGCATTTCCACAGGGGAACGGTGTATTACTTTACTAGTACTACCACTTGTGGTGCAAGTGCACTATACTGACTACTAGCGGTATAGCAATAGCCTACTGAACTGATAAACCGATGACAGACCTAATCCATAGCACTAAATTATCTTCCGGTGTTTCTTGGGAATGTTCTCTCCTATTCTTATCGTCAAAAGTGAAACATCAATACCTTTAATCGTGAACATATGGGCAAATCATTTCAATGATCTTTCCGTTTAAATTAAGACTCCATCGTGTGCCTGTGGCTGTTTTCCTAATAACATCCTGTTTTCCAACTTTTCCATCTGTTTTAGATTCCGTTCCCTTTCATCCTATCTTGCAACCATACTCCACGGATCGAACCAAACAGTGTCAGTAATTCACTACAAAGTGGCCTCTTTACTGATTCGAGCGTTTCTTGTGTTTTACTAAGTAAAATGCATTTCACCACGGGACTACATGTGACATGGCCTATCCCTGACGTTTAAGCTAGGCCCAGTTGATTCCCTTGGTACAGGAAGTAAGACAGTGTGATTTTTAGCCTACCTCACGTTGTCGTCCTTATTTTCTGCTCCAACGACACCACGATAAAGTTGCACAAACTTCTCCTGTTTCAGATCATTACACTTCCTTTTCATTGCTGTTCCATTTTTAAGTAGTGACTTCTCACACTCCTGCCAACACCGTCGAGGGAGGGCTGTCTTTAAAAGTAGGCCTACAACAGTTTCACAATCACACAACCCAGTAGGCCTAGCCTATCACAGTACATTGCGTCAAGAGAACGTAGGATAGAGCAGACGCTGTGATTGGTCAGCTAAAATTAAGATAGCGAATTGTCTCCTTGCTTATATTCCGGGGGAGCAAAGCTGCCAGATCACCACCATGGACTGTCATTGAGATAGGCTAGGGCCTCGGGCCTACTTTTTCGTGGAAGAGTTGTGTGCGGACTTTAATACGGGACACAAGATGACAGAACGTGTCAATCATTGCACATTTTAGGAGAAACGGCTGGAGATGCGGAGAAGGGAGAAGGGGGGGGGGGGGGGGGGAGTAGGAAGATGAGGGGGGGGGGGGGTAGGATGAGAGGCTAGTGGGGGGGGGGGGGGGGGGTAAGCAAAAAAAAAACACCTTAATCATCCCAGAATAGCAATTACAATACTGACAGGCATAATGTTACGAATCACAATCTCGAAAGACACAAGAAAGCTACATTTTATATTGGTTTAAACATTCCATGAAAACTTCAAATAAAAATATCACACACACACACACACACACACACACACACACACACACACACACACACACACACACACACACACACACACCAAAATAGGAATACAATGTTATACATGCCATTGACTAGTTAAGTAAACACACACTTTGATCTTAGCCAAAAGGCCGAGAAGCGATTAGTAATAAACTATAAGATTATAGTTAATTACAATACTGTCAGTATTGTAATTGCTATTCGTGGGATGATTAAGGTGTTTTTTTTTACTTAAAGCTATAAACTTTTTTACGCATGCAGGGGGTTGTGCGCACCTACTTTCACTTTAAGCTTCTTTTAAGTACACGTCTTTAATCCTTGTCGGCAGCTTTCTTTTTTTTTTTTAACTCCACCTTGTATAGATAAATGTAAGTTTTACTTAAACCAGAGTAATTGTTGTTGTTTTTTTATCTTAGTTTACAAGTTTATCATTTTGGTAACTCAGTGATTGTTACCGCTTTTTTTTTTTTTTCATTTGATCGTTGATTGCTTAATTCAGTTATATGTGTGTGCTTCTTGCTATCTTGTTATTGTCTTCATGTTGTTTTGTTCTGCAGTTGTTTTTTTCTCTTCATGTTGACTTCATATTCTTGTTTGTTCGGGGTTTTTTTGTTTGTTTTGTTTACTTTACTTAGAAGGGTTTTTTTTATATATTATGTTATCCCTGATAAGGGCGCAGACTGGCTGTAAAAAAAAAAAAAAAAAAATTTAAAAAGCACATGAGTGCTTATCCATTATCCTCGAGATAAAAGAATTCGATTGATTGATTGATTGATTGATTGATTGATTGATTGATTGATTGATTGATTGATTGATTATCAGATCATTTACTTCACCAAAAGAAACCAATTGAGTGTGTCACGACATCAGCATGGTTGGCCTAGTGGTTGTTGTAGCAGTGGTAACTAATACTATTGTGACAATAACTTTTTTTTAAGTCAGAAAAAAATAATTTTAAAAGTAGGATAACGCTACTAGTGTGATCAAACTGTCTTTGATGCCTGGATAATCAAAGTTCTGTAAATTCCAAAATATAAGGTAAGATAAAATAATACCCCCCCCCCAAAAAAAAAAAAAAACGATGTCTAGATTCCCCCCACCCCTCCCTTTTTTCATTCTTTTTTTTGTAATTACTGACGAAATGTTATCATTCAAAACTGAACATCAAAAGATAGAATTATACCCTCCAAAAATTTAAGAATTACGATGTCTAAATCCCCCCCCCCCCCCTCCCCCTCCCCTTTTTCTTTCTTTTTTTTCGTGTAATTACTAATGAAATGCTATTCATTCAAAACTGAACATGAACACGTTGCAGTAAAACGAAAAAAAAAAAAAAAAAAAAAGCTGAGTGGCATAATGACTTGGTCCATCAAGTAGCCCAGTCTAGCCAGGAATATGAATTTGAAGTTAGGTTTATTGTTTTGTTATTATCTATTATTATTATTTATTCTTTTATATCGAGGATAATGGAATAAGCATTCATTTGTTTTTTTACATCCAGTCCCCGTGTGTATGCAGTTTTGTAAATGTCATCTGTTCCCACTGGCACACGATGGCCTACTCTTCCGAAAAGCGGAACAGGATTTAGTCCAACAGCGAGAGATCAAACTGCGTGGTCACTATGTTAATGGCCTCGCTATGCCCCCGATCAGTCAGCAGGCCACTGGGGCGAGGCCAAAAAAAAAAAGAAGAAGAAGAAGAAAGAAAAAAAAAGTAAACGAATGAATGGACTGTAGGCATAGGCTTATGCCTACCATACTGGCCGAGCAGGGCGTAATCCGGAAAGGCAAGCATTCGCGTCAATGCAGTTCTGTGGTTCTACTAATCGCCTTTTAGCAAGTCAAGGCGGTCCTCCATAATCACAGCACTTTAAATTACAGGTGGTTTAGTGGTTAGCACTTTCGTCAATATGTTATAGTCTATATCCACGACGTTCAGAGGATGTGTACGTGCAAGGAGGGCCTGCTCTGTCCGACAAACAAAAAACAAAAGGAACTCTGGCAACAACAAAGAGAACTGTTTTTGTTTGTATATTTTGTTTGTTTGTTTTTGTTCTGTTTTCATTTTGGTGGGGGAGGGGGTTGTTTGTTTATTATTGTTGTTTTGTCACTGAGTTGAATAGCAGGGGGGGGGGGTTGTTGTTGTTGTTTTTTGGGGGAGGGTTGTTTTGTTTGTTTTTTAATAGGAGCTACAACTTAGCCAAAATGTGACCAGGCCCAGGATACCAAAATTAAGTTAAATAAAATTACTTTGGAAAATGAATGAATAGATAAATACAACATCTTGGGCGACATCCCAGCATGGAGCCATGGTGCAATTTACGCAGACATCTCCTGCTCTGAGCAGTACGTGATTACAGCCCCAGCGAAAATGCAGGAGACCCTGAGGAAGATTTAGAAATGGACAAAGAAGTGGCTGGTGACCATCAACCCCAGAAGAACAACACACACCAACTTCAGTTTGGCCACATAGGAGCAGTGTGCACATCTCCAGGTGAATGGATACACCCTACCTCAGGACAAAACACCAACCTACCTTGGGGCTACCTTTAACCCCAAGATGACCAGGAAAAGCCAGGTTGAAAAACGCACAGCAAGATCTAGACTGTGAACAGCCTAATGAAGACGATATCTGGAACACCCTGAGGGACAGATTATAACATTCAGAAGAAACTGTATCTTGGACGAGTAAGACATGTCCTTGAGTATGGAGCAGCTGCATGGGCAACTGCATCCAAATCCAACTTTGACAAAGTTGCCCACGTTCAGAGCCAGGCATCAGGATCATCACTGGAGCCTAGAGGGCACAAGTGCATCTTTTTTTGACTGGAAGCTAGGCCCTGATGTGTGGTGTGTGTGTGTGTGTGTGTGTGTGTGTGTGTGTGTGTGTGTGTTGTGGTTTGGTGGTGTGTTTGTGTGTGTGTTGCCTGCATGAGTGTGTGAGTGTGTGTGTGTTTAGAGAGCAAGAAGGTGGAGGGGTATATAGGCCTAAGTATGACATTTTTGCCATTGAATTGGGGCAAGTAACCTAAGCCTACATGAAGGGGTTAGCTGCATCTACATTTATAGGTTATTGTCGTAAAGGGGGTAAGTGCAATCTTTTGATGACCACATTGACAGACAATGAGGCACTTTCTGTCAGATTATCTCGGTCCTTTATTTATTTATTTTTTTTTTGCTGTTGTTGTTTTGGGCTGGGTTTTTATTTTATTTTATTTTTTTACATTAAAAAAATTTTGGGGGTTTTATTCTTTGTCGGTTTAATTTTGAGGGAAGAGCTGTTTTTCTGCTGCTTATTCAGTACAGAGCTGAGTTACCTGTGCCATCCCACACTCAGTGCCGTCAGGGAGAGAAATTTTAAAAATAACTACAGAAAATTAGTCAGCATTGCACCATCTCTTAATCTTCAGCCTGAGTCAAAGCGTTTGAAACAATTAGATAAATATCTCCCAAACTCTTCGTGAGTCTACATCCACTCCTTCGATCAGCCTTACCTGGCCCACATACAAGCTGGCTTTAAGGATGCTCACTGATGCGCAACACACACAGTTTAGCTGATAACGTTGTGAACGTGAGAGAATACATCGTTTAGATGATAACGTCACAAATGCGTGCTAATTCATTATCAATTCTCGATTATGATCATTGCGAATAATAGATTTAGACCTCGGGTAATTCCCATTACGCAATCTGGCCAAGTGTAGGCTACCTGTGCCGTGCGCGTGTGGGCCCGCGCTTGAACGGTAGGTACGCCTACTCATGCGTACGTATTGGGCCTCCTTTTAGCATTTTGACGTTATGTTTTTGTTTGTTTGTTGTTGTTCTTTTGTTAGAAAAAAACGTAGACTTAATGTGTAAATTATTATATTTGATAGCATAATTTTCTTATTCTTTTTCAACATCCTCCTCTTCTTCATCATCATTATTTTCTTCTTCATTCTTTAGATTTTATTCATAGTTTTGGCCTTCTTCGACTTGAGTGATGTTATGTATGTATAAAGCTGATTTTGTTCGGACTTGAATGATGTTTCTAACGACTCTGTAGGCCTGATGAGAGAGAGAGAGAGAGAGAGAGAGGAGAGAGAGAGAGAGAGAGAGAGAGGAGAGAGAGGGAGAGAGAGGAGAGAGAGAGAGAGAGAGAGAGAGAGAGAGAGAGGGGGGGGGGGGGGGGACACATACGTAAAACTATTAGCCAATCAGCCTAATGGCTCATTTTCTAATCACGGCAGACTACTATTTCAAGTCTGAACTGAATTTCAATATCCTGAGGGGGATGTGCCAATGCCTAACCAAGGAAGCACACCTGAAAGATCAGGGTGGGTTAAGTAACAAATCTTTTTATAATGTTATTTTTGTGTAACAATGTTATTTTTGTGCCACTGTCCGTAGCCTACAGGTTTGTCACAGCTCTCAGCCTTCTTCCGCTTAGTCTGCACTGGCCTTTTGTGTAAGCCCCTCTCTCTCTCTCTCCTCTCTCTCTCTCTCACAGCTCTCTCAGCCTCTCTTCCGCTTATCTGCACTGGCCTTTCTGTTAGCTCTCTCTCTCTTCCACTTTTCACATAAACTATCATAAACTTACCATTTGATAGAATCGTTTTGGTTCCTATGTTGAATTTGAAATTGTATTCTTGTTGTCTAAATAAGAACAGTGTTTCGTTTTTTTCTTCCTCACATATATGCTATACGGTATTTAAGAAAATCATTAACACAATTTAAAAAGTGTTATGTTTTGCCATTTTATGGGGTGTTACATCTTAATATTGTTGATTTTTGGAGTAAAAAATGTGTTTATTTGTCGTTACTTTTTTTTTTAATTCTATAGTATTGTCTTAAAGTGAGAAAAATTTGTGCAGGTGTTTTGTATATAATCATTTTTTGCTTGGGTTGTTTGGTATTGATGCAATCTGAAGGAATATTCCTCTTGTTTGTTGTCTCTTGCTCATTGTTATCATTAATGTTTTAGCCCACCATATCATTTGTTATCTGTTCTTACCAGCAGGAATGGTTCACTCTTTTGAAAGGCAGAACAGGCTTTAATGTCTGCGCAAGACGTTCTGCGTGCATTCGTTCTCAAGGATTTGCTATTTTACAGGGGGAATGGAGTTAGCACTGCTGCCAACTTCACATGAAAAATCCCCTTGAACGAATGTCTCAGTGGTGGCTCAAACCTGGGCCATCAAATTGCGAGCACAATGCTCCAACCACTAGACTACCCCCCCCCCCTCCCCCACTGAAGCAGGATATATTTGTCATCCAAGTCACCACCATAACTGGCCTACTCTCCTCCAAAAGATGTTTGAGTGTTTAATACATGTATAAGTTTGTAGTATCATGGAAAGGGTTTGTAAAGAAAAATGAGTCTATCTCTATTAACTCCAGAGAAAAGTTTGTGGCTGTCACCTCAGCAGAGACTCGAACCCCTGCACTCTGCTGTTTTGACAGATCTGGAGTCTGACTCTCCAACCATGGAGAAATTTCAACTGCGGTTGTTGTTTTATGCCTGCTTGTTTTAGTCTGTCAAAGATACATGTGTGCTTATTTCGGCTTGTGACTTGTATACAGAAATTTGCAGAATTTTCCACTTGTTGCTTTGGCTTGTTCAATAAAGTGAATGTAAAAAAAACCCAACAACTCTGTATTCAGAAAGAAGTAATTCTGTGTGTATGATAATGACTCTCTTAAGTTTTCATGTGGAAAGGTTCCTCTTTGTTTATCTTATTCTAAGCAGTATGGGCTCAGCTGTTTTTACCTAGTGTTTAAAATGCATCTACTCACAAGCAGAACAAGAAGCTGATGAGATAAACAATATTGCCTTGTGTACCTATTACCATCATAGCAGATTTCATTATGTGACATTCCTGATTGGTCTCCTTTCATGTATGTTCAATCCCGAGGTCAGGTGTGCCATCACTGGTAAGATTCACTTTTTACATTTTTTTATCCCATCCACAAAAAGTTACCTCTGTTTGGGTAAAAATGTTGAAGTTGTGTATGTAAGCTTTTTCAGCAGAAAGGAAAAATGTATATATATTTGTCATGTTTAAAAAAAGAAAAGAAAAAAGAAAGATGTGGATATTGCTGGTGAGATCATACATACCTAAAAGTAACCTGACTTCAAGAGAACTGAACATGTGCCCTCTCCCAGCAGAAAATGTGTTTCAAAAGTGCAGAGCCACATTTTTTTTCTTTCTACATATGTTTTCATTTGAGTATGGCTATTTCTACACAATTTTGCCAGAGACAAGTCTCTTGTTAGACAAAATAAAGGTACAAGTGTCCCATAACCAATGTGGTAATAGGGGGCGAGGCATCAGAGACCTCATCTTCTCTAGGGGCCAGCGTATTGAGGGTGGCGCCCATCTCCTCTCCCTCACTGCTTTACCTTCCCTGACCTTAAAGAGGATAGGTACCCGTTTACAGCTGTGTGGACTGGGAGACTGTACTGAAGCCAAGGCGCACAAATGGTCACCCATCTAATTGGTAACCTCTGTGAATGTCTTCACGTGTACACACCTTCTCGTTCCCTCCGCTCGGCTGCAGATACCTTATCCTAAAAAATTCCGAGATTCAACCTATCTACCGTTGGCCGCCGCTCTTTCTCTATTTCTGGCCCATCAATCTGGAATGACCTCCCTCTCTCCCTTCGGCAAAAGCCTACATATGACACTTTTAAATCCAACCTCAAGACACACTTGTTTCAAACCTAAGATTTTTGCCTTCTGTTTTTCATCTCCTATTTGTCCCTGCCTTCAACAATTGAAATTCCATTCACCATGTCAAAATGTATAACCTCTATAAGTGTGTGTGTGTGTGTGTGTGTGTGTGTGTGTGTGTGTGCGTGTGTGTGTGTGCGTGTGTGCGCGTGCGCGCGTGTGTGTGCTTTCGTACTTGCTAGAATTATTTATTGTCATTGGTTGTTTGTTGTGAGGGTCGAGTGCAAGCGCTTTGATTTGTTTTTACAAGATATAGCGCTATATAAATTCCATGTATTATTATTATTATTATTATTAACCATGCTCGATGCTGCTTAACCTTAGCTTGTGGAAAGCGAGTGCTCTGACCAGTGAGCTATCTTGTCCCCAAGTCTCATGTTGCTGTGTGTTTTTTAATATTCTAAATGTACACAGCATGTTGGTTCATGGTTTAATGTGGGAATTTCTTTAGTGGTTTTTTAACTGGACATATATATATATGACTACTAATGTTTCCATAGTTCTCAAAACTGCAAGCACACATAAAAATACTCTGAAAATACACATAGTCCTCCAATCTTTATTATCAAATTAATTCCAAGTTGTACATATATGAACTGGGTATAAACAATCATAATATTAGAAATACTTACAAACATGCCTGTGCATTGCTTACACATGCACACAGATTTAGCTAACATAACAGCACATCTCTCTCTCTCTCTCTCACACACACACACACCACACACACACACACACACACCACACACACACACACACCCACACACACACGACCATACCAAACACACACACACACACACACACACACCACACACACACACACACACACCAAACACACACACCACACACGTCACAATCCATTTTAAAAAAAAATCAAGTTAAAATCAATTTGACCTTACAAGATACAATACACAAAAAGTCTACCGAGGAGTTGATTTATAGATGTCAACAATATATCTATTTACCAGTTGCATAAAAATATGTCAGAGTCGATGATTTATGCTATCAGCAATGGTGGTAGTAACAACACTATTTCAGTTTCATAGAGAAGATAAATAGAGACAAAATTTCATGGGTTTGGAAACTACGATCTTTCAGTTTCAAAGAAAGATCAAGGACAGATAAAATTTCATGGGATTAAAAACAACAATTGACATCATTGAAACTATTTGCACTGCACAGCTTGGCCCAGGTCAAAAGTTGCATCAGTTATTGATGTCAGCTAATTGCCAAGGCCTACACTAAATGTCATTACGTTGTAAAATGTGTTTAGATTGCCTTCAGCCATGACAAGTTCTTAACATAACAACCTGCACTCTCCTTTAAAGGAGAAAAAAATCCCCTGAAGTCGGAGTATGGCTGTGTGTATAGTGAGGTACTTAAAAACAGTCATACACACAAACTCCTCATTCAGAATGCAACTTCAATCTCACAGTGATTCCCAGGTAAGATGAGTGAGTCAGAATGCACATTCTGAGTGACCCCCAGAGTGTTCAGTTGGGGAATGCACAACAACAAGAACAACTGCATAGTTATAAATGGAATGTTACTTGACAACCTCAAAACCCTACCAATTTGTGTTCCTTCTCATCTATGCAACAAATGAAAATCAGGTCCTGAATCTTGATGTCCTTTTTCTTAGATTAAAGACTGCGACACTGTGGAAATGAGAACTTTCCAGAAAGTGCTATTTCACACCTATTCTCCATCAACATATGGAAAATTGATGCAAAATTTACACTGTACATAAAAAAACAACAAAAAAACAACCCATGGGAGATATTTCATACATGAATGCATCAAGGTACAATAACTCCCTTGAATAACAAACTTTCATACTGCAAATCCATCCAATACTATCATACTGTTTACAGCTCCACTGACATCTGGGGCTATATCAGGGCTGTCACCTTATCAAAAGTTAAAGTTCAGTATAAAACTGTGAAGCTATACAGATAAAAACACATGATCAAAATAAACTCTGGTACAAATTCCTGATTATACAATAGTGTACACATGGATTTTAAGTCATTAAGGCCTTTTGCCTCATAATAGCATGATGTTTTTTGTGCTTGAAATATGGAGCACACATGTTCTGGCATGCATGCACATGTGTACACACATATACAAACACACACATTCTCTCTCTCTCACACGCACCGCACGCACATACGCACACACACACGCATGCACGACCACACACACAACATATGTATACTTTAAAAATAAAATAAAAACCATTGCAACACATCAAGTATGTATCAAAAAATGATATTAAATTTGTAAGTCTAATACACATACCAAATACTTTTCAAGTATAAATTCTTCCAAAAATACACTTTTTCCCAAAAAAAAATATGACACAATATACCCTGTTAAACTTACTCAACCACTGACACAACAACAACAATAGCTTGTTTATGGTAACAAATTAACAAGTGATAATCACACTAAAAATAAGAGAATTGTCCTTGGCAAAATTTTGTAGAAAAAGCCTTTCTCATAGGAAAACATGTCCACAAGGCAGAAATAAAAATAGGATTGTGCTAAATGTGAGACACTCTCTATGCAGAAAGCAGTCAAAATTTCACACAAAGAAATATGTTGTAACTGTAAATGGTAAAGAACTGTAGAAGAAGATGACAACAACAAAACAGGGAAGGGGGGGTTGGGGGTTGCGATAGTTGGATGAAACCAATTGTTGTATTGTATACCACTTTCACTCATGGCAGCATTCTTTGCGTGAAATTCAGGCTGCTCTTCCCAGGAAGAGCACATTGCCACAAGAGCAGTACCAGCCTTTTTTTTTTTGGTTTTCCTGTCGGGCAACTGTATTTGTTTACTTATAAGAGTGGCTTTTTCCTACAAAATTTTGCCAGAGACAACTCTCTTGTTGCTGTGGGTTCTTTATGTGTGATAGATAATTATTTGTAACACACGGGACCTCAGTTTATCATCTCATCTGAAGGACTAGCACCCAAACCACCACTTATAGTCTAATGGATGGGGAATAAATTTTGGGCCAAATGGGAATCGAACAACCACACACTTCCAATTCAGGACTTTTTGCTTTCTAGGCAGGTGCGTTACCTCTAGATCACTGATCCACTTTGTTTTGCGTTACCCTGTCTATTTGGGGTATCAGACTGATCCACTTTGTTTTGCGTTACCTCTAGATCACTGATCCACTTTGTTCTGCTTACCTCTAGACCACTGATCCACTTTGTTCTATGTGACTTTTCGCACATCTGTGTACTCTTGATTCAGACATAAATATAACTTGTGACAATAGTTTGACAACAGACTGAAATTTCATGCTGCCCCACCTCACTTCTCATTCTCTGACATCCACAAGCATGTATGCAGGTGTGCATGCATGAGTGCGTGTGCGCAAACACACACACACACATGCACACACACACACATGCACAGAGACTCTCTCATGAATGTCTTAGTGGCTAGTTTTTATTTTGTTTTGAGAAATTCATTAAAATGTGTGACTTAACATACAGCTTACCCTGATGATTAGAAATAAACAACACAACAAATAAGTCAAAAACAAAAATGCACCTCTTCAATAGGACAATGGAAAAGTTGAGATGGTTTCAGTTAAAAAGAAAAATCAATACAAAGAAAAAGGATTTCAGAAAAAAGTCCTAACATAGCCATGGAAAAAAACATGAAAACAGACATACAGTTGCTTCCAAAAAAAGAGAGGAACTCATGGATTTGCTTTAAGAGGAAAGAACAAACCGACAAAAAGATAAAACAACAACAATGAACAGACAAAAACAGTTCAATATGCTGCAGAACAACTCTACCCTTTTACCAACATTATCCTTTCTCAGGACTAAACAAACCAAAAATCAAGCCATGGATGCGCCAAACAAAATGGCAAAAAAAGACCAAAAGAAAGGTGTGGAAATCTGAGTGGGAACTGGCAAGTCAGCTTCATATACAACAATAACAATAACAACAGCAGTCACTATCAACATCATCTTCATACAGGAAAGCTGCAAGTAGAAGAATTTTTTTAAAAAAGTCAAGAAGGGAGGAATGTTCCAAAAGATCTGGGTTATCTCTGGCATATCACGGATTAAAAAACCTGCATTAGACAATGCCAGACAAACAAAATGCTTCTACCTTCAACTGTACACGTTAGTCATTAACAATTATATCTATGTGTGAAATAATAAGACTGGCATCAAAAAACTGTAACAATGACCTAATTGCTGGAATGTAAGTATCAATAGCACAACAGATATCT
>CM060321.1:45713427-45815927 GCA_030674155.1 Stramonita haemastoma | reverse complement strand
AAAGTTGCATGATGGGAATGTCCATAGGTCCTTTCATCAAATGGCGGCATGGAAGCCATGTGGTTGGAGTGGGGAACTTTTGATCTGACATTAACTGCAGGTTCAAGTCTTGCCTGAGGTATCTGATAGTATTTTCCCCATCAAGTTGAGATGGGTACCGAATCCATAGAACCATTTAAGTAAACTTAACTTTGCCTTGTCTGTCCACCAAGACCCTGTTCAAGGGGATTTTCCTCCAGGAGTTGCCAACAGTGTCGACTGGACTCCCCAGAAAGCTCTTGAGGTGAGACTATAAACCAAGGTCCAGTATGCATAACATCTTGCATATATGCCTGTTCCCTCATTTGGAAGAGTAGGTCATTGCGTGCTATTGTATTAGCGATAGATAACATTTTTTAAATGCACAGCAGCACACAGGTGTTTAGACATCATCCTCAAAGTCACCATGAGGCTACCTTAATGGTTGGTAAGTGGCACATACACAAAATGTCGCCAATGGTGAACCTCGGAGCTCTATAGCTAAGAGCTAAAAAACAAAGCCTTGCATGTAAATGCACACAGAGTAACTTGCTCACTTACTAAAATAACATCTGGACATTTTTCATAGCTGGCTTAAATTCAAGATTTTGTTCTGTGACAGGTGGATTGCTTTTTACCATGTTGGCAAATTGTTACACCTGCATTCAAACAAGGGTAAGTTTACAGTCTCATCTAAAGAGCTCTTGACGGGAAAGATTCAGCACCCATGTTAAAGGAGGGAAGATAAAAACGACGTCAAATGGATCCTTAAGAAGACTTGAATCTGCACTTTTGACTTGCTGTCACATCAAAAGTTTAACTGTCCAACCATAAGGCTAACTTGCCCCCTGTTGCATCAATTTTTATTTTAGTGTATTTTCAAAGGTAGATTTCTGAACAAAAAATGTGAATGGGTGTTGACTAGATATGTTGGCTCACTGGAGATGTGGTCTAGAACCTAACATGAAATCCTGTAATGAATCCAAAACTTTTGTTTTTAGCTAATTCATGCAAAATGATTCTATACAATGGTTAAAAAAGAACATTTTTAACTGCACAAGAATTTTAACAACCTTTCTGAAAACTCCAGAAGAGCTACCTTTTTCAAGGCATCTGCTCCAAGCCATTTGAAAAGATTTGGTGATAAAACTGAAAAATGATGAGAATGACCATTATGTGCCTTTATTCCTGATGGTTCTGTCGGTAGACACTGTTAACTTTTCAGCAGACACTTGAGTCATTTTCTTTAAAAAAAAACACCAACAAGAAACCCCCTGAAATCTTGCTAATGTTGTTTTCAGTTTTCTAGGCTTATCTTCATCTTTTTTCCATAGGTAACAGATAAGTATTGACATACTTTCTTTTTGTGACAGAGAAGAACCAGAACTTTTGATGAAATGCTGAGCAGCAGAAAGGAGAGAGGACTTCAAAATGTGAGAGCAGCTTCATGAGAGATGTTTGACAGGTAGGTAGTTGACAGATGCTGAACAGGTATCTTGTGTATGTTGTTATGAATGACAGATCCTTTGTAAGAGTAGCTTGGCAGACTACTATGTACTTTATAATGCCATTTTGAGAAATTTAGCATGTAAACAGAGAACCAGTTCCATGCTTCACTTTGTTTTGAAAACAAAATCATACAGGATGTGGATTTTTTTCTTTAACACTTTGTACCCCAAGGGTGCAGCTGCACTGCAGTCTCTGTGGACCAGCCCTGCAGCAGCTGAGTGCAGTGTGCACTGGGTCATCATAGTAAAATCCTCATATCTTTTTTGTTTGAAGCCCATTTTTTATGAAACTATGGCATTGTGTGGGTAAATGACTGCCCATTATATGCGTGCATAAAAATTTATATTGCATAAAAAAAGAGTATGTTAATTATGGTGTCAAATTATGTAATTGCTCTGATTTTAAGTGGTGATCCCACTGATGGGCTTATGATTTTTACGCAATGTATGCTACAAATACAACACAACAACAACAAAACTATACAAGAATCTCAAATAAACAGGGACAAACATAGGTACTATACAAGTTTTCTTCCAGCATGGCATCAAATGTAATATAATCAAAGGGAACCACTTAACTGTACACATGACAGTCACAATAACAATCATGGAATATGCAGATAACATTTCTTCCCTAGTCCAAGTAAGTTCCTGAACTTTTCTATACTACTTTATTCATATGTACAGAATATTTGCACTTCACCAGGTGGTTTGTAGTTCATTTTCATGTAAACAGTTGGTGTTTATCGTAGGGGTACTCACAGTACCAAGGCCACGCCCCTCCCCAGTCAACCCCCCCCCCCCCCCCCCCCCCCCCTTCCCACCCCTTTTAGCCGGTCTATCTCGCTCCTCAAGCGACACAGTCTAGTATCGCGAGACTCAAAGCTCTCACGATCTCTATCCAAAACACGATCTTTATCGGCAACGCAATAACTCGTTTAAAACTTCTGTTACTTCGTCAGCAGTGAAAGTATGATGTACCAAAGCCATACTACAAGCATATGACACGTAAAACAACAATAAACACAACAAAAACACACTCAATTTATATGCAAATTAGCTGTGAACGATGTGCGACCAACGTGGCAGCTAAAGCCAACAAGCTAAAACGACCATGTGAGAATAGAACAGAATGGGAGGGCGAAAGTGAAAGTACCTGCTGTGGTACGGATTAATCCGTACCCCGTCCAGGAGAGATGATCGTGTGGTACGGATTAATCCGTACCCGGGGTAGAAAGTGTTAATGTTCATCAGATGGACAGTTTATTAACTGAGATAAATACAGCAGTATGTTGCCGGTCCTCTAAGTCACCATAGAGCTTGCCGCTTGGGAGAGAGTACACAAGAGCCTGTTTTGGAGTGCCTCATAGTCATTGCAGGACTGCAGCAAGTTTTTTCTGGCTGCCAGTCTGGGTAGAGCATATCTGTATGGAGTTGGGTGTGAAGGCTGCCCCTCTGAAGAGCCATAGTGCCAATGCCCGTAGAGCCATAGCTCTGATGCCTATTGTGTCATAGCTCTGATGCCTGTTGTGTCATAGCTCTGATGATGCCTGTTGTGTCATAGCTCTGATGATGCCTGTAGTCATAGCTCTGATGATGCCTGCAGTCATAGCTCTGATGATGCCTGCAGAGCCATAGCTCTGATTATGCCTGTAGAGCCATAGCTCTGATGATGCCTGTAGAGCCATTGCCCAGACATATGTTGTCATAGCTCACCATTGGTGTCTGGACAAACCCCGACCTAGAACATTGTTTCTGCACCACACCTGCAGACTTCCAGTCTGAGTTTGACTTCTCCTGAGGCCCCTTGGGGAGTTTTTGAAGCTCTTCAGTGAGTTTTTCAGAAAGTGTGTTTTGGCAAGTCGAGCCAGGTGGAGCCCATCCTTCAGGTCACAGTATGCATGCTGGGCATGTCATTGTCATCCTTCGACTGGCCATAGCTGTTAGCTTTAATGCAAAAAGTGAATGAATCTATTGTATGTGTGCAAAATGTTCTCATGAAGTGGAAAGGCTGCTCAAAGTAAAAGGGGGGGAGTAGTGTGGATTGAAAGTGACGAAACAAGTCTAAAACAAATGAGAGAAAATGTATAATGTATGTAACTAGCCTTTGCGGGATCAGTTTTGCAGCATCAACAAAACATTTGTTTACATACGATAAAGTATTAAAACTAAGAATGCAAATTAAATGTATGAAAAATGACCTTTTAGAATTTTGGCAGTATCGACATATAAATTATGATCTCTTCTTGTGTTCTCCTATTGGGTAGGATGTGCAGTGCCAGTTCTTCTGTACTTGAAACGTAGGATTTTTTCGGGAATATTTTATCCTGTGCATTTATATATAAAGGGAGTTATGGGACTGGCAGGTCTGCATTTTTTTAAGGGAGTTATGGGACTGGCAGGTCTGCATTTTTTTAAGGGAGTTATGGGACTGGCAGGTCTGCACTTTTAAGTTGACCCGGAGGGTTTTACAAGCCCCCATCTTTGATTCACCAGGCATTGCTGCCGCAGTTCAAACCCATCACTTGATGGACTGTCAGGATGTCCTGTTTAGTGCTGCAAACTGACCCTGTGCTTCGCCAATATTAGTAACTCAAGTTGGAAATGATGTATACATGCATGAACCTTGATTTCAACACTTCAGCCTGGGCTGTGCGGTAAGTTTTCTTCCAGTGCTGTTAAGTTTACAGTAAGTTTGAATAACATTGTCAAGAAAAGTGAGCAAAATGGTGTCACTTAATAATGATGATTATTCTGGCATTGCTTTGGGGTACAATTTGAGGGAGGGTCAAGAGAGAGGGGAGTAGTTAAAGGGAAAGGAGGAGGAAGAGGAGTGCAGAAGAGATGATTTTGAAACGGGCGAGTGGAGGAGATTGAACTTGTAGAGATACCAGTTTTAAACATCAATCTAATATGCAGATGCAACAGAGACCAAGGGTTGGGTTGCAAATGATACTCCCCCTGTGTTTGAATCATTTGCATGGGTAACTTTGATTCTGTTTTAATTAGAACTCTGTATTAACGATGTTTTTTTTTTATTTTAACAAAAAATGATGAAATTTAGATCCAAGACTTGAATCCTTTTGTCTATGACCAAAATGACAACCTGAGCCAAATATCTTGAAATTAATGAAAACTCTTGAAAGTTGAGGCTTGTCTATTGTATACATTTCTTGTGGAAAAAATATGTAAAGGTTCAAATATGTGTGAGTGCATGGATGAAACGAATAAGGACTAGCAGACGACACAGTCTTCAAAGACGTAAAAATTAATTTGACACATGTGCAGTAAGTCTCCAGAAGTCTTCTACTTGATTGCTAAGTTGGATAGGTTTTTGTCATTGAGAGTTCAAAACAACCGAGCAAGGTCAAAACTATGCATTTAATTCTGTGTAATAAACAAAAAAAAGAGCTGAGAGGCTATTTCAACGAAGTAGCCACAAGCAAAATAGGTGATCTGCAAAAAAAAAAAAAAGGGGGGGGGGGGGGGTGCAAGAATTTGAAGCAGAAGCCAACTTCCCAAGAGTATAATTTCATTCCTTTGTTTCAACTTAAGTTGCTGTGAATCCGATACAAGGTAACGAATTTGGATGCAAATGGTGCCTAACGCTCAAGCCAAACTGGAATGAGGAAGGGGAAGTAATGAGAATGGTAAATGTGCACTGTAGGCAAATTGTTCTTCCATTTCAAGGACAGTTGATAAGTACTTGCATGCTTTTTTTCATCTAGTGCTGGTGTGTGGTTTGGAAAATTTTGTTATCCATTCCCACTGGCACACAATAGCCTACTTTTCCAAAATGCTGAATAGGTTTTAACGTGTGTGCCTAGTTGTGTGTGGCGCATGTGATCCTGTGTGTGTGTGTTAAGTTGGAGGGGGGGGGGGAGAGGAGTGGAATCATTTGTAGAAGAGGTATTAAAAGGAAAAAGGAAAGGGTATGTTATGTGTGGCTAGGTTATTGGAACTAGAATTAAAAAGCTAGCAAATAAAAGAATGGGTTTATTTTTGCATATTGTTTATTTTGGGCTAATTTCTTAGTTTATCTGCTGGGCACTTTTGTCAATTTGTAGAAAGGGGTAGGATATGTATGGCTAGGTGAGTGGGAATTCCAAAAAAGATCTGTATGTTAAAGAGGAGGTTTCCCTCACATGGTTTTATTTGGTGCCATTAACTTTGTTTAGATATGGGTTCTTTTTTGAAACAGATGCGATTTTTCCAAAATAGAATAGGCTGGAAATTTTTCAGATGTAGAAAATTGTAAGCAATGGGGAAATGCAAGAAGTAAGCAAGAAATAATTGTACTTTTGGGCTTGTTCCTTCACTTAATTTTGGTTCTTTTGAAAATACCACAGCCTATTTGAAAACAAGCTGACTATAGGAACTGGAAAATCTCACCAAAAAATCCAATCAGAGAATCAACAGAAACAACCATGGCTTGTTGATAGGACATGTGATTTTGATTTAAAGAAAACTTCCAAATCATTATCAGCATCTAGGTATCATTGTGTCTATGTACCATTGTGTCCACATGCATACAGGCAGAAAAGCCAGCAGACTGACAATCCTCTCCAGTTACTAATGTTAATTGCTAACACTAACCTTACATAATTAACTTTAATTTCTTAACCTTGCCCCATATGTGGACACAAAAGGCAGGTGGATATCATGATACAAGATGTGACACAGAAAGAAACTGTTACTGTGTCTTGTGTTTTTAGGTGTGGAGGTAGTTTGGGGGGGGGGGGGGGAGGATGTTAGGGTGGGATAGATAGCTGTTTGTGGACAGGGGTATGAGATGTTATCATTGTTATGGCTAGGTCATTTGTGTTAGTGTGAGAGCAAGAATAGGGAATAGGCAAACATGGGTTATTTTTTGTTTTATTTTGTTTTGTTTTTTGTAAGAGAGCAGGGGGAATGTTTCAGCTAGATATATACTAGAATATAAGAAAGTGGAGAAGAGTAAGATGATTATTGTGTGTGTGTGCGCCGCGCGCGTGCACGCACGTGTGCTTGAGAGCAAGATACTCAGATAGTATGCACACCGACATACAATATGCATAGATGCATAAAAGGATGTAAGATTGTATACATATTCCTTTATTCTTAATGTTTGCATTTTGTTTAGATTAGAACTGTTGGGGAAAAAAATTAAGAAACATAAGAAACTGCAACAAAAAAAACCAACCCAAACCCAAGTGGAAGTACAAGATAAAGGAACTCATAAAGGAAAAGCACAGTAAAAAGTGAACAATGAATGGACAAAGAAGAAATGCAAAGAAGACAGAAGAAGGCTAGTAACAAGAAAGAAAGTGGTGGAAACCGAAGAACCAGCAAAAGTAACCCCGAAAAAAAACAAAATAGAGAGACAAAATGAAGAAATGGTGAACAAAACCATAAAATTTAATGGCAGCAACAACAACAAAGAAATTAGAAACTGAAAAAGAAAAATGGCAAAATACAACAAAGTGGGTAAAACAGAACAGGGGCTAGAAACAAAAAGAAGAAAGAAAAGGATGCAGAAGAAATGGACAGATGCATGGATGATGTTCCTTCCTTTTTATTCAGCATTCGGTATTGGCTATTTTTGGATTATAATTAAAAATTTGTAAAAAATCAAGACTTATAATCCTGTCGAAAATGACCAAAATGACAGTGACATACACCCCTTTGAAAACATTTGAAAATCAGGCTTGTTTATCAAAAGTATCAGGACTGTGCCTTAAAGGATCATCTAAGAAAGCTGTGGAATTTTTTGACAGGTCTATATTGCTGTAGCTTGTTGTGTGTGTGTGTCACTGTGTGTCTGTTGTAAGGAGGTCATCATAGTGGTGTGTGGCTCGTCTGACAATGTTGCTCACTTCCTCACTGGTGCCATGGTCCAGGATGGAGATGTCATGAAAACTACCTGTACACAGATTATCATCACAGCACTCAGGAGAGGGTGAAATATAAAGCTGCTTATTCAGGAAAAAGACAATTTAAATGAACTTGAGTTAGAATGCAGCTACCTTCATGGGGGGGTATGCAGAAATCTCACCATTGGTAAATTAAGGAGCTCCAGCTGGGGAATGAAAAAAGAATTCAGTGAGCAAAAAGCTTCCATATACAGTTGAGATTTGTAATCTGAAGATAAAAGACTTTCCCTTTCATTTTATCATACTTTCAAAATGTTGTCTAGGTGCATGTTTTACCCTGTATTTCAAGAAAGGAGAGTAGAAGAGACTAGTAATCTTTTAGATGAGATAAGTAAGGTTTTGTTTTTCAGGACTTACCGGGGTAGTAGTCATCTTTAAGATGAGATTGACAAAGCTTCTGCAAGTAATTTGGAGAATCTTTCAGATGAATGAACAGGTTCTGTGTTTCAGAAGTTATTATTTTTCAGATGATGAACAGAGGTTCTGTGTTTAAGGAAGTTATTAATCTTTCAGATGAGATTAACAGAGGTAAAGTCTCAGGAAGTTATTTATCTTTCAGATTAGATAGAAGTTCTGTATTTCAGGAAGTTATTGGAGTAGTCTTTCAGATGAGATTAACAGAAGTTCTGTGTTTCAGGAAGTTATTAATTTTTCAGATGAGATTGATAGAAGTTCTGTGTTTCAGGAAGTTATTAATTTTTAGATGAGATTAACAGAAGTTCTGTGTTTCAGGAAGTTATTAATTTTTCAGATGAGGTTAATAGAGGTTCTGTATTTCATAAGTTATTAATTTTTCGATGAGATTAACAGAGGTTCTGTGTTTCAGGAAGTTATTAATTTTTCAGATGAGATTAACAGAGGTTCTGTGTTTCAGGAAGTTATTAATTTTTCAGATGAATTAACAGAGTTCGTTTTCAGAAGTTATTGAGTAGTCTTTCAGATGAATGAACAGAGTTCTGTATTTCAGGTAGTTATTGAAAAATCTTTCAGATGAATTAACAGAGGTTCTGTATTTCAGGTAGTTATTGGATGTCTTTCAGATGAAAGCGCCGCTGAGGCTAGTGTTAGGCGTGTACTCGTATCTAAAGGTGGGGTTCGATCCAGCTATTCCGCTATGCGTTGTGCCTTGAAAAGCACTTTAGGCTATTTCTCACCCACCGGTAAAAGGGATACCAACTTGTGTTGGGTTAACCTGCGATGACTGGCGTCCTATCCAGGGAGTCTAGACTCTCAGTCGCTTAACGCACAAAACGGTAGCACGGCCTGATGAGCCCTTATGGTCGGACAGACTTTAACAACTTAACTTCAGATGAATTAACAGAGGTTCTGTATTTCAGCAAGTAAATTGTAGTAATGTTTAGATGAAATGAACAAGTTCTGTATTTCAGCAAGTAATGTAATGTTTAGATGAAATAACAGAGGTTCTGCATTTCAGGTAGTTATTGAAGTAATCTTTCAGATGAGATTAACAGAGGTTCTGTATTTCAGGTAGTTGTTGAAGTAATCTTCAGATGAGATAACAGAGGTTCTGTATTTCAGTAGTTGTTGAAGTAATCTTTCAGATGAGATTAACAGATTCTAAGTTTCAAGAAGTTATCAGGTAGTCATTCAGATGGGATTAACATAAGTTTTGTATTTCAGAATTTGATTAACTTTTAGATGAGAGAAAAAGGTTTTGTATTTCAAAATGTAGAGTAGGAACCTTTCAGGTGAACTAATATATATACTAGATTTTAAGATTATCAGGATAGCATTCAGATGAGATTCACAGGTTGTAAATTTCAAGGAATTAGAGTAGGAATCATTCCCATAAGATTAACAGAGGTTCAAAATTTCAAGAAATTTTTAGGGCGCTGACATAAACCAGCATTGTGTAAGCAATGCATTTTTAATGCTTGTATAAGAATCTACAACAGCAAGAAAATTTTCTGAAACTAGATTGTGCTGAAAAAGCTCCTACAATACCAGAAAGTGTAATCAAGATTTGAAAGAAAAAATGAGGCACTGTGCTGTGGTGAAATACTGTCTTGGGCAAAGCAGCTGAATTTTCACTTGGAGAAACTTACTGTGTAATGTAATGGTATGCACTGCTCCCCAATGTTCTGCTCTATACTGCAGTATACTTCCATACTATGCATAGTGTAATGTATCATTCTGTGGCACCTTATTCCATTCGCCTTGGTTCTGCTCCACCCAGTACTATCCCATCCCATCATGTCCATCCCATACTATCCATCCCATCCATCATGTCCCATCCATACCATACCATACCATCCATACCACCACCACACCACCCATACCATCCATACCACCCCACACCACCCCATACCATCCCATACACTGAGCACTACACCATACCTCCACACCACGCATCACACCATACCACCCCATACCATACCACAACCACACTGAACCATACCAGTACCATACATCACCATCCCACCCCATCCCATCCCATACACTGACACAACATACCTCCCACACCACCATCACACCATGACTAACCATAGCATCATTACATTACTACACTAGCCATTGTGCCACACCACACCACCCCACCCCACACTACCCCTCACCCCACACTACCCCTCACTCCACACTACCCCTCACCCCACCCCACACTACCCACATATTACTCTATGCTACAATATGAAAATGATATCTACGCTGCACAGTAAAGTACCACAATTATAATACAGTGTGATACCTTGTTGTTTTTGTACTCAACTGGATTAACCAGATAGTACTGTACTGTACTGTGATATTGTGATGTATCATGCCATAATATACAATACTGTAGTGTATGTCCATAGTAACTGACATACTTAAGCACAAACTATGGTACTGTTTTCTATTATGGTTTGCCTTACTACATAAAATGCTATGCTGTAATGTGTCAAGTCATGCCATATTGTGCCATGCCATGTTATGCCTTAATGAAGTTGTAAGTTTTTGTTTTTTTTGTTGTTGTTGTTGTGAAGTTATAAGTTATAACAGTTAAGAAAGAGGCAACAGACCTTTACAGAGGAAAAAACTTTCATTATGATGCTGTCCATAAGATGCTGTTCTTGTACTGGCTTGAATATATCTTTTCTTCTTTTTTTGAAAATACATTTTCTTCAAACTTTTTTTTTCAATTATGTAAATTGGTTATGTATAAGTATACCTGAAATGTGTGAGCTGAAAATATTCTTTGCAAACCATGCAGTGGCTAGATATTTTTTAGAAAAAGTATGAAACAAAACTGTCTTGAATGAATGTGGGGTGTTGTAATTTTTTTTCTTTTCATTTCTTTTTAGATTGGAGAGAAGGGATTGTATGTGGAGAATTTATGAAATGGTTACATATTTTTTTTTAGAAAAAGTATGAAGCAAAACTGTCTTAATGAATTTGGGGGTTGTAATTTTTTCTTTTCGGGTTTTTTGGTGGGTTTTTTTTTTTTTTGAGATTGGAGAGAAGGGACTGTATGTGGAGAGTTTATGAAATGAAAGAGCTGATTTGCATCTTAGATTGAAAAAAAGTGAGTGTTCATGTTGAGTGGTGGTGAGGGGATAGTAAGGTGAGGAAGTGATTTAATGCCTCTCAGTGTGTGTGTGTGTGTGTGTGTTGGTGTGTGTGTGTGTGTGTGTGTGTGTGTGTTGTGAAAGAGAGATATCTTTGTCATTGGCAATTCTGGAAAATCATACAAGTCGAACTGATATTAGTGACCAAAACCGGTGAAGTCAATGAAAATTACTGAAAACTTGTTGCAGTTTTTGTAGCCAACCAGCAGTTGGCTTGCATAATTTTTTTATGTTGTCAAAGCATATGACCTGAGAGGAGAGAGAGAGAGAGAATATATTGATTGTTTGAGAGATGTGACTTCATACCTCCTTGTGTGCGTGTTTGTGCAAGCTGTGGGGGGGTGGGCATTGAATAATGAGGTGGGATCAGATGTGACTTAATGACTCTGTGGGTGAGTGTGTGTTCATGTGTGTTATGTATGTAATATATGTCATCGGCAACTTGGAAAAATATGGAAGTATGGGGGTTAATATGCAAGTAAAATTGTTATCAGCAATCAAAAGGGGTAGGGTCAGTTATTGAAAATCTTTGGCAGATTTCACAATCAGCTGTTAGTTGCATAATTTTTCAAAGTTACCAATTATATGCAAGTAAAACTGTTACCAGCAATCAAAGGGGTAGGTCATATGTCATCGCAACTGAAAAATATGGAAGTAGGGGTTAATATGCAAGTAAAATTGTTATCAGCAATCAAAAGGGGTAGGGTCAGTTATTGAAAATCTTTGGCAGATTTCACAATCAGCAGTTAGCTTGCATAATTTTTCAAGTTACCAATTAATAGCAAGTAAAACTGTTACCAGCAATCAAAGGGTAGGTCAGTTATTGAAATCTTGGCAGATTTCACATCAGCATTAGCTGCTATTTTCAGTTACATTAATGAATTATGCTCCGTATGATTAAAGAGAAAGATTTTATTTTGGGGGTGGGGTTGGGTTGTTCAATTGAGAGGATATTTGACCTGACAACTCCTTGTGTGTGTGTGTGAGGGGGGGGGGGGGGGGGGCAGAAAGTGAGAGGAGAAAATTTTTCTTTATTTTTCAATTTTTGTGTGTGGATAGACTGTGAGTTATTAAGCAGATTGTGTTGAATTAAAGACAAGTTGTGGTATTCATGGAAATGTTAACATTATTTACATATGTGACACCCCTGACAGTAATAACAGAAACCATGTTGAATGATGAAAAAACTATGTATCCAGGAGATGGATTTTATTGTTGTGTTTTTTTGTGTTTATGGTGTGTTGTGTGCTTTCCGTTTTTTGGTGCCGTATTTGCATCATAGTTTGATGTAGATTCAGTGAAAAAAGATTTTTTGCTTGTGTGTGTTTTTTGTTGTTACTTTTGTTTTCTATTTTCTTGTTGTGTTTGTGTGTGTGTGTGTGTGTGTGTGTGTGAGAGGAGAGGAGAGGGAGAGGGAGAATGTGTGTTGGGGGTGGGGGGGGATAAGGAGATGTGATTTCATGCCTTGTTGTGTGTGTGTGTTTTTTTATTTTTTGGTGGGGGGGGGGGGGTGACAGGAGATGTGACTTAATGCCTCCTTGTGTTGTGTTTGTATGGGGGTGGGGGGGGGGGGGTGACAGGGGACGTGACTTAATGCCTCCTTGAGTGTTTGTATGGGGGGGGGGGGGGTAACAGGAGTGTGACTTAATGCCTCCTTGTGTGTGTGTATTGGGTGGGGGGAGGGGGGGGACAGGAGACTGACTTAATTCCTCCTTGTATATGTGTGTGTGGGCACACGTGCATGAGTGTGGGGTACGAATAGGTAACAGGACAGTTGCCTCTTTGTGTGTGTGAGTGTGAGTTGTGCTGAGAGTAATTTGTAAATTACATTGTGCTGAATTGAAAATAAGTTATGATATTCATAAAAGTGGGAAGATATTTATGTATGTGACACCTTTGTCAAAAAGTAATGACAAGAACCATGTTGAATGATGAAAACAATGTGTACTTCTAGGACTTTTTTTCTTTCTTTTTTTTGTTTGGTGTGTCTGTTGTTTGCTTTTCTGTCTTTGGTGCTGTACTGGCATCATACCTTGACACAAATGCATGGAGAAAGTGATTTTTTGGTCATTTTGGGTTTTTTTTGTTTCTTTTTTTGTGAATGATTTCAAAATGAAAGAAATCTAAATCGTACCTTAGATTGAAGAAAAGTACATGTTGAATGTGGGATGGGGTAGGGGAGGTCTGTGAGGTAAGAGATAAAGTAATTAAGTGCTCCTTATGTGTGTGGTGTGCGTGTGTAGCAATAGGAGATGTGACTTGATTCCTCCTTGTGTGTGTTATGTGTGTTTGTAGTGTGTGTGAGTGTGTGTGTGTGTGTGTACGTGTGTGTGGAGACAGGAGATAGACTTAATGCCTGTGGGTGTGTGTGTGTGTGTGTGTGTGTGTGTGGTGTGACAGCAGGAGATGTAACTTAATGCCTCCTTGAGAATGTGGTGTGTGTGTGCGTTACGTGTGGTTGTGGTGTACAGGAGATGTGACTTAATGCCTCCTTGCGATGTGTGTGTGTTCGTGTATGTGTGTGTGAGTGTTACGTGTGTGTGGTGACAGGAGATGTGACTTAATGCCTCCTTGCGAGTGTGTGTGTGTGTGTGTGTGTTGTGTGTGTATGTGTGTGGTGTGTGTGGTGGTTGAAGGAGATGTGACTCAATTCCTCCTTGTGTGTGTGTGTGAGAGAGAAAAGAGAGAGAGGAGAGAGAGATGTGTGTGTGTGTGTGTGTGTGTGGTGTGTTGTGAAGGAGATGTGACTTATATCCTCCTTGCGAGTGTGTGTGTGTGTGTGGTGACAGATGTGACTTAATTCCTCCTTGTGTGTGTGTGGTGTTTTGGAGAGAGAGAGAGAGAGAGAGAGTGTGTGTGTGTGTGGTGACAGGAGATGTGACTTAATTCCTCCATTTGTGTGTGTGTGTCTCTGTCTCTGTCTGTGTTTTGTGTGTGTGTGTGTGTGTGTGAGAGAGAGAGAGAGAGTGTGAGTGGTGTAGGAGCTGATGATGTGGAGTGTGAGTGAAGAGAGATGACTTATTCCTTCTGGGGGTGTGGGTGTGTGTGTGTATTCTCCCTGTGTGTGTGTGTGTGGTGAGAGAGAGAGAGAGGGGTAATCTGTAGTATGGAAACCTTGAAAAATCATGCAAGTCACACTGATATCAGTGACCAAAAAGACTAGGTCATTAAAAGAATAGTGTAAACTTTACATAGACTTTTCAGACAAGGAGTTGTTGGCTTACATAACTTTTTAAAGTTGCCAATTATGTAAAATGTTTCATGTGACCAGTGAGTGAGAGAGACAGAGAAGTGCTTTGAGAGAGAGAGAGAGAGAGAGAGAGAGAGAGAGAGAGAGAGAGAGAGAGAGAGAGAGAGAGAGAGAGAAAGTGCTATGCATCTACATAAAAGTGTAAAGGAAGGGGGGGGGAAGGTGTAAATATTTCTTTTTTTTCATTCTCAGTTTTTTGTTTGTTTTTTTCAGTGTGCTGACAGTAATTTATATTTATATAGTAATTCATATTGTGCTGAATTGAAAATAAGTTGTAATATTTATATGAATGTGTGAACATATTTATGTATGTGACACCTTTGCCAAAAAGTAATGACAAGAACTATGTTGAATGATGAAAAACAATGTGTATTTCTAGGATTTTCTTTCTTTCTTTCTTTTTTTTTTTAGTGTGTCTGTGTTTGCTTTTCTGTCTTTGGTGCTGTACTGGCATCATACTTTGACACAAATGCATGGAGAAAGTGATTTTTTGGTCATTTTGCTTTTTTGTTCTCCTTTTTTTTGTGAATGATTTCAAACTGAAAGAAATCTGAATGGTTTCTTAGATTGGAGAAAAGTGTGCATGTTGAGTGGGGGTAGGGGGTATGTGAGGTAAGAGATAAAGTAATTATGTGCCTCCTTATGTGTGTGGTGACAGGAGATGTGACTTAATGTATCCTGTGTGTGGTGTGTGTGTGGTGGGGGGGGGGGGGGGGGGTGACAGAGAGACTGACTTAATTCCTCCTCATGTGTGTGTGTTTGTGTAGTGTCAGAGGATATGACTTTAATGCCTCCTTTGTGTGTCTGTGTATGTGTCTGTCTGTGTTGACAGGAGATGTGACTTAATTCCTCCTGTGTGTGTGTGTCTGTGTCTGTCTGTGAGGAGTGTGTGCTGTGTTTGAAGGGTGTGCTTCCTTGATGTGTGTGTGTGTGGGGGGGGGGGGGGGGTGCTGTGTGTGTGTGTGTGGGTGGGTGGTGGGGGGTTCTGTGTGTGTGTTTTGTGACAGGAGATGTGACTTAATTCCTCATTGTGTGTGTCTGTGTGTGGGACAGAAGATGTGACTTTATGCCTCATTGTGTTGTGTCTGTGTGTGTGTGTGTGTGATGTGTGTGTGTGACAGTGAGATGTGATTAATGCCTCCTGTGTGTGTGTGGTGACAGGAGATGTGACTTAATGCCTCCGTTTGTGTTGTGTGTTGTGTGTGTTGTGTGTGGTGACAGGAGATGTGACTTAATGCCTCCTGTGTGTGTGTGTGTGTGTGGTGACAGGAGATGTGACTTAATGTCCTTGTTGTGCGGTGTGTGTGGTGTGAGGAGATGTGACTAATGCCTCTTGTGTGTCTGGTGGTGTGTGTGTGTGGGGGGGTGGTGTGTGACAGGAGATGTGACTTAATTCCTCCTTGTGTGTGTGTGTGTGTGTGTATGGGTGGGGGGGGGGGTGTGTGACAGGAGATGGACTTAATTCCTCCTTGTGTGTGTTGTGTAGGGGTGTGTCTGGAGGGGGGGGGGGGGTGTGAAAAGGAGATGTGACTTAATTCCTCCTTGTGTGTGTGTGTGTGTAGGGGTGTGCTGGAGGGGGGGGGGATGTGACAGGAGATGTGACTTAATACCTCCTTGTGTGTTTTGCGTGTCTGTGTGTGTGGTGACAGGAGATGTGACTAATCCTCCTGTCTTGTGTGTGTGTGGTGACAGGAGATGTGACTTCATTCCTCCTTGTGGGTGTGTGTGGGTGTGCACGCGCCGCGCGGTGTGTGTGGGTGTGTGTGTGTGAGAGATACCTGTCACGTGCAACCTTGAAAAATCATGCAAGTCGAACGGTTATCAGTGACCCAAAAGGTTTAAGTCTTTAAAGAATATTGAAAACTTTGCTCAGGTTTTGCAGAGGAGCAGAAGTTGGCGTGCATAATTTTTTCAACTTGCCTATTCGTGTTGTGTTTCAAGTGACGAGAGAGAGAGAAGAGAGAGAAGAGAAGAGAGAGAGAGAGCAATGTATGTACAGATTTGTGCATCTACATAAGGAAGGGGGTGTGGGGTAAATATTTCTTGTTATTTTTTGTTTTCAGTTGTTGTTTTTTTAATGTGCTGAGAAGAATTTGTACTTCATATTGTGCTGAATTGAAAATAAATTGTAATATTTATATGAAAATGTGGACATATTTATGTATGTGACACCTTTGTCAAAAAGTAATGAAAAGAACCATGTTGAATGATGAAAAACACTGTGTATTTCTAGGATTTCTTTCTTTTTTTTTATTATTTTTTTTTTATATGTGTGTCTGTGATTTGCTTTTCTGTTTTTGGTGCTTTATTGGCATCACACTTTCATACAAATTCAGGGAGAGAGTGATTTTTTGGTCTTTTTGTTGTTGTTCTCCTTTTTTTGTGAATGATTTCAAAATGAAAGAAAACTGAATTGTTTTCTTAGATTGAAGAAAAGTGTGCATGTTGAGTGTGGGGTAGGGGGGTATGTGAGGTAAGACTTAAAGTAATAATTTGCCTCCTTGAGTGTGTTTGTGGTGACAGGAGATGTGACTTAATGTCTCCGTGTGTGTGGGGGGGGGGGGGGGGGGGGGGGGGGTGTGTGACTGGAGATGTGACTTAATGCCTCATGTGTGTGTGTGTGTGGGGGGGGGGTGACTGGAGATGTGACTTAATGCCTCATGTGTGTGTGTGTGTGTGGGGGGGGGGGGGGGGGTGACTGGAGATGTGACTTAATGCCTCATGTGTGTGTGTGTGTGGCAGTAGATATGAATTAATGCCTCTTTGTGTCTGTGTGTGTGTTGGTGTGGGTGTTGTGACAGGAGATGTAACTTAATGCCTCCTTGTGTGTGAGTGTGTATGTGTCTGTGTCTGTGTGTGTTTGAGTGTGTGTCTGTGGGTTGTTGACAGGAGATGTAACTTAATGCCTCTTTGTGTTTGTGTGTGTGTGTGCGTCTGTGTCTGTGTGTTGACAGGAGATGTGACTTAATTCCTCCTTGTGTAGGTGTGTGTGTGTATGTGTGTGTGTTGTGTGTGTGTGTGTGTGTGTGTGTGTGTGTGTGTGTGTGTGTGTGTGTGTGTGGAGAGAGAAGAGAGAGAGAGAGAGAGAGGGAGACAGTACATGACATAATGGTTTTGTTATTTGTGTGTGTGCATAACTGCTATGGATGTGCATATGTGTGCATCTACATGAAAGTATGCATTACAGGGTGTTTTTGTTTCTTTTTTTTAATATCTATTTTCTTTCTTTCTTTTTTTTTAAAGTTATGTGCTGTGAGTAATTTTTAATTGAGATTGTGCTGAATTCAAAGTAATCTGTGATATTTATGAACATGTGAACATGTATATTTACATGTGTGATGCCTTATGCAGAAAATATGACAGTGTTGGATGATGAAAAACCTGTTCTAGGATTTTAAAATTTATTTTTGGTGTGTGTGGTTTTCTTTTCTTTGTGGTGCTGTGTTGGCATCATTGTATGATACAGGTTCAGTTGGGGGAAAAAAATTTTGCTTGATTTTTGGTTTTTTGTTACTTAAAATTACCCCCCCCCCCCCCCCCCCCCCCCCACCTTTTTACATTGAGAGAAAAGGGGGGAGTACATGGAAAATTAACAAAATGAAAACAATTCAGAATAGTATCGTAGATGGAAGAAAAGTGAGTATACATGTTGAGTTTGTGTGTGTGTAGGGGTGGGGGTGGGGGGATAGTGAGGTAAGTTAAGAGGTGAAGTGAGTTAATGCATGCTTGTGTGTGCATTGTGCCTGTAATCTATACCATGGGCAACCCAGAAAAATCATGCAAGTCAAACTGATATGTGACTAAAACTTGAGTTTTTTGCAGAACACCAGCAGTTGGCTTGCATAATTTTCCAAGTTGTCAATTGCCTCAAATTATATGAGAGAGAGAGAGAGAGAGAGAGAGAGAGAGAGAGAGAGAGAGAGAGAGAGAGAGAGAGAGAGAGAGAGAATTATGTTAAGGGTGGGGTGGGGGGGATGTGTGAGGAGATGCGACTTTATACCTCCTGATTTTGTGTGTGTGTCTGTTTCTTTGTGTGTCTGTGTGTTTGGTGACAGGAGATGTGACTTAATTCCTCCTCGTGTGTGCGTGCATGTGTGTAATTTGTGTGTGTGTGTTGATAGGAGATGACTTAATTCCTCCTCGTGTGTGTGTGTGTGTGTGTGTGTAAGTTTTGTGTTGATGGGAGATGTGACTTAATGCTTCCTCGTGAGTGTGAGTGAGTGTGTGTGTGTGTGTGTGTGTGTGTGTGTGTGTGTGTGTGTGTGTGTGTGTGTGTTAGATGTGACTTAATTCCTCCTCGTGTGTGTGTGTTTGTGTGTGTGTGTTGATAGGAGATGTGACTTAATACCTCTCGTGTGTGTGTGTGTGTGTGAGTTTGTGTTTTTGTGAGTGTGGTGTCAGTAGATGTGACTTAATACCTCTGTGTGTGTGTGGTGTAGTCTGAATCATGGGCAACCTGGACAAGTTATGCAAGTCTAACTGATATCATTGACGAAGAAAGGTGTAAGTCATTAAAGATTTTTGAAAACTTTATACAGTTTTTTTTACACGAGGAGCAGTCAGCTTGCATCATTTTTCCAAGTTGCCGATTATGCTTCATGTGATTCGAGAGGGAGAGTTTCATTTCTTGTATTTATTCAACTTTAAAAAAAAAGTGTTATGAGTTATTGTTATATACAGATTGTGTTGAATTGAAAATGGTTTCAATTTTGTGGAAATGTTATAAGTGTGTCACTTTTGGTAGAAAAGACAAAAAACCATCTTTGATATAATGATGAAAACATTGCATTTTTACTGCCCCCCCCCCCCCCCCCCCCCCCCCCCCCCCCCCCCTTTTTTTGTTTTGGATTGTGTCTGTTGATTTTCTTCTTTGTGCTGTATTATCATTATAGCTTTTAAAAAAGGTTGCATGAAAAAGATTTTTTTTGTTTTAAACTTGTTTTAAAAAAAAAGTTTTTTAATTTCTTTTTATTTATTTACTTTGGGGGGGGGGGGGGGGGGGGAAGACAGTATGCTGGAATGTATAATAGGCAAGCTATCTGATTAGTATTTTACTTTAAAGAAAAGTGTGTGTGTGGATAATCATGTGAGAGAAGTAATTTTATGCCTCTGTGTGTGTGTGTGTGTGTGTGTGTGTGTGTGTGTGTGTGTTTGTGTGTGTGTGTGCATGTAATCTGTATCATGAGCACTCAGGAAAAATAATGTAAGTCAAATTGATGACAGTCACCAGAAGTTGGACAAGTCAAATATTGCTGAAAAGTTGAGCAGTTTTTGCAGACAAGAAGCAGATAACTTGCTTAATATTTCTGAGTTGCCAATGATGCTTTAAATGAACAGAGAGAGGGGGGGGGGGATGAGTACAGAGGAGGTGTGACTTAATGCCTCCTCGTTTGTGTGTGTTTGTGCGTTTGTGTGTGTAAATGCTGTTTTGGTGATAAAATTATCTGCAGTTTTGCCATTCATGGAAAACTTTAAATACAGGAATGCTACATTTTTATCTTAGTATTTTATCTCATTTGGGTTTGTTTTTTTCATTTTTTGCGGTTGTCAGGAAAATTGTGTATAATGTTAGATTTTTAGAACTTTTTTTTTTTAATCGTTTGTGTGATTGTGCAATACTTCGAGCATTTGCAAGATATGTGCTCCATCAGTTAAAACTGTATACATGTTTTATTGTTTTCAATTGAAGTGGCATGAACATGACAGAAATACCACACACCATACCAGATGGTGTTTTAAATTTTTTTTTCATATCTGTTGTGTAGTTATCCCATTCCTGTTGCTTTTAAAGCTTATGTTTTGAATGTGAAAGGGAACTGCAAATGATCGAAATGGCATTCTGCATAAATCAGGTGAAATAACAGACTGCTGACATGGTTGGTATGTGAGTTTTGTTAGTTTTTGTTTTTTTAATTTTATCTGTCAAATGGAGAATCTTGTTTCAATCATTTGTATGATGTGATTTGAGTTGTAAGTTTTGAACTCCTGAAAAAAAGGAAAAGAAAAAAAAAAAGAAAAAAATCACAAAAAAGATGAACAAAAGGAAAAAAATCACAAAAAAGATGAAAAAATAGAAAGAAGAAAAATGAAAGAAAAATGGGAAAAAAAAGAAAGGAAAAAAAGACCCTTTCTCAAAAGGAAAAAAAAAGGGAAAAAAGGAGAGAGAGAGAGAGAGAGAATCGTCCACTGAAGACAATGCATGGAATATGTGTTTGTGTCTGTTTGAGTTCATATTAATTGAGGGAAGAAAAAAAAAAATATATATATATATATGTATATATATATATATGAAATACAGGTTATGAATACTGTGCTTATTGTAATGATGTTACTGTTCTAGTTTGTAGTTAGAAATGCTGTTACCTTACTATGCCAATGGTTATCATTGATATTACGGGCATCATGTTCCAGTTTTAGATGTAGAATACTGTGTCACTGTGGTGTTGGTACTTAGTATACGAAAATTGGGTTTGTGTGTGTATGTGTGTGTTTTAAGCAACTTTGGGATTTTTTAAACCATGTTGAGAGATTTTACAATGTTTTACTATGTTTTGTATTTTTTGGGATTTATAAGTACACATAGTTTTTTTAGTTTTTTTTTTTTTTTTTTTTTTTTTTTTGGGGGGGGGGGGGGGGGTGATCTCGTATGTGGTACTGGTATAAAAACTAGAAAGGATGGGGTTTGGAGGGGAGTGCTCCAAAGAAGAAAGATTTAAAAGCACCAAGTACATAAAAAAAAAGATTGTTTTTGTATATGGCAAAAGACTGTTTTGGAATTAGTGATGGTAATAATAACAATAATAGTATCTATACCTATACTACTTCTGATTATGATGATGATAACAATAGTAACAATAATGATGATAATAATAATAATGATAATAGTTATACTGTCAGCTGAGAGTACTAAGCTGTTGTATAATACGTCAGTACCAAAGATTTTTCTTTTTGAAAATCAGGCTCCTATCCCAAGATAAAGCATCATCACCACAGTACATTGCCATTATTTTTTCCCTGAGTGTGTAAGCATATTGTTTTCCCTTGATAGTGGTTTTTACTGTTCTACAGTCCAGTCATGCAGGAAACATTGCATGTGACACTGATTACTTATGCTGACACAGTTTTAAAACTATAATTTTTAAGAACAACCAAAAAGTGATGAAATTATTTAAAATGTGAAAACTTAAATCAATAAATATGTGACGAAGATGAGCTGAGTCAGTTGCATTAAGGCCACAGGAAATGTGGAGAGGGTTTAGTGCGTGAAGAAATATGGTCTGGAAAATGTTGTTCAGTAAGTGTTGGTGTATCTTTCAGACTATGATTCTTTTCAGAGTACAGAGTATGCAGTGTTTAGAATTCAGAGTGTAGTGGATTCAGGCAGGCTACATATAGTAATGTTAAGCTTGAGAGCTGTATAAATTGCAGACGGGTCATTTTCAGTTTACAGGATGGAGTGGAAGAAAGAAGGTGACAGTTGAATGTTATATTTGCAGAAGTATTTTGTATGGCTTGTCATATTATCTTTGTGCTGATCTCAGTGTGTGGACAGTTAGAAAACTGTGAAGTCTTTCAAAGCACAGTAGCAGGTAAGATGTACAAAAACAGGAGTGTAGTGACAATGTCACCTGTTGACTTAGAAATTAGGCACCGATCTAAGGTTGTTGGGTTAAGGGTCACAGAGTGTAAGTGTAAGGCAGTAGAAATCTTAAACTAAAGAGTGCTGCAAAGACGACGTTTTGTTTTGTGGTGTATATGCTAGACTGTTTCACTTTTTTGTGGTGGTGCACCAATCACGTTTTATCATATGATAAAAAGTAGAGAGTTTATGTGTAACTATCATTGTATTGAGTAGTGATTTGGGTTGTTTTTTTTTTTTTAATGCGTCAGGTGATGGTGGGTATGGGACTAGTTGAGGGAGCACAGGTTTCAGTCCGGCATAGTAGTGTGTTGTGACATAGAATGAGGTTGGTTTTGCAGTGCATGACCTTGGGTTTTTTTTTCTTTGATTAATTATAGTTTTCTTCTTTTTTCCAACTCTTTTAGTATGGAGTTTATCTATTCACCTGTCTGTCTGACCCTAAGCAGCCTCTAAAAAACCCAGCTGCGTCAATTCAGTCTTATACCTTTTTTGTGTGTGTCTAGGATTTGCAGCCATACAAAACAAGATGGTCATATGGGGCATTTCAATATTTCTATTTTCATCAGTGGTGCTTTCTGAAAATTTGCTCACTCCATTCATCAATAAAGGGCTCCTGCAATGTCCAGTACTTCTCAAGCTTTTGTCTGGAATGGTCAGGTTCTGTGCTAAGATTTTCTGGTAATTTTTCATGGTGTTGAGGCATTGTGTCCAGATTCTGTCTAGAAGGTGGGTGTACATACAGTGCAGTAAAAGGAAAAGTGAATATACATTTGTGATGCTCCACCACATAATGAGACGGAGTGCACATGAGGTCAATTTTTAGTTATTGACATGTTATTAATGTGCAATAAAGTCGCTATCAAATACAAAAAACAGATTGAAAATCGGACAATTCTGTGCAACATTATTACAAATTGAAATGATAGACTACAGGATTGGGCAAAAATGAGAAACGGGCAAGTTTATTTTAGTAACAGGTTGTCAGAATGAGTGCTTTGGTATTTTCAAAACACATTTAAAAGCAAAAGGAATAAAAATGATACCTTGATATTTCATTATAAGATAAATAAACAGATCTAGTTTAATAATCAATCAAAATCTCAAAATTGACAACTTGACCCCCACCTGCCTTCAATGGCTCCTAGCGCAAAATTGGGTAATGTGCTAAGCGACTCATTTTGTGGTGGAGCGCCACATTTGTTTGCAGAGAGACAAAAACATGGGGGGGGGGGGGGAGCTGAAGAAAGAAAAAATTTTCATTTGCTTGGAACAACACTGAACGTGTGCATTTCTTGATGCATTGGGAATGTTAAAAGACCAAACATAAGAAAGAAAAAATCCGTAGCATCCATTTCTTGATGCATTAGGGGTATAAAAATAAAGCCAACAGAAACAAAAAAAAAAACAACCAGAAAAACACCAAGGGAGAAACATTCACAGAGTATGCTTTTTCATGCAATAGGAATATACAAAACAAAAGGGGGGGGGGGGGGGGAATCCAGTGTCTGCTTTATGTAATAATGGTATTAAAAACAAAACAAACAAAAAGAATTGTCCATTTCTTGAACCATTAGAAATTTTAAAGACAAAGAAATAACAGACAACAAAATCCATGCAGCCATTCTTTGTTGTTGTTGATACAACAGACTTATTAGAACCCCCCCCCCCCCCCCCCAAAAAAAAAATATATATATAAAGAAGAAAATTTATAACACTTTTTTCTTGATGCAGTAAGAATACTTTAAAACAGAAAACAAAGGAGACATTGTGCAATATGGCTATAAAAAGCTAAACACAAACAATCCAAAATAAATTTAAAAGAAATCTATGTGACTACTTCTTGATACAGTAAGAATGCTTGTGTGTGTGTGTGTGCATGCGTGGATGCATGCATGCATTAGTGGTTACTATGTATCAAGGATAATGTTGCCGACAGGTGACTAGTGAAATAGGTGTGATGTTGATCGGCATACAGAGTGCAAGGAAGAAAGGTGTGAAGTGTGATGATAAACTAATGATACTTGTGTGTCCAGATTTGACTCTAACATGAATTATGTGATTTCTTGTTCAGACATGGTGGTGACCAGATGTGGATGACGTGAATCAAAGCAATATAAGGACACTTATTGTTTTCATTTTAATATTCTTCCATGTGTGACTGCCCAGACGAGAGCTTGCAATGTGGACAAACAGATGTACTGTGCCCCTGTTGCATTCTTTTCCATTTACAGCCAGCCCTCTGTTCTGTTCTGCTGGTCATATCATGGCAGTGTAGTGTAGCTTGCTTCTTCTGACTGAGTGGAAGCTAGCTCCTTGTAGTGTAGCATCCTCTGCTCTCCCTGCTCCTGTTACACGTGGCTTTGTGGCTGACATGGTTTTTACGTACCATGCCAGAGGATTGGTGTTAACATGCCATTTCCCCAAGTTCTGATATTTGGCCAACAAGGGTTGGACTTGGTGTTGTGTGTTGATGTAGAGGTGTCCATTAGTCTTTTTGCAGAATAAGGAGCTTGGAAAGGAGGATGTAAAGTGATTGGTGTGGGTGGTAGGGAGTTAAGGGGTGGATATGGTCACCTGCCTGTTTCTATAATGGGCATTGTGAACAGTTTTCACTTTTTTGTCATGTTTTAGTTTTCTTTAGAAGCTGCCATAGCATGTAAAAAATAGTCTATATAATTATGGGAGGCAGAATAGCCTGGTGGTTAGAATATTGGACTCATGATTTGACGGCCCAGGTTTGGGCCACCTCCTGTTAAAGGAGATTTTTCTCCTGGTGTTAACATCACTACCCAATCCACTCCCATGAAAGTCCTTTGTTTGAAACTAGAAATGGAGGTCCTATGTTTGATTGCCTGCAGACCATATTGCAAATACATTTAAACATGTTCCACCTTTTGAAAGAGTAGGACATTACGTGCTAGAAGGAATGGATGACAATATTTTTAAAATGCTTGCACATTGGTGTTATGTCTAAAACATCATCCCCATTGTTGGAGGACAACTACCTTATATGGTGGGTAAACAGTTACATACGTAAAAATCTCACCATTGGTGAATCTCAGAACTCTAGCCAAAGAGCACACACACAAAATTGATTTTCATGTTATACCACAGCAGTGGAAAAATCTACAGGGCTTTGTAATTGTAGTATCATCTGAGGAAAAAACCCTGTTTTTTCATAGAATCATTGAAACTCTGAAAGAGCTGAAAACATCAGAAAGGGTGATCTTGTGGTGAAGGATTAAGGACTAGAGTGAGTGTGTGTGTATGTGTGTGTGTGTGTGTGTGTGTGTGTGTGTGTGTGTGTGTGTGTGTGTGTGTGTTGGGGTGGGGGGGGGTTAGAGAGTAGAGAGGGGAGAATAAAATCTGTAGGGGAGGGGATAGGCCAGGAGGTAGGTGTTGTGTTGCAAACATTACTGTTGACATGTGGTGATACATGTTCCTTTCGATGTGTTGCAGTGTGGTGTCTGCAGCTTGCTGAGGACTTTGGATGAGGGCAGTGGGGACTCCGGCATATGTAAGTAGTGTGTGTGTGTGTGTGTCTGTTGTATATGTTGTAATGTTAAGTGTGTGTACATGAGTGTCCTATGCGCATATGTATCTTCAGAGAGAGCGAAAATGAATAAATCTTTTTTAACATCTTTTTACAGCTGTGATTTTGGAACCCCCCCCCCCCCTCCCCACGCACACACACTCATGTGCTCATACATGCACACACTCACGCAAACACACACGTGCACACACACACACACACAGGATAGCCTAGAGGTCAGAACATTGCGCTGGCAATTTGATGACCTGAGATTGATTCCCGTTGGAGGGGGTTTTCCCCTGGAGTTAACATCAGTACTGACTCCACTCTCTCCAATAGTCTTTGGGGTGAGACTGTAAACCGAGGCCCCAAGTGTGAATGCACGCAGAACATCTTGCGCACACGTTAAATCCTGTTTCGCTTTTTGTAAGAGTAGGCCATTGCGTGCCGTTGGGATCAGATGACAATATTTACACAACTGCGCATACACATGGGGACTGGATGAAATAAAGCACATGAGTGCTTATCCCATTATCCTCGATATAAAAGAAAAGAATAAAACGCACACATACACACACACACACTCTCTCTCTCTCTCTCTCTCTCTCTCTCTCTCTCTCTCTCTCTCTCTCCTCTCTCTCTCTCTCTCTCTCTCTCCTCTCTCTCTCTCTCTCTCTCTCTCTCTCTCTCATGTAGATAGTAGAACACCCAATGACTTTGTATATGGTGAACTTGGTAGGTACCCAATATATTTGATTTCGTATGTAAAATGCATCAACTGACTACAATGGATTGTAGTAGATTACCATATAAAGCATATAATTATGACTGTATAGACTGGACAGAAATGGAAAAAAGACTGGGGCTTCAGGAATATGAAAATGCTTGTATACTTATGGATTTGCGTATATCTGGGAAAATTAGGGAGTAGAAAACATTACACAGTTTATAAAAAGTATAAAGCAAAGAATAATAGATTGCAGGTGGCAGGAATACATAGAAACTAGTCAGAGATTTGCTGAGTATAGAATGTTTAAGTCAAATAATAAAGTTGAAATGTACACTGGAATTACAATGAATAGATATGTAAAGAGTGCATTAACAAAACTTAGGTAAATCAGACATAGCATGCCATTGGTTGAGATATAAAAAGAGGGAGAATTATAATGTGACCATGTGCCGTTTATGTCATAGTTCTGAGGAAAACGAAATTCATTTCATGTTGTGCTGCCCTGTTCTTCATGATTTGAGAACTGAATTAATTCAACCTAAATTCTATAATAATCCATGTCGCTTTAGATTTAATTTACTTATGGCATTACAAAATGAGGATACACTTTATAATCTGGCACTGTTTACTTATAAAGCTTTGAGGCGACTGTATATTGTGGCAACTTAATTTTTGAATATAATGCTTTTGATTATTTTTATGAAAGGATGTCTGTTTACATGTTGTATGTTTATACTTATTCATATTCATCTTAATATTTGTGTTATCATGTTTATCCCTTTCGGAAAGGGGCTTTGGCCTAATGTGAATAAACATTTCGCATTTGCATTCTCTCTCTCTTCTCTCTCTCTCTCTCTCTCTCTCTCTCTCTCTCTCTCTCTCTCTCTCTCTCTCTCTCTCTCTCTCTCAGGGGGACGGATGGCCTAGTGGTCAGAACATTGCGCTGGCAATTTGAAGACCTGGGTTCGAGTCTGGTCGAGGAGATTTTTCTCCTGGAGTTAACAGCAGTGCTGACTCCACTCTCCCCAAAAGTCCTTCGGATGAGACTTTAAACCGAGGCCCCGTGTGCGAACGCATGCAGAACATCTTGCGCACACGTTAAATCCTGTTCCGCTTTTCGTAAGAGTAGGCCATCATGTGCCGGTGGGAACAGATGACATTTATAAAAACTGCATACACACGGGGACTGGATGTAAAAAAAAGCACAAGAGTGCTTATCCCATTATCCTCGATATAAAAGAATAAATCAAATCAAATCTCTCTTCTCCTCTCTCTCTCTCTCTCTCTCTCTCTCTCTCTCTCCTCTCTCTCTCTCTCTCCTCTCTCTCTCTCTCTCTCTCTACACACACACACACACACACACACACACACACACACACACACACACACACACACACACACACACACACATTAGTAGCAATGAATTAACAGCAGCAGTACTCAGTGTTGCTGACAGAATTAACATTGGCCAGTGTTGGTTTGAAGCAAGGTAGGGTCAAACAACCCTTGATACTGATGTGTAAAACTAAGTGTGTAAAGCTATTAATCACTGGAAAGGTTTGACAACAAGCTTTTAAATGTGTGTACTTTTATAGCAGCATGTAGTGTTTATGATATGAATTTTTTTTTTTTAACTGCATTTGCTCTACTGATGCAGTCAAAAAATGTACAGGACATTGTATTTATAGTATCATCTGAGGAAAAAAAAGAGGGGTTTCATGGAATGATTGATACTCTAAAGAGCTGAGAACACCAGAAAGAGTGACCTTGTAGTGAAGCGTTGAGGACTAGAGGGGGAGGGGGGGGGGGTTAGAGAGGGGAGAATAAAATCTGTGGGGAGGGATGGGCCAGGAGGTAGGTGTTATGTTGCAAACATTACTGATGACATGTGGTGATACATGTTCCTTTCGATGTGTTGCAGTGTGGCGTCTGCAGTTTGCCGAGGACTTTGGAGGAGGGCAGTGGGGACTCTGGCTTATGTAAGTAATCTGTGTGTGTGTGTGTGTGTGTGTTTGTGTGTGTGTGTGTGTGTGTGTGTTGCATTTGTGTGTGTGTTGCATTTGTATATATGTCATAATATTAAGTGTGTATACATGAGTGTCCTGTGTGCATATGCATCTCAGAGAGAGAAAAAGATGAATAAACCTCTTTTAACATCTTTTCACAGCTGTGATCTTAGACAACCCAACCACAACCCCCCCTCCCCCCCAAAAAAAAACAACCCACAGATGCACACACACACACACACACCAAGAAGTCACTTACAAAGTATTGTAGTTACTATTGACAACAACCTATTGTGGTCAGACCACATTACTGATATAGGAAAGCATACTTGATCAACATTATATCAGCTCACAAAAATTAAGAATTTCCTAAATTTTCATACAGAAAACTTTTTTTCATCCACATATTTTATCTCATCAGTTATGCCTCTACTTTGTGGGATCACACCAGTGAAAGTAACTCAAAGCACCTATGTTGTCTGCATAAAAGAGCTATAAAACTTTTAAAGCTAAACTTATACATTTATCAGGACAGACTACAAAAACTGAAATATTCTACCTTTCAAAGACAATTAAAAAAAAACCCTCATGTTTGTTTAACATAGTTCATGGAATAGCACGATCAAAGCTATGCTTCAAGAAAGCACTGGAAAAAACCTTTGATGGAAACATTGTAAACTGTTGTGTTGTTCAGAATCAAGTCTCTGCATAACGTGCCAAATGTTTTGTGAACCATTTTTGTATCGCATGTTTTGTTGTCTAAATTTCCTGGCTTGTTTTTTGGGATGCCCGTGAATGTTGCATTCATGGTCTCTTTGTTGATGGATACTTCACTTTAGGTCTTGTTATCATGTCTCAGACTGCCTTTTCTGGACTTGTATTTATGTTGACAGTTGTGTTCTTCATTCTTTTGCTTTGATATGATTTGCGAAGGTTGCTCCATGTGTGTTATGGATTACTTTTTGTGTGTTAGGCAGGATGAAAAAAGCTTGTAAGCTTACTCTTCTACCCTAAGTAAAGATCATTTTAACTTGACAGACATCAGAATGGTTTACAATAACCGACCAACTCTAGCTTGTAAGCTTACTCTTTTACCCTAAGTAAAGATCATTTTGACTTGACACACATCAGAATGGTTTACAGTAACAAACTCTAAATTTCAAAATGACATGAATTATCTTAACAAGATAAACATCTCATTGGTGCAGAATGTCCTTAACATAACTGAATCTTGTAATGAAGTCTGTGTTCTTGTTCCCGTATTCAGCAAGTAATAATGAATGAACATTCAAAGAACAAAAATAATGTGGAATCAAAAGCAAATTTGAACATATGTAAAGAGTCTTCAATATATTCTGTTTTCAATGAATTGAGTCTTAGTACACACACACACACACACACACACACCACACACACACACACACACACACACAACACACACACACACACAGAGCCACACTCTCATACTTTGGTGATGATATTTAAACACCAGAGTTCATGCAATTTAGAAATTTTGTCGCCCGTTTATACCAGTTTGCAATGGCCTAATCTTAAAATATCTGGAGCCGGTTTTAACATTTGTGCTAAATGACCTGTGTGCATTTAGACACAAGACCTTGGTTTATGTTCTCATCCAAAGAAATTTTGAGGAATTGGAGTTGGTATTGAAATTAACTCCAGGAGAAAAATCCTTGTGGGTGTCTGTGGTGGATTGAAGCAACACTGCAAACTCATGACTGCATAACTGCAAATACAGTTGCAGACAGGAAGAAGAAAAAAAAATAATGGGTAGGCGCCACACTTGTGGTGACGCAACATGCTCTCCCCCGGGGAGAGCAGCCCAAATTTCATGCAGAGAAATCTGCTGTGACATAAAGTGGGGTAAAAATAAAACACAAAATTAGCTTTGTGCTCAAACTACTAGGCTATCATGCTCCCCCCACCTCCCTCCGCCCTCATTCACTACTTGAATTAAAGGGAGAGGGGGTGTTTATGTTTACCAGTGTCATGTGCTATTTGTATTTACACAAATGTTTTGTGTCCGCATCGTGCCACATGCATTTGAAAGAGAAGGGCAGGGATGTGTGTGTGAGCGCATGCATGCGAGCGAGCCTTGTGTTTTGTGTGTGTGTTCATTTTATCAGTATTGGATTCACTCCATCTCTCTTTGTGTGTGTCCACAGGGTTGGTGTGCCAAGACAGATGGGATATCATGCAGGAAATGTTCAGAAGGCTGCCATATCTCTCAGGTTAAGTACGCATGCATACATGTGTGTGTTGTGTTTATTTTTTTGTGACATAACTGCTACTAGTGTCACCCCCTAGTACAGTAGAATAGTACCCTTCCCCCCACCCCCACCCCCCCCAAAAAAAAAAAAAAAAAAAAAAAAGTACCCTTCCCACCTATCACACTGTTCAGAGAAAAATTCAGATCACTCTCAAACATTTTTTTCACCAACATAATTCATTCACTCAGATATAAATAACAGCATTGACTCCCAACTACAAACCCGTCTGCAATACATCACTATATCCTTTAAATTCCATGCATGAAAACCAGCCCAAATTATACAGCAACACATCTACAATGCTATCTCATATCAAAATAAACTATGAATAATGATGTTAACAATGCCTCACTTGCAGTGTTTATGCTTCTATACAATCAGCATGTAGTTTGTTATAGGCATCATGTATCCATTCACTTCTCTACACCACCATAATGCGGTAGGTATAGCCTTGATGCAGCAGGGTACTCGATCTATATTTTCAAATCACAATTTTTTTCTTTTAAAAAAAGACAGGTAAACAGTTGGAAATGATGGTATTGAAATTTACTTTGAAGAATGGGCTGTGTGATCTGTGCGGGTAAGACATAGATTGGATTCAGCATGATGTAGTATCATGCCTTCTTCAATCAAGGAATAACCTAGCATACAACATGATTACACGAGGAAAAGATGTAGGTCTGATCGAGAACAAACAACAGTACTCGTGAGTACCACACATTAAAAAAAAAGAAAAAAAAGATAGACTTTGAATCCTGTCGAAAACGACAACCTGTGACAATCACCCCCATGAAAACCCTTGAAAATCTAGGCTTGCCTATCAAAAGTATTCTGATTCACGATGACAGTAAACAGAGGATGCATTTTTGTGCTATAAGTAGATAAACATTCAAATCTTTAATGGGTGCGAGTGCATGGACAAAACGGACTGGGAGCAGCAGATGATAATGTATCCAAGGGAAGTAATTACTAATTTGGCGCATGTGCAGTAAGTCTCAGGAAGTCATCCATCAATTGGGCTGGTGGGGTGTATTTTAATCTGTCAAGTTAAACAACAACAAAACAAGTTTTTAAATAAAACAAAAAAGACAACTATGCATTAGATCCCTTGTAACGGACAAAAGCTGAGCTTGGAGGCTAGATGAGCAAAGTAGAAACAAACAAAACATGTGCTTTTACTGTGCGCTTGATAAAATGCATTTGCTGGCAAGCAATGTTGGGTAGGAGTTTGAAGCCAACTTTTAAGAGACGTGGTTTGACCAAGATTTGGCCCTTTGGACTCAACCCAGGAAGGAAGGTGGCAGGATGGTTAAGACGTTCACCTGCCAACAAGTAAACTGTGAGGTTCTGGGTTCGATTTCCAGCCTCGCCCTTTCTTCCCAGTTTGACAAAAAAAATCAAACTGAATGTCAAAGTCATTCGGATGAGACTATAAACTGAGGCCCTGTGTGCAAACGCACACAGGACATTTTGTGCTCATGTGAAAACCCAGTTCCGCCTTTTGGAAGAGCAGGCCATTGTGTGCCTATAGGAGCAGATGACAAAATTATTTTTTTAAAAACCAGCATGCACACAGGTGTTGTGTTTAAGCACCATCCCTGAGAAAAAATCAGGGAATTGGAGTCCCCAGGGCGGCTCAGGGCTGTATGTATATATATATAATGGGTGGGTGCTACACTTGTGGTGGCACGCTCTCCCCTGGGAGAGCAGCTCGAATTTCACACAGAGATATCTGATGTGACAAAGTGGTATAAAAAAAAATTTTTAAATGTATAAAATAAATAAATAACTTGCTTTGAAACAGATACACGGTAACAAAATAAAACACAACTGGTGCAGAACTTTTGGCTGTAACCAAAATTACATGCAAATTTTATACTTATAAGAAAACACCACCACCTTGATCAAGATGAAGATCATTGTACTTTTGCTTTCCACATGAGGACACTGTCTCGTGTGCGGCATTTTTTTTTTTTTTTTTTTTTTTGCAGAGTAAATCGATAGATGTGGCATTCAACTTTTTTAAGAGACAGTTGTAAACTTCATAGGTGCTTTTTTTTTTTTCTTTTTTTTTTTTTTTTTTTACTAAATAATTTTAGACTTAGAAAACTTTTTTTTTTTTAACTTGAAACGGTCAAACCAGTACCAGTATAAACATATAAAACTTTGACAGTAACTTAGATGTTACACCTGTAAGTATTGTAAGTACAACTATATGTCCTCTCACAACACACAAGCACACACGCAATTAATGTGCATTCATCAAAAATTGGAGATGGTCATGTTACTAGTATATTGCCAAATTAAACAAATAGTCTTGTGATACTTGCCTTTCAAAGAACAGATTGGTTGGATAGACCAAGACCGCAGTTGAAATCATCTGTGGCTAGATTTGAACCCTTCCCCCCTCTTACACAGTGTTGATTCTAGGATTTCAAAAAAGGGGCCCAAGGGCCCCCTGAAATGAAAAAAGGGGCATTTGCCCCCTCCCCCCATTTCTCTTCATAAAAAAGGGGACAAGTAGTAAATAGTATTTGCTCATAATACCTTAGTACTCTGATTTTGCTATTTTTCAAGAACGAGAAAAAAAAACGGGATGGTATGTCAGCGGACAGGATTTAATATACACTCTAATGTATTGCAGCTGGTCGAAATGATTTTTTACACAGGAGAGAGAGAGAGAGGAGGAGAGGGGGGGGGGGGGGGGGGGGGGGGGGGGGGGAGGGGGGGAGGGGGGGGGAGGTGGGGAGATGGGGGTGGAGGGGGATACATACTACATAGATACAGGGGAGAGCATTGTGTGAGTAAGAGAGAGAGGAGGGGGGGGGGGGGGGGGGGGGGGGGGGGGGGGGGGGGGGGGGGAAGAGAAAGAGAGAGGGGGGAGGGAGGGAAGGAAGAGAGAGTCAAAGTCAAATTTGTATTTCCACATTTTGAGTTGGAGAGAGAGCTAGATCTAGATGAAAAAAGAGGCAAGAGCCAAAATCAGTCTTACACCCTCCCCCCCCCCCCCCCCCCCTTTTTTTTTTACTATATGAAAGAGAGAGAGAGAGAGAGAGAAGGTTGGGAGAGGGATGTCAAAAGTCCATTTTGTATTTCCAATCAGAGTTGGAGGGTGAACTAGATTTGGATCTATATGAGAAAAGGGGTTAAAGCCAATATCTAAGTCTTATCTTTTCCTCCAGTCCCATAAAGCAGAGAGAGGGGGGAGGGGGGGGGTCAAAGTCAATTTTGTTTTTTCACTTTCAGAGTTACAGAGATCTAGATGAGGAGAGGTGAAAGCCAATATCAAAGTCTTGCCCCTCCCCCCTCCCAGGAGGGAGGAAGAGGGAGAGAGAGAGATTTTCTGTTAAAGATAGATCTAGATGAGAAAAGAGGTAAAATCTAATATCAAAGTCTTGTTTTTCCTCCCATGCAGAGAGAGAGAGAGAGAGGGGGGGGGGGGGAGAGAGGAGAGAGAGAGAGGGGGGGGGGGGGGGGGGGGTCAAAAATGATATCTCCAACCGATAGTCTACCCTATGCCATCATTGTTGCTAAGCACGGGCTATTTGTCTAGCCAGATCTGAAAAACCGCCTTGAAAACTCTTAGGTCTGCCAGCTTTGAAGCCTGCCGGGAGGCGGCTTCTTCCACTAACGATCTCTGTCACAATGACGTCACTTGTTTCAGGAGTTCACGGCTCCTTTGAAAAATGACGTAATTACGTAAATGAGTCAGAAAATGACGTCAGACCAGCCGCTGTGTGACGATTTTGATGACTGTGGGCGCTAATCAGTGCATCCTGCTGTCCCTGGGGTATCAACGTAATGACCCTTGCTACATTAATGACCCTTGCATGTAGTGCTATTTCGAAACTATACAAACGGCAGTTGCGGGGGCGCACTGTTTGTTCAAATATGCGCTATCCACAGTTTTTTTTGCGTCGGTCAGGGCGCACTGGTCCCATTATTTTGCGGCAAAGTTGAAAAAAATGTGGGAATCCCGCAAGGGCGCACCCTAGAATCAACGCTGCTTACACACACAGGGAGTGATATGCAGATGTATCAACAATTCTGTTTTGAGTGGCAATCAATGGTATAACAGACATGTGTAGGCTACAAATAGTAATACTACATGAATCGCACACAGGAGTGTCTTGAAAAATCTCCTCGAAAACTATCAAAAGTCTTTGAATTTTATAATGAGAGGTCTATATAAACCCAAAACATAACTAATGGAAGAAAAGTCTTGCAGCAAGTTCACAATCCCACACATTTTGAAAAACTTCCTGCTGAGACTTGCACAATCATGCCATTTTTTTTGGTGGTTTTTTCTATAAAAAAAAGTTGACTACTATGGTTGTTTTTAGACAGTAAAGGGATTTTAGATATTTTTACACATGATAAGTTTTTATATTATGAGAAAGTTTGTCTACATTTAATATAAATTTATAATAATAAAAAAAAAAGGCTTCAGCTTCAGGGGTCTTTTTCCCCTGAGCCCTGATTTTTTGGAGGGGAAGGGGTCACACCACTTCCTTTAGCTCATCCACTATGATATTCCTAGTTTTCACTCTATAAGTTTGGTTGCTTTGCTCTCTTATTTATGTCGTGTGTATTTCACATATTCACTTACTACAGCTGAAGACATATTTGTTTGCAGTGTTTATTTGATAAAGGCTTGCATGTATATGCTGGCTATGGTAAAAAAAAAAAAAAAGCTCAGTTCTGGAAAAATATTTGAAAATCACCCCTGCATTTGGAGCCAAATTGTAGCAAGCACTTCATATTCCCCTCACCATATCTACATCTTAAGTGCACGTTAAATCCTGTTCCACTTTTTGTAAGAGTAGGCCATTGTGTGCCGGTGGGAACAGATAAGATTTACAAAACTGCATACACATGCGGACTGGATGTAAAAAGGCACACGAGGGCTTATTCCATTATCATTGATATAAAAGAATAATAAATAGATAAATAATAAATACATGTGCACAAGGCTGCTGATGAAATTTGTATGAAAATCTCATATTGCGGTCATAGGGCTAATGGGCATGCGCATCAGTGTAATTGTCCATGATCTGGAAAGATGGCGCTGAAGAGGAAAGCCTGTGATGACGTGTGTCGTTTTATGAGTATTGTTTTGTCTTCAGATTTAATTAGTGTAAACTGGCCAGTCAGTGCCCCTGATTTTCAATCTCTTTGTTTGTGAAAGGGAAAATTGAGGGTAAGCATGCTTGCTGGTGATGCTGAGTTAGTGACTGATAATAGCCTAGTGGTCAGAACATTGTGCTCGCAATTTGACGACCCTGGTTCGATTCCTGTTCGAGGGGATTTTTTTCCTCTGGAGTTAACATCAGTGCTGACTCCACTCCCCCAATAGTCGTTCAGATGAGACTATAAACCGAGGCCCTGCGTACAAACACACACAGAACATCTTGCGCACACGTTAAATTCTGTTCCGCTTTTTGTAAGAGTAGGCATCATATGCCAGTGGGAACAGATGACGAGATTTACACAACTGCATACACTAGGGGAATTGATGTGGAAAAAAAAAAGCACATAGAGTGCTTATTCCATTATCCTTGATACAAAAGAAGAAAATAAATACAATAAATAGATAATTCATTGATGATAGTGTGTTACCTGGTGACTGATGTCTCATTGATGATAACTGTGTTACCTGGTAACTGATAATTCATTGATGATAGTGTGTTACCTGGTGACTGATGTCTCATTGATGATAACTGTGTTACCTGGTAACTGATAATTCATTGATGATAGTGTGTTACCTGGTGACTGATGTCTCATTGATGATAACTGTGTTACCTGGTAACTGATGTCTCACTGATGATACTGTGTTACTTGGTAACTGATGTGGAAATGGTCATACTGTGTGCAGATGGTGACCATGTTGACAGAAGCAGCAGCACAAGTTCGTATCACATCCAGATGGGGAGGTGCTACAAGAGAGCACTGAGCAAGTTTGGGGAGAAGGAGGTTGAAAGAATATAAATGAGTATTTTAGATGGCTTTTGTACTGGGGGATGGGTGGAGGTGGTTGTAAGATAAATGAAGTATTTTAGATGGTTTTTGTATTGGGGGATGGGTTGGGGGGGGGGGGGTGGGTTGTAAGATTAATGAAGTATTTTGGATGGCCTTGGTTTCAACGGCAGGGGTAGTAATAAAAACGTCGGGCCGATTTTGAAGAAGGGTAATCACCATTGTATGATTGTTACTGACCAGGCTGACTACCATTTTTCAATGAAATCGCATTTGAAAAAAAATAATCCAACTGTAGTTCATCTATAATAAGGTTATGGGATCACAGTAATGCCCTTCCTGCTATACTGTGTTCTTGAGTGATAACAGCATTATACACAAAGTAACAAGAGGTAATAGATGTTAAACTATGGAGCCGTTTATGTAGGCAGTCCTTTCTAACTGATTCTTTTCAAAATGAAAAACAACAGAATAAGGAAGAACATCAGTGGGATGATTTTTTTTTTTGATTTGTAGATGAGTAACAATACAAAGAGACAGAAACAGGTTACTGCTTGGTTAAGGCCCCCCCCCCCCCCCCCCCCCCCCCCCCCCCCCCGAATGTTGTTTTCTAATGCAGCAAAAGCGATTTTTTAAGTGCAAAAAGCAAAAGCGATTTTTTATGTGCGCATTCAAATCTCATTTACATGGTTGCTCAAGTGTCCCCAGAAATTCGGTGTCCCTTTCAGTAGCTTTGTTCCTGAAAAGGAAACTTGAGAGTAGTTAACAGCATTCAAAATGACCATCGATTACCTCTCCCCTCCTCAGTTCCAGAAAAAAGTCGTCCACACCATCGCACTATCAAACCGTTTCTGTGCTGCCCTTCAACTGTCATTACTGAAGTATAGCCATAAAAAAAAGTTCAGCTTCATTTTCACAATTGGCCCTCCCATCATTTCCGAATTGAGATTAAGCCCATGTAAACCTCTTTCACACCAAATAGATTTTTTTCAATTGTTGGTCCATCCCCAAAATTGGAATGTATCTACCTAAATAGTGGGAAAGAAACGATAACATATGCAAAAATATCGCCATTAGTAAGCCTCAGAGCTCTAGCCGAGGAACGGGAAAATTTTTTAGTGCACTACAACCACCGCATCCTCTTCTTTTTTTCAATGCGGACTTAAAGCCATCTAAAATACTACATCATAGGGAATACTAGTCTTTCCACTTGTGAAATGAAAGATCTCAAAATGACTACAACATTGCCCGTCCACCCCCTTTGCAGCAGCCTAAATAAAGACATCTTTAGTGCAGCCCCATTACGATAATCCCCCCCCCACCTGAACCTTGGTTTCAAAAATGCCTGGAAAAACGTCTGTTTCCAAATTACCTGCAGAGGGGGAGGGGGCTCATACATGCCTGTGTTTCTGGCTTTTTCCTTTTGTGTGGATGTGAGTATGCATGTGTGAATGCTTTGATTCATGTTGTTTGTACTGATTTGCCTTGACTGAACAAAGTGCATCTCAGTTGTATATCAGTTTGTATATTTGGGGACGAGATAGCTCAGTGGTCAGAGTGCTTGCTTTCCCCCAGCCAGTGTCAGGCTACGGCCATAGTAAACCCGGCCTGTCCCGTTGTTTTGATGGCCGTCTCTAATGGTAGAACGGATCCGTCAAAGCGGCCATAGTCAACCAGGTTTGACGGCCTGTCTCTTTCTGACAATGTGGTCACCCTGAGACTGCAAGTGATGCAACAACGAGGCTGCCGTGGCGTCTGATACTTCGCCCCACCCCCACGCAAAATCGACAGAAAATAGTTTGACATAAAAAGTGTTTTTACGTAAAATCCCCCCATAAAACATTTATCAAAACCACTGGAATGTAATCGGGAAGGGACAATTTACTAGTTTGTGTAGTCAGAATTTTTGAAGCACCATAAATAAGTTTTTCTTGATTATTTTCCATTCCGTCAACTCGGCAAACAGATGTGTCGCTCGAACATCAAAACGATAGGTTAATGCTGGGCTGGCTCTACTATGGCCATGCACAGCCGTTATCAGTGACGCCACAGAGTAATTCAGCCGGGCAGCATTTTTCACCCGGCCCAGCAAAATTGACGGCGTCAAAATGCCGGGTTTACTATAGCCGCAGCCTTAAGCAGCGTTGAGCGTGGTTACCAATTGGGTGAGTGGCTATTTGCGCGCCTTGGTTTCAGTATATTTCACCCAGCTATAAATAGATACCTGCCCTCTTTAGGGTTAGGGAAGGTACAGCAGTGACGGAGAGATGGGCGCTGCCCTCGATGTGCTGGCCCCTTGAGAAGCTGAGGTCTCTGATGCCTGACTCCCCTACGACCTCATAGGTTATGGGACACCTTTACCGTACCTACCTTTATCTCTCTTCACATGGTGAAATTTTGTCGTCTGGAATACTACAGCACATCCATCACTTGCCAAACCGTCCTAATACACCTACCTTCAAATGTAAAATGAACCCATTTAAAATGCGATCATCTTATTAGAAACCCTTGCCACATGTAAAATAATGCCAGCATAGTCATTCTCCAGATGTACAATACACCATCTAAAACAACCCATCACAAATAAACCTAACTCCACCCACAAAATGAAATACATTATACAGCTGTGATAAAGCCCACCCCCCCACCTCTTCTTGTGGAATCGAGTTGTCTATAAAAAAAAATTTGATACAACCATCATAATGTAAATGAACCTACAGCCACCTACAAAATAAAGGAATCTATTTAAAAAAAAAAAAAATCAGCCATCAATAAAACCACCTCCACATGTAAATTAAAAACAAAAAATCTGACCAATAAAAACACTTGTAAAATAGTCGCCTTAAAAAATCAATAAAGCCACCTAATGGTAAAATAAAGCCTTAAAAAACCCTTGATATGAGAGATAAAAGCATTTACAAAAACAAATGTAATAAACCCACCACATGTAAATCTCTCTCTCTCTCTCTCTCTCTCTCTCTCTCTCTCTCTCTCTCTCTCTCTCTTATTTTATTTATTTATTTATTTAATTTATTCTTTTATATCAAGGATAACAGAATAAGCAATCGTGCTTTTTTTCATTCTACCGAGTAGAATGCATAGTACCTGGTCTTCTCCTGTACTTGAAGGTTTGCCTGCTGGCCTGGGCCCACACATTGACATCCCAGCAGCTCATTTACCAGTACAGGTTACATACTTGGCGTTTTTTCCATAACCCACTGAATGCTGATATGACTTGTACATTATATGATTATGGGATCTTTGCAGCATTACCACAGTTGCATTTCAGTGGACTTTACCGTGGATATGGATTTTATATACAACGGTTGCTCATCTTCCATCTGGAGATAGGTTTATTACGACAGGTATATTTTAGATGGTTTTCATGCAGTGGTAGCTTTATCAGTTTACTTAAATGGTTTTATCACTTTGCTTTATTATGGTTATACATTGGATTAGGTTTCAATGTGGAAGATTTGTAAAAGCTCGAGGAATGATGGTGGCACAAGATCAAATACCACCGTCACACCTTTAGGCCTACATAAGACGTGTGTAGCACCTTCACACAAAAATGTAGGCCTAGCATTGTATGTTAAGTACTACTATCGTAATTAACTCGCCTCTACATGTAAAACCAAATCTAAAAGTTAAAGCAACCATTGTACTGAACTTTACCCCACTTGTAGAATGAGGCCATCAGCAAGCACCCATCATGATTGATTTACATCCACAGGTGATTTAATGCCATCTGAAGTAGGCCTAGGCTTCAAGTGTTCTAATAAATCCTCTTCATGTGAAACAAATCCGAAAGTGCAGCCATTAAAATAAACGCACTGTGGCACGCAACTCTCCTAAACAACTGATAAACACACCTTGAGGTTTGAAATGACGCAATCCTAATCAACTCTTTATGAATCTATCTCTACAAATGGTAACGTTATTCTAAACTTGTAACGAACGCACCTTTAAACGTGTAATAATGTCGACCTACCCAAGAAGTAATAAATGCACCTTGAAGTGTGAAATGACCTAAACAATTTGTAATTAATTGACCAAGTGTGAAACTGCGTCAACCTAAACGACTGGGGGGGGGGGAACAAAAAAAAAAACAGACCTTGAAGTGTGAAATGGCGTCGACCTGTCTAATATACGCACCTTGACGCGTGAAATGTGTAAACCCAAAGGACTAGACAACAAAAAACCCTTGACATCAAATAATGCCAACCTAAACAACTTTAATAAAATAAAATAAAACTACCCCACCAGAACATGTCGCAGAAGAGTTGAGAGTAGGCCATTGACCTTAAAGAAAGGAGGAAAAATTATGTAAAATGAACCTGAACAACTCTTCATAAACACACCTTGACGTGTGTAAAACGTTGGCTTGAACAACCATTATAAGCTTGAAGTGATGAATGGCACCATTCAAAACGACGCGTAATAAACCTGGCGTATCGAAATTGATACTACTCTTAAACAACTGGTAAGAAACGCACTTTACACACCTCGACATGTGAAATAGCCTACATGAAAGGCCATTGGAAAACGGCTCCTTATAAACTCTCCTTACATATCCAATAAGACTATCCAAAACGACTTGTAATAAATTCATCTTGATGTGTGAAATTACCGTCACCACCAATAATGCCATAACTTGCTTCGACATGCAAAAAAAACCCCCAACCCCTGCCAACCTAAACACGTTATAAACGCACGTGAAATATAAATAACGCCAACCTAAACAACTGGCAACCAACCTTGACGTGCCAAAAAAAACAAACAACCGCCAACCTAAACAATAAACCACCTTGACATGTCAAATAAGGCCATTGGAAAAACTCTTAATAAACGCGTCTTCACCTGTAAAATAACGTGAAACAATTAAGGCACTTCGAGGTGTAAACCAAAATGGACTCTAAGTGTCTAAAACAAGGCCATTGAAAAGCAAACTTGTAATAAACATTGTATGAAACGACGATTTAAAGAACTCTTAATACACCTTGACTTGCGAAATAAGGGTGACCTATACAACTAATAAACACACCTTGACATGTCAAATAATGTCAAAGTAAACTCGTAATAAACACCTTGGTGTGAAATTACGTCAACCTAAACGACTCGACTCGTAATAAACACCTTGGCTGTAAAAAATGCCGACCTGAACGACTAAAAAACACACCTGGACATGCCAAACCGTGCGACGGAAACAACGCTTTAAAATGTCTTTACTCTCCTACCAACTATCGAAAACACCTTGACATGTCAAAAAACGCCATCTTAAACAGTTAATAAACACCTGGACATGTGAAACGACACTTTTAAAACTACTCCTAATATATGTACCTTTACACGTCAAAAAACGCCATCGTAAAACAACTCGTAGGCCAATAAACATGAATAAAAGCCAGACAAAACAAATAATTATATTGAACCCTCCTTAACGTTTTAAATGGGCTATCTCAAATGCAATTTTAACGATAAACCCACCTCTGTGTGTAAAATAATGCCCTTAGAAATTAAACTTAAAAAAAACAATCCCAGGCTATAAACAATGGCTGCATGAGTGCCATGCACCAATATCTTGAAATGTAAAAAAAAAAAAAAAATTCTGCTCTTTGGAAGAGCAGGCCATTTTGACACTTGATGCATTTGTACATGTGTGTTTAAACACCATTCCTGAAGTTGGAATGGCTACCTAAATGGTGGGGAGGAGGAGCATTGCATACACATTTTGACTTATTGGTTAACATGAGGAACAAGAAAAATATACAACAAAACATCTAGACATGTAGATCACATGCACACACGCGCGCATGTACAACCCCGAGGATAAGGCGCGTTTTTCGAAAAGATGTGACAAAACCAGTCGGTTTAAGTCCAGTCCTACTCCCGACTTTTGCACAGTAACAGAGCCCATGGCACCAAAAAAGTGCTGTATTGTAGGGCCTATGCGTACACACTTTACAATCATATTTAACGTGCGGCACGGTCTTGTGGTGACACCACAGCCCCCAATTGCTCAACCTGGCTTGAATAGCGCAAATTTGTCGGAAGAAAGCTGCTACAGCGTAGGCAATACAACGTAGCAGTGCACACAGTAATAATACTATACAATAATATGATGCACTGCAGCGAAGTGCAGGGCCGCCTGCCTCCGCATACACATAGGCCTACAAGAAAACTACACACAAACACGAGGGAATGCAGGCACGCCCGCCCATAAGGTTTGAGGCCTGACCTATCCCAACTTTTGCTCAGTAACAGAGCCCATGGCACCAAGAAAGTGCTGTACTGTATGCGTACACACTTTACTAGCGTGTGTGCGCACGTCACGTACGCGCGCGCGCGCGCACCACACACACACACACACACACACACCACAAAACGTGTGTGTGTGCGAGCATGCGTGCGTGTTCGCGGGCATGCACACACACACACACACACACACACACACACACACACTTCGATAAATGTATATATGTAAAAACAAAAATAAAAGATATAGGCCTATATGTATATAATTGTATGTGGATGTACGTGGGGGCATGTGTGCACTCCACCCTTAACGCATACACACACAGACACACACAGAGCTGACTATCAGACAAGATGCTGTAAAGGTAGAATCTGCAGTATGTATATAATTTTAAAGCTCTTGATAAATGTATGGCAATTGATCCATGTCGGACACCGATTTTTTTTTTTTTTGGGGGGGGTGGGTGGGGGTGGGGGTGGGCTCTATTGCAGTTAAATACCTGCAAGCCAAAATGCTGCTGATGTCTGTGACCATCACAGTCTTCTTCCTCCAGTGAAGGAAGGTGAAGTGGTCACTGTTGACGAACCTATGTGCTCTATGCCCGAGTCCATCAAATAAAGAACCTTTGATATGTCCAGCCAAGGGACCGAAAGGAGATGGAGCAATGTTGCTCAGAGTTTGTCAGTTTTTCAGAAGCTTGGTAAATCCCCAGTGTCTGTTCCACTGTCTAAACTGGATGAGGGAACTGGTTTTGAGGAAACATTAAGAAAGCATAGAGCCTCCTGGCACAAACCATATTATATTAAAAATATGCAACACTATTTTAAACAGAAAGAGGAAGCCAGTGTGTGATACATCTAGTCCTGTGAAAAAGAGGAAACTTGCAACTGAATCTAGCTGCACAGCAGATACGACAGGAAGAGAAGTCGCATGTTTCTTCTGCAATGGATCATCTGACATAGGTAAGCTACATCAAGCATTTACTTTTTCTCTGGATGTGGAAGTTTGTGCTCATGCTCAACAATTTAATCATGGGGAGTTGCTTAAGAAACTTGCTGTGAAAGACATGGTGGCAAGTAATTGTCACAATTACACTGAATGTCTATCTGCATTCTACAGGCCTGTCCCAGCAAACCAGACACCAGACGCAAAAGAGACAACCAGCAAATCAACAGCTCATGCAATTGCACTTGCTGAAGTTGTGGTTTACATCGAAAGCTTTAGAGATTACCTCCACACAGCCCCTGTTTTAGTTTGGAATCCCTCAATCATTGGTATATCTCTCAGCTCTCACAGTTTGTTTTCAAAGATGAATATGTTCATTCGTCACACCTACCAGAAAAAAAGTGAAGCAGCCATACCAGATGTCAAATGTACCAACTGAGGGAGAGAAGTCATCCTTGTCTTTGACAGAGATCTTGGTAATGCTTTGAAAAAGACATGTAATGTTGATTCTGATGCTTTGCGGCTAGTCAAAGCAGCCCAGATCATAAGGAAGGACATATTCGAAAGGAAGGGTAATTTCAAGGGTGCATTTGGTAACTGTTGTCAAGAAGACTCAATCCCAGCCTCACTGAAAGCACTAATGAGGTTTATCCTGGATGGTCCAAATGTTATGGAACAATCAGAGCATGAGGCAAAATCACAAAGACAAGCTGTTCTCACCCTCTCTCAGCTGATTGCTTTCAACTGTCGAAAGTCTGCAAAGAAAACAAACTTTCAGCAGTATAACAAAGATAGAGAAACCCTCTACCAATTTATCTTGGACTGAAGCTGCATGCAGAAAGAAAGAAAGGACTTATTAACACTTTTTCTGATCTTGGACTTGGCATCTGGTATGACAGGATACTGTTACTTTTATCTCAGAGAGCACACAAAGTTTGCAGAAGATTTGAAGATGACAAAGTAATTATACCAGCCAATATGAGAAGGGGTTTATTTGTGGCTGGCATGGTTGACAACATAGACCATAATCCCACCTCAACAACATTATCAGAGTCTTTCCATGGAGGTAGCATCTCTTTTGTTCAGCACATTGTTGCTGGTGATGATGGTGAACAGCAACAGACACCACTTACAATTGAAAAGGTCAACATGCAGGAGAAGGTATTGGTGATAATCTATGGTGACAAAGTGCTGTGCATCCCTGAAAACAAAAAAATAAACCGTCAACAGTGTACCCATGAAGAGGCTGACACGAGGATCTTGCTCCACCTAGCAGACTGTGTGCATGGAGGTTTTGACAAGGTCTTAATTAGGACCATGGACACAGATGTTCTTGTCCTTGAAGTTGCTAGCTTCAAGACCACTACTAAAAAAGAAATCTGGTTGGCTATGGGCACTAAAAAACACGTCAAATATGTCTTAGCTCACTAAATTTCAGCCGCCGCGGTAGTCGAGTGGTTAGGGCGTTGGACTCGTAATCTAAAGGTTGCGGGTTCGATCCCAGCTGTCGGCTATGGCGTTGTGCCCTTGGAAAAGGCACTTTATGGCTATTTTCTCACCCCACCCAGGTGTAAAAGGGGTACCAACCTTGTGTTGGGGGTTAACCCTGCGATAGACTGGCGTCCTATCCAGGGGGGAGTCTATGACTCTCAGTCGCTTAGCGCCACAGAAACCGGGATAAGCACCGGCCTGATGAGCCTTAGGCTCGGGACAGACTTCACTAAATTTCCATGCAACTTGGATTAAAAAAAATTGATGGCACTCACAGCATTTCAAGCTTTTACTGGATGTGACACTGTGTCTTTCTTCAACAACAAAGGCAAGACAACATCATGGAACACATGGACTGATTTTCCAGGGGTGATAGGATCCTTCTTGGTCATAATGGACAGACCATGCACATTGCCAGATACTTTGATGGAGACAAAAGAGAGGTTTGTTGTACTCTTGTACGAGCATTCAAGTGCAGTCTGTACTGTTAATCAAGCCAGGAAGAAACTATTTGACAACAAGGAAGGCAAGTAGAGATCATTTTTCCAACATCAGCAGCTCTAAAGCAACACACTCTCAATGCTGTGTACCAAGCTGGACATGTCTGGAGTCAGTGTCTCACAAAACAGCCTGTGCTCCTATCTCCTGCAGAATGGGGTTGGAAAAAAGAAGTACAGACATGGCAGCCTCTTTGGACAACTCTTCAGCAGGCACAAGATTCATGTCTTGAACTGATCCACTGTGGGTGTAAACAAGGCTGCAAGGGACGTTGACAATGTGTGAGGGCCAACCGACAATATCTGTTCTGATGGTGCGTTACCATGACGTGGTGGGATGGCTTGCATGCTCTGTTTGATCCCTGGAGCTATGTGGGCGGGGGCTTCGGCCTCTGGCAGGTTCAACCATGCTCAACAGGTCTGTGGGATAGGAGCCAGACTAAAGTTGCACCCTGGTCCTCCAGGTTGGGTGTTGTGCTTTTGGCTAACAACCCATTCACTTAAAAAAAAAAAAAGTATGTTACAGAAACTACAACAATATCTCCAAACAACGACCTGGTCGGGAAGAGTCCTCTCTGGTAGAGTCTATGACGCCAGCTGGTGAAAGCCTTCGGGGCACTGGGGTGCCCCGACAACTCCCACAAGGGAAGCGGAAAGTAGGTCGACAAAAACAGACCTGGCACAGAAGCATTGAAGCAGAGACCAGACCAAGGCAGCCGGAATGACGTGGGCTGAGCTGAAGAGGACCTCCCAGAACCAAGTCTGTTGGAGGAGTGTTGTTGCAGCCCTTTGTTCCCAAGGGAATTCACAGGCATAAGTCAAGTAAGTCAACCTACAATGTATTGTCCTCTGCACTTGTGGTGGAGACTGCTTCCAGGATATGTGAGCTGATGAGTAAGGTAGTGCAACCTTTTTTCTATACTTTTAAAAGAAAATGCCCCATTGATAGATCATAATTTATATATATATATATAATACATTGATATTCACATTCACAAAGTGTTCCATAGTTTCTTGCTTGTAAAAGAGCTATGTGGTGTGTATGTTTTCAAAAACTATTTTTATACCCAAATCAGTCCTAATTAGGCAGGGACAGGTAAGAGATGGAAGCGGAAGGAGAAAAACTTATTGAAATAAGTGTGTCTTGAGGTTGGATTTAAAAGTTTCATAAGTAAGCTTTTGCCGGAGGGAGAGAGGGAGGTCGTTCCAGATCAATGGACCAGAAACAGAGAAAGAGCGGCGGCCAATGGTAGATAGGTTGAATCTGGGTATACTTAAGGACAAAGTATCTGCGGCTGAGCGGAGGGAGCGAGAAGGTGTGTACAAGTGAAGACATTCACAGAGGTAGGAGGGTGCAGTTTTGTGGAGACATTTGTAACAGAGGGTATTGATCTTGTAGATTGCTCTCTGTGGTACCGGCAGCCAGTGGAGAGATTGCAAGAGAGGGGTAATGTGCTCAGATTTTTTCTTTCTGAGGACCAGACGAGCTGCAGAGTTTTGTATACGTTGGGAGTGGATAGATGATGCTGGCAGACCAGCTAAAAGAGAATTGCAATAGTCCAGACCTGAAAGAATGAGAGAAGTGACAAGTTTGGATGTTGCATCAGTGGACAGGTACTTTCGAATTGCACTAATGTGCCGTAATTGATGGTAGCATGACTGACAGGTCTGAGTAATGAATTTTTGCATGGAGAGTGTGTTGTCAACAACGACCCCTAGATACTTCACAGAAGTGGATCGCAGAACTGACTATTACCGAATTCTATTGAAGTTGTTGAAATGGAGGAGAGTTTGTGTTTGGTGCCTACGAGCATGGCTTCGGTTTTATCTGCATTTAGTTATAACTTGTTTTTTATCATCCAGTGTTGGATATCTTGAAGGCAGTTGGTCATATTTGTCAAGAGAGATGGCAGATTTTCAGGTGTATCACTGCTTTGAATCTGAGAGTCATCGGCATAAAAGTGATAATTGATATGATAACGGTCTATTACATGTGACAGTAGAGCAGTATATAAGGTAAAAAGAAGAGGGCCCAGAACTGATCCCTGAGGGACACCACTTTCCAGTTTGGCAGGCGCTGATTGAATCGTGTTTACTGCAACTGTATGGACTCGGTCTGTAAGGTACGAAGTAAACCAGGTGAGGGCTGTGCCTTTAATACTGAACATGTTTTGGAGACGGGAGAGAAGAATTGAATGGTCTATAGTGTCAAAGGCAGCAGATAAATCGAGAAGAGTAAGAAGGGAGATTTTCCCAGAGTCAGAAGCATGGAGAAGCATGTTTAAGGTATGGACCAGGGTGGTTTCAGTGTTGTGGTTGACGTGATAGGCATACTGGAAAGGGGGAAAGAGATTATTGGAAAGAAGATGGCTATTGAGTTGTTTCAGAACAACTTTTTCAAGGACTTTAGAGATAAAAGGCAGATTAGAAACAGGTCTATAGTTCTTCAGGATGTTAGGATTGAGGTCGTGCTTTTTGAGTAGAGGTGTGACTATCGCAGTTTTGAGAGCTGATGGAAAATTTCCTGAAAGAAGAGATGAGTTTGCTATTTTTGTGATAGTGGGTATAAGCTGTGGAATGCACTGAAAGAAAAGAGAAGCAGGTACAGGATCGAGATCGCATGATTTTATTGCCATTTCTTTCAGAATGTTCTTGATTTCTTTCTCGCTTGTTGGGTGAAAGACAAGGAGAGGAGTGCCAGTGAATTGGGGATCAGGAGGTGCAGGTTGGAAAGAAGTCTGATCCAGTTTGGAGCGGATGTTGCGGACTTTGTCAGAGAAGAATGAAGAGAATATAGCAGGAAGTTCAGAGTGGCTGTGGACAGTAGGCAAAGGGCTAGCCTTTGCAGATCCGAGGAGAGTTGAGGTGAGGGAAAAAAGAGATTTCATGGACGTGGCATCGAGAACTTGAGCAGAATAATAGTATGTCTTTCCTGAGTGGATTAAGGTTTTGACTTTGTTGATTTGTTTGTGAAAGAGCTGTTTGTTTATTTCAGTTTTTGTTTTTCGCCATTTTCGCTCAAGTTGTCGGCGTTTGCGCTTTGCAACCAGTATGTCATGAGTATACCATGGGGCACAGGGCCTATCAGGCAGAACAACATCAGTGGGAGGTGCGTGCTCATGGAGCAGTTGGCTTAAAACAGTGTTGTAATGTTCAGAAGGGTCAGTATGTTCAAGGGGTTTGGATAGGCGTTGGGCAGCTTGAGAAGAGAAGGTTTGAATATCAATTGCCTTGAGATTGCCACGGGTGACGCGCTTTTTCTTTTTGATAGGCCTAGTGATGTTGAGAGAGAAGAGAATGGCAGAATGATCAGAAAGCAGTTCGTTGGTGACGGACACAGATGTGACGAGATTAAGTGAAAGATCAGTAATGAGCCAGTAAGATGTGACCTGACCTGTGTGTTGGCTCGTTGACCAGCTGGGAAAGAGAGTGGTTGGACAGAGAAAGAGAAAGACGCTTGACATCTGGACAAGACTGGTTGTCGAAGTGGAAATTGAAGTCGCCAAGAATGATAAGTTTCTTGGGAGAGAGGCTGTAATGATCCAGGAGTGACTGAAATTCTTGATGAAAGGGAAGATGTCAGATTGTTTTTACGACTAGGGTCAGATTGTTTTTACGACTAGGAGGTGGACGGTACAGACAAGCAGAATGTGATAGAGTGGCCAGGTAAGCTGAGGTTGAATTCACAGACTTCACAGCATGCAGGTGAGAAAGTGAGGGAGTGACAGAAAGAAAGAGCTGGGTGCAGAGTGTCTTTGTAGGTGTTGGCAATGCCACCTCCACTAGAGAGTCTAGGGAAAGAAGAGTTTTATGGCCAGGTGGTGTCAGCTGTTTTATTTTTGGTTCTTGCCCTGTGGTTTTAACCATGTTTCGGTAAGAAAAGCTAAATCTATGTTCTGTTCAGAGATAAAATCAGAAAGAAGATGGCCTTACCATTTGGGCAGACCGATTGTACATTGTACAGATAGATGTTAAGAAGATTTGAAGGAGGCGAGAGGTCGAAGTTGAAAGTGGTGAGTTGGGAAGACAATCAGAGGGCGAGGATGAAAGCGATGGTGGTGAAGTAGACAGTGGAAGAACAGACAAGAGTTTGGATGGTGAGTCAGGTGTGGAGGGTGGTAAAGGAACTGGGTCAGGTTGGGGATTTGAATCTTTGCACACAGCATGAAACATATTACAAGCAGGGGAATCATTGCCAGAGTCACACACAGCAAGAGGCACATTACAATCAGTGAAAACATTGTCAGAGTCACAGAAATCGACAGCTGAGGGAAGCAGATCACAGGGAGTTGAGGCAGTGTGGTCGGTGGTGGTTGCATAGTATCAGAAGTAGAAGTGACGTCAGAGGTGAGGGGGGAGACACGTGCAGGCTGGGCACACCGCAGGCGATGATGTATGCCTGCACGTGTTCCTCTTCTGGTTTTTCAGCCATTGATGCCCAGGTTTGAAATATGTTGTTTGATGTCTGCGTCAAGTCTATTTTGTTTGCTGCCTATTTGACGTATTCCCCGTGGGACTCCCGGGGAATGCTTGCAAAGCGAGCATAACAAGAATAGGGTCCCTGCCCGCCAGCCAGGCATGTCGTAAGAGGCGACTAAGGTGGCACCACTCCCCCAGGTAGGGGGTTGGACACAGGGCTAACAACCCCGTTCTGTAAAAAAAAGATTGTTACAGAAACAGCAACAAAGAAATTCTACACTACTGGGTGCGACGGGCTTCCAGAGTCATCGAAAGATACTCGTATGAATGGCAGTGGTGAAAGCCGAGAGGAAGCCACTGGCAGGAAGATGGAAGTCTTGAGCGCCAAAACCAAAACCAGAATTGGATTCTGGAATGTTAGAACGATGTACGAGACAGGAAAACTGGCGCAAGTTACAGCAGAAATGAAACGCAACAACCTACACATCCTAGGAGTCAGCGAGAGCCGATGGACAGGATCAGGCAGATGCAAAACCAACACAGGAGAGACAGTGCTGTACAGCGGCAGAAGGGACAACCAGCACCGTGAAGGAGTAGCCATCATCATGAAGAAAGGAATAGAGAAGTGCCTGATGGAGTGGAAACCTATCAACAACAGGTTGATGAAGATAAGAATGAAGGGGAGACACATTAACACCACTATCATCCAATGCTATGCACCAACTAACGACAGTGCAGAAGAAGACAAAGACGAATTCTATGCACAACTACAAGCAGAACTGGAAGATATCCCAAGCCATGACATGAAGATTGTAATGGGCGACCTGAACGCAAAAGTTGGAAATAACAACATAGGCCAAGAAAGAGCCATGGGAAAGGAAGGATGTGACACCATGAATGACAACGGAGAGAGACTGGTGGAACTCTGCATGACAAACAGCCTCATTATTGGAGGGACACTGTTTACACACCCTGAAATCCACAAGCTTACCTGGTGCTCCCCCAATGGAAGAGACAAGAACCAGATTGACCACCTGATGATCAGTGGGACATGGAGAAGATCGCTGCTAGATGTAAGAGTAAAGAGGGGAGCTGATGTTGGCAGTGACCACCACCTTGTCACTGCCATCCTCAAAGTAAAGCTGAGGAAAAATATATCTAGGAAACTGAGACAACAACAGTTTGATGTGGAGAAGCTGCGTGACACCAAAGCAAAGAGTGCTTTCATCCTTCAGCTGAAAAACAAGTTCCAAGCACTGGTGGATGCTGAAAATTACGCACAACCAGACATGTCTGGTATTAACACCATGTGGGAACAAGTCAAAACAGCCTACACACAAGCCAGCGAAACATGCTTAGGACAGAGACAGAGGAAGAGGAAAAAGTGGATCACAACAGACACCTGGCAGGCCTTTGAGAACAGGAGAGAACTGAAGAAGAAAATTTTGGAAACCAAGTCCGAGAGAATAAGAGAGAGGTTCAAACAACAGTATAGAGAGGCAGACCAAACTGTGAAGAAGATGGCAAGAGCAGACAAACGAGCCTACTTGGATGATATTGCAAGCCAAGCAGAAGAGGCCGCCGCCAAAGGAGAACAAGGACAGGTGTTTAAGATCACCAAAATTGTCAGTGGCAAATACCGGGGAAACACCGAGACGCCGATTGAAGACAAACAGGGCCGACTCCTTACCACAGAAGCAGAACAAGATGCTAGATGGGCAGAACATTTCAACGAAGTTCTCAACAGACCGCCACCAACTGAAGAGGCGGATGTACAAGACCCTGATGCCGACCTCAGTGTTAACACCACTCCACCAGAGAAGAAAGAAATTATAACAGCCATCAGATCTCTCAAGAACGGAAAAGCCCCTGGCCAGGACAACCTAAATGCAGAGCTCTTCAAAGCAGACACAGAGTTTGCAGCCATGGTTCTACAACCACTCTTTACTGCTATATGGGAGGAAAAACAGCTACCAGAAGACTGGACAAAAGGAGTCATCGTGAAGATCCCAAAGAAAGGAGCCCTGAGCAACTGCAACAATTGGAGAGGAATCACTCTGCTATCTATTCCCAGCAAGATCCTAGCAAAAATAATAATTAAACGAATCTCAGAAGCAGTGGACCAACAACTCAGAAAAGAACAGGCAGGTTTTCGACCAGGAAGAGGATGCACAGATCAGATCTTTACCCTGCGCAACATCATCGAACAGTGCACGGAATGGCAGAGACAGCTGTACATCAACTTTGTAGACTTTGAGAAAGCCTTTGACAGCATACATCGAAAAAGTCTATGGTGCATACTCCGAGCATATGGAATACCGCAGGAGATTGTACAAGTCATTAAGAGCTTCTACAAAAACTTCACATGCAGAGTAGGAAACAGTGAAACCAGCTTCAGTGTAAAGACCGGCGTCAGACAAGGCTGCCCCATGTCGGCACTGCTCTTCAACCTGACAATCGACTGGGTGATGAGACAGACAACAGCTGACCAGCCGCGGGGCATCAGATGGACCCCTTTCACAACACTTGAAGACCTAGATTTTGCTGACGATCTGGCACTGCTCTCACACACCCACCATCATATCCAGGAGAAGACATCCCGTCTCAACACTTTTGCCCAGCAAGTAGGCCTGAAAATCAGCCAGAAGAAGACAGAGGTGATGATGCTAAACGTTCAGAATCCCTCTCCTGTCACAGTGAACGGAGAAGATCTGCCAACAACTGAAGAGTTCACATACCTTGGGAGTATTGTCAGGCATGATGGCGGAGCAAGCAGTGACATCAAAAACCGCATCAACAAAGCAAGAGCTGCTTACAGAAATCTGAACAATGTGTGGAAGTCATCCCAATACAGCACAAAGACCAAACTAAGACTGTATCAGAGCTGCGTACTTTCCACCCTCCTGTATGGCTCAGAATGCTGGAGAATGACTGAGAATGACATTAACAAACTGTCTACATTCCACACGAAGAATCTCAGGAGAATACTGCGCATCTTCTGGCCTGAGACCATCTCCAACCAAGAACTCCTGGCCCGCTGCGACCAAGAAAACATAGATACCATCATTATGCAAAGACGATGGAGATGGATAGGACACATCAGCCGACGAGAACAAGGGAACATCGCCCGAACAGCCCTCCACTGGACACCAGACGGAAAACGCAGGCGAGGACGACCCAAGAACACCTGGCGTCGGACAATAGAAACAGAGCTGAAGACCCTCCAACGCTCCTGGGGAACCATTCAGAAACTGGCCCAAGACAGGCAGGAGTGGAGAACCTTTGTTGCTGCCCTACATGCCAAGAAGGCATAAAAAAAGGCTTTGGATTGGACTATTTGACGTAAGAAGGAAACTCTAGAGTCTGGTTGGTGAATGTCATTGGGGTGGAGTGAAGAAAACTGGATGGTGGTGGTGGTAGAAATTCGTAACACTGCAGTTTGTTACGCTACAGCAGGGTCAGGGTAGGCAGGGACAGCAAGGTCAGCACAGTTAAGTAAACATAAATCATGTCGCCATTTTTTAAAAATAAACAAAAATATTAAAAAATGAAACAGTTTAGAATTTAAATATTTCGCAAAATAAACAATTTTAAGAAAAACTGTTCTGACTGCTAGATTGTGGAGAGGAAAACAAACACGATGATGATAGAATGGTCCTTGCAGGACAATTGGAAAATACACAAGTTCACACTTTTAGACAGCAATGCACCATGCTGCCACCACGCGCAAAAGCACTCCCATTGCCTGTGGAAGGCATCTGTGGTGTGTGGAAATAAGCAAAAGGATTAAAGACAAGCACACACTTAGCTCTTTCTGTCAAAACGAAACAGCCTCCCAATAAAAACCAATCAAAAAAACCACTCCTGAAAAGGTTCATGGTGAAATCAAAATAGATCAGATTGGGTCCAAATATCGTTAAAATATCTTGACCCACTTAGTTTACTTTTCAGATAAACCTTTCTTTACTTGCAAAAGGCAAGCATTTACACATGTGCTGCACTGCTGATCTCTATTACTTTGTGATTTAGCACAAATTGTTGTTTACAGCCCTTCAAAACTGTCAAACATGAAAAAATCCACTTTAACATAATTTGACCTAATTTTAGTTGACTTAATTAATGTCAACTAAAAACTTTATCTATGACTTGTATTGCATATGTTGTATTATATACACTTGACAGAACTACGATATGTTGTTTTTAAAAGAATCATTATGCCTTTTCATGTGGAAACCTGTCAGAAAACGAAAGTGGCACACTGACCTAATTAAATGTGTGTTTACACCCTCCAAAGGTCACCTTCAACTTGTTTCCCTTTCTAATCTGATTTAGAAGGGATTTAGGTACCCTCATACCAAATTTCACACTTTTACTAAGAAACAAACAATTTGATGATATATTGTTGCTTACCTGCCCTGCAATATAGGCCTACTAGGCCTAACCACCATCACCCCACCCCACCCACCCCCTTCCTCCTTTTGAATGACCTAAACAGGTCTTGCCCTAGTCATGTGATGTGACCTTCATTGTTGACCGCTGATGTCAGCCGTGTTAGCCTGTCTTCCTTCATGGGGCCTGTCTGAGCTTTGAGGTACACGCTAGGAGGGGAAAGAGAAAGTAGGGAGACTAGCCTATAGGCCTAGGGTAGTGAGAGTCAGAATGACACAGCCATGTGACAGGAACCAGGCTAGTCTAACCTGCGAGCCTACACGAAGTTCTTGCGTTGGACCTTATAAATAGCCTTCCGCGTGTTCAACATTGGGAGTTGATTTTTTCAAGGTAGCCGTTGGTGAAATCGACGTGGTTGACGTTCGGTTACCACAGTCCCAAAGTCTGATTTTAGAACTAGGGCCTAAACCAAAAAAGCCATCGTCGTTAGGTCTAGGTCTACGGACTTTTAGAGAGAGAAGCATCGCAGAGGTCAGCCAAACCGGCAAGAGAGAACCGGTGTGTGTGTACGCCCCATTTAACAACCTACCCTTCTGCCAGTCTTCGTGGATATGGTGAGTGTCCCCTATCATTGATATTTGGTTTGTTTATGAAAATGCTGGTGGGGGGGGGGGGGGGGGGGGGGGAGGACGTTAAAAAAAGTTGTTAGAATGTTTCTTTATTCTTTTATGCCGAGGATAATGGAATAAAACACTCATGTGGTTTTTGTATGTAATTGTAAATCTTCTGTTCCCACCAGCACACAATGACCTTCTCTTACGAAAAGAACAGGATTTAACGTGTGCGCAAGATGTTCTGCATGCGCTATGCGTATGTGTATGTATGTGTGTACGTAGGCCTACACTAACGAATGTAGAATTTATTCAGTGAAGTACATTATATATGTAGTAGATGATATGCTGGTACCCTTACTGTCGACTGAGCACGTAGAAAACTTTACAGTGGGACACCCACAGGCGAAGGTGACTAAATTTTTTTAACAATCTCCCTACCTTTTCATTTCCGAAGTTTATAAACCCAGTTGTTCATTGTGGGGTTGATAACACCACCAGAGATGAAAGAAAACGTTCTATTATACTTAGGCCTACCTGTGACCCCCCCCCCCCCCCCCCCAAGTACAGTAGGCCTAGGTGTTGCCTATTTCAACATGTTTGCTCACTTTTTTTTGTTTTGTTTTGTTCTTGTTTCTTTGTCATTATGTATTCATACATAGCCTATGATATATTTATTATGTGTTTTATTCAGTAAGTTGGTTACTCTATCTTGATATTTATGCTTTAACCTTCCCCATACGCTCTGGGTGTGTGTACACCCAGACCCCTATATTTTGCTCTGTAACTCAAAAACTATCAAACCTACAGCCTTGAAATTTCATGACTTTGTCAATAAACATCTGACCTACACTTCCACAAAAATGGTTTGTTTGTGTTAATTAGAAATGCACTTAATTAGCATTTAAACTCCCAGTACATCCTGGGTGTGTACACACCCATATGCTGAAAGAAGGGTTACTCATTACAACATCAGAATGACGTCACTACCTTGTGGCCTCCCTACATCTTGGTTGCTAGGACACCTGTCCTTGTACTGAGAATTTTTGCTCGCTGCTAAGCTGTGGTGGTAGGCCCTACATGATAGTACTTTTGAGAGTTTGAGGCAAATTGTGTGTGTGCGTGTGCATGTGTGCGCGCGCGCATGCGTGTGCGTGCAAATTGTGTGTGTGTGTGTGTGTGTGCGCGTGTCTGCATGCGTGTGCGTGCGTGGATGCGCGAACGTGGGCACATGTATGTCTGACTGCATGCGTGCCTGTGTGCATGCATGCATGCATGCGTGCATACATGTGTCCAAGTCAAAGTCGGTCAAAGTCTATTTTTTATTTCTGGATGATTCATTGAATAAGCTTTGATTTTCTTTTTTGAAGTGGATGGCATGTGTGTGTGCATGTGCGTGTGTGTGTGCACATATCTTTGAATGTGTGTATGTATGCATGTGCATCTGTGCACATAATTATGATATTTTATTTTTATTTATTTATTTACTTTTTATAATGAGGATAATGGAATAAGCACGTTAGGGTTTTTTATGTCCAGTCCCCGTGCGTACGCAGTTTTGTAAATCTTGTCATCTGTTCCCACAGCACATGATTGCCTACTCTTATGAAAAGCGGAACAGGATCGTACATGTGTGCAAGATGTTCTTATGCAATTATTATTATTATTATTATTATTATTATTATTATTGTTATTATTATTATTATTATTATTATTATTATTATTATAACAATTATTATTATTATTATTATTATTATTATTATTATTATTATTGACTATCAACTCAGTGGTAAACCAACAGCCATAAGACTGCAAATCTATGCAGGTGCACAGTAAAGTAACAAGCCCTTTTTTTTCTTTACGGATAGCTCCAGTGCATACGGGCATATTTTGAGTGCATACCTTTTATGCACCTCAAGTACTAGATCTTTTGTAGGAAGAGCACACTCCCTTCTTACAAACCTTACACATAAAGGCAGACTCCCCTGTATGCAGATTAGGTTACTCAACATCCAGGATGTAGGCCTACAGTGGGCTCTTCAAGTCATGGGGTTGCTATGCAACCAGGATGTAGGGAAAGAGCTTAGTGATTCATGCAAGGCAAGGCAGAGGTTTAGTTCCTTTTCAGACAGCCTGGGTGTGTGTACACCCAGGAGATATGGGAGCGGGTTATGCCTTCACTAACGGTATGGGTGTATGTACACCCAGGAGATATGGGAGCGGGTTATGCCTTCACTAAAAGTATGGGTGTCTGCACACCCAGGAGATATGGGAGCGGGTTATGCCTTCAATAAAAGTATGGGTTGCTGTACACCCAGGAGGTACAGCGCGTCGAGGCCGAGGCGACGTACGGGGAAGGTTAACCTATAAGCAGGCCCTTACCTAATTTCAGCTTTTTGCAAAGGTTTTTTAGCCTTGAACATATTTTTAAAGTTTTCTTCTTTTTTTTCAGATAACTTTTATAAGTATTCTTCATTGTTTGAAATGACTTATACTTATAGCCTCAATATGCAGGAGAACATAAAGAAAATTTCTTTTTAAATCTAATTTAAACTTATTCAATTCTTGATTTCCGTGCTGTTTTGGAAGACAGGAACTGTGTGTTTGAGTATAAATTTGTATCTATCACAAGAAATTAAAGTATTCTTAATAAACTCACTTGCATACAAATGTGCCATGAATCTGGATTATTGCCTTCCAGATAAAATGATCAAGGTAAACTACAATAGGCGTAACTGAATAAAGCTTCATAATACACAGGTTTTAGAGAGAGAGAGAGAGAGGGGGGGGGGGGAGAGAGAGAGAGAGAGAGAGAGATCAACTGTCATGAAAGCGATTTTTTTTTTTTTAGCTTTTAGTCTGAAAAATACACCTCTCCACTGTTGAATTTTTAGATTTATTATGTAGGGAAACTAAAATGAAGCGTATGGTACTTTTGATACTCAGTCTTCGAAGGCAAGTCTGAGAATCATTGAACGTAGAATTTTGTAGGGTGGGCCTAAAATTTGGTGTGGTGTTTTTTGTTATTTTTTTTTAATCCATGGTTGACTGAAACAAAACTGTAGGCTAATAAATGATATTTAGCCATGTTTCTCTATTAAACTAAATGTAAAACTGGAGTTAATGTGGGGACAAAGTTAAAGGAAAGACAGAAACAACGCAACACATAAAAAAAACAAAAACCAAAAATTTCACCTCTACTAGTGCTAGTGCTAAACATTCTGTTTTTTCTTTTAAAAAACTTTCACTACATATTGCAAAAAAGCCCATCCAAGAAGCAAACCATAGCCGCCGCTGTAGTCTAGTGGTTAGGGCGTTGGACTCGTAATCTAAAGGTTGCGGGTTCAATCCCAGCTTTCGGCTGTGGCGTTGTGCCCTTGGAAAAGGCACTTTACGGCTACTTTCTCACCCCACCCAGGTGTAAAAAGGGGGTACCAACCTTGTGTTGGGTTGGGGGTGAACCCTGTGATAGACTGGCGTCCTATCCAGGGGGAGTCTATGACTCAGTTGCTTAACGCCACAGAAACCGGGATAAGCACTGGCCTGATGAGCCTTAGGCTCGGGACAAACTTTAACTTCTAAGAAGCAAACCAAACAGACCTTTTTTTTTTTTTTTTTAACAAACCATTTCAGCAATGCACAGGGAAAAGAAGAGCAAAGGGAGGTAACTTGCAAGAATTGTCTATTCTTTTACGCGAACATGCAGATTAAAATGTTCACTTTAGCCTGCGCCGCTTTTGCGTGAATGAATAATCACAAAGCAAGTCCTATGCAATGACTGTATACTCTTCGTTTATTGGTCAGTAGAAATAGGTGCAACAAAATCCATGTTTTGATTTTGTTGTGTGTTCCCCAGCTTAACACTCTGGGGGTCACCCAGATTATGCACTCTTGTCTCACTCATCCCACCTGGGAATCACTGTGAGACAGGAAGTACACTGGATTTAGAAGTTTGTGTGTATGACTGTTTTCAAGTACCTTGCTGTATAGGCAGCCATACTCCGACTTCAGATGATTTTTTCTTCACTACAACTAGTACAAGAGAGTGCATGTAGTTATGTTAAGAGCTTGTCATGGCTGAAGGCAATCTCAACACAACATTTTACAACATAACAAACATTTTAGTGTAGACCTTGGCAATTAGTTGACATCAATTGCCAAAGCATTTGGCCTGGGACAAAGCATTTGGCCTGGGCCAGCTTAAAAAAATTTTTTTTTTAATAGATAGATTATACGGTTGCCTTTTCAGTTTTCTTGATAGTAGCCTCTGCAGCTCTGCCCATGCGTGATCAGATCTGAAAGTGTAAAAGGGTCTGTTCTGATCAAATGATGGGTAATATAAAGCAAAGCAACCAAGACAGGAAACAAAACTGAAAGAATTGAAAGAGAGTGACAGAAAACATAGTGTCTAGTCAAACTTTCAAAATCTCAGGGCGGGATAGGATGTCATGTCACTTTTAGGTTACTGAGAATAGACACAGCCATGCAGTAGAGGTTAGGATGCATGACTGTTCTCAGTATTTGAGCGAGTGCTCTATGGGGATGTTCATGACTGTTCTCAGTATTTGAGTGAGTGCTCTATGGGGATGTTCATGACTGTTCTCAGTATTTGAGTGAGTGCTCTATGGGGATGTTCATGACTGTTCTCAGTATTTGAGTGAGTGCTCTATGGGGATGTTCATGACTGTTCTCAGTATTTGAGCTAGTGCTCTATGGGGATGTTCATGACTGTTCTCAGTATTTGAGCGAGTGCTCTATGGGGATGTTCATGACTGTTCTCAGTATTTGAGCGAGTGCTCTATGGGGATGTTCATGACTGTTCTCAGTATTTGAGTGAGTGCTCTATGGGGATGTCCATGACTGTTCTCAGTATTTGAGTGAGTGCTCTATGGGGATGTTCATGACTGTTCTCAGTATTTGAGTGAGTGCTCTATGGGGATGTTCATGACTGTTCTCAGTATTTGAGCTAGTGCTCTATGGGGATGTTCATGACTGTTCTCAGTATTTGAGTGAGTGCTCTATGGGGATGTTCATGACTGTTCTCAGTATTTGAGTGAGTGCTCTATGGGGATGTTCATGACTGTTTTTAGTATTTGAGCGAGTGCTCTATGGGGATGTTCATGACTGTTCTCAGTATTTGAGCGAGTGCTCTATGGGGATGTTCATGACTGTTCTCAGTATTTGAGCGAGTGCTCTATGGGGATGTTCATGACTGTTCTCAGTATTTGAGCGAGTGCTCTATGGGGATGTTCATGTTTGATCTTGTCACTTTTTTTTGTTACAGGGGACATCAGTATCTTTGCCAAGCTTTATCAGATGGTGCCAGGAGATCTTTGTGCGCCAAAAAGTGGAGGCAACAAAAGGCACCATGGATAAGAGAGTGTCAGACTTACAGCACCAGCCTGAAAGTGAAGGCTACATGGAGGAGAGAGTGCCAGACTTACAGCACCAGCCTGAAAGTGAAGGCTACATGGAGGAGAGAGTGCCAGACTTACAGCACCAGCCTGAAAGTGAAGGCTACATGGAGGAGAGAGTGCCAGACTTACAGCACCAGCCTGAAAGTGAAGGCTACATGGAGGAGAGAGTGCCAGACTTGCAGTACAAGCCTGACTTCAGCACGTTACCCTATGTTGCATGGATCATCATCATGTCCCATCTGGATGTTGAGGACAGATATGCTGCATCACAGACGTGCCAGAAACTGTGGGACATTTATCTGGATGAAAGCTGCTTGTGGAGGTCTTTTGCCTTCTACATAGGGGACTGGGAATTTGACATGCAAAGAGAAATGCCAATACTTCCACCCAGTGAAAGTGTCTTGTTCGCGCCTTCCACTACAGAAGATTATATATCCACTTTTTTTCGTAGGCAAAACCCTAATCTCAGGCTCACTCCTGCTGAAAAGTTTGCGCTCACAGAGAATGCCCACCGGATTGAGACGGTAGACATTGTGCTGAAAAAGTGTATTGATTACTGTACTGGAAAAGACATAGTACTTGAAGCCATCACTTCTGCCTCAAAAAGATGGAAGTTAAAGAGACTGGAGATACATGGCCCTGAAAGGTATTCAGGAGAGGAACACACAAACTTTGACCATTTGTGCAGTAAACTTCCCACAGAAATACATCTGTTTCTGACCAAGTGCCTAAAACTAGCTCTTACAAACAGGCTTGAAGTACTAAAAGTCCACGATTGGAGATGGTTGGACTTTGAGGTGATGCCAGCCATATTGGAGATACTGAAAAATGCCCGTTCACAGACAGCATGAAACAGTTGAAGCTGAGCTTTGTACGGCAAAATCGGTACAAATTTAATATGCTGCACTGTTCTTCAAACCTTGCTTTTACTGACGCTGTTACAAAGTTTGTCAACTTACAAACCTTGGACATTCCATCAGCTTTTGTTGATGATCATTTCCTTCTGACTCTTTCACGAACGCGCCATACTCCCCTGAAGGAGTTGGTGATTGAGGGGGGTTACTTTCATGAGATCAAACGCAACAGCTGGTCAAAGTTGCTGGCGTCTCTTCCAGCCTTGAGTGTACACCTCAGACTCATTTGCGATTTTGGCTACCACTGCACCAACATGACAGCTGCCTTTCCACGCTTTGTTCCGGTCACAACATTGCACATGTACAACTATTATGATGACGGTGTTTCTGCAGGGTTGTATGACAGACCTCTCAAAGATCATCTGCTACATTTTTCTGAACATCTGAAGGCCTTGTCGTATTATGAACAATACCAAGACTCCAACTGCTTGACAAGGCACCTGGATCGTTTTCTGCCGTACATTGTGTCAAGGTGCCACAAGCTTACTCGCCTGTCTTTCTATGGGCATGTAGGCGCCTCTCTCCATCCTTCATCTGGCAAAAAATATGCCAAGAAACTGGGATGTTTTTGAATTTTTTTCTGACCGTATCATCTTCACAAGCCTCAGGAAACGGAAGTCGAAGACAGAAGAATACCTGAATGACAAACTTTCTGATCTTTTTGGGCGTCCTTGGCGCGTGACAAAAGACTTGAAGAAATTTGAGAGTTTCCCGATGCTGACCAGACACAACCGTGCAGTAGGGGTCAGGATGCATGATTCTGTTCTCAATCTTTGAGTGCTCTATGGGGATGTTTGTGACTGTTCTCAATATTTGAGGGAGTGCTCTATGAGATGTTCATGACTGTTCTCAATATTTGAGGGAGTGCTCTATGGGGATGTTCATGACTGTTCTCAGTATTTGAGAGAGTGCTCTATGAGATGTTCATGACTGTTCTCAGTATTTGAGAGAGTGCTCTATGAGATGTTCATGACTGTTCTCAGTATTTGAGAGAGTGCTCTATGAGATGTTCATGACTGTTCTCAGTATTTGAGAGAGTGCTCTATGGGGATGTTCATGACTGTTCTCAGTATTTGAGCGAGTGCTCTATGAGATGTTCATGACTGTTCTCAGTATTTGAGAGAGTGCTCTATGGGGATGTTCATGACTGTTCTCAGTATTTGAGTGAGTGCTCTATGGGGGATGTTTTGTGTCTTCTGGAATTCTTTAGGAGTTCGATGGGAATTACGGCCAAGGCCTAGAAATCTCTTTTCGTTAGTGTCGATGGTATTATGTAGCATTTTTAAAAGGTTTCTTTGTACATGATTGTAGTTGGTTGCTGTGTTTATTATGATACTTTATAAGAAAATTGTTTGTATAGCCACAATTGTAGTGGTTGTGTGTGTTATGAAACTTTTAAAGGAGATTTGTTTAGTAGGTGATTGTAGGTTGTTTGTTGTTGTGTTATTATGATAACTTTACTTTTAATTTAAAGGAAGATTTGTTTGTAGTAGGCCAACAGATTGTAGGTTGGGTTTGTTGTTGTGTTATTATGATAACTTTTAAAGGAAGATTTGTTTGTAGTAGGCTACAGATTGTAGGTTGGGTTTGTTGTTGTGTTATTTGATACTTCTAAAGGAAGATTGTTTGTAGTAGGCTAACAGATTGTAGTGGGTTTGTTTGTGTTATTATGATAACTTCTTAAAGGAAGATTTGTTTGTAGTAGGCTAACAGATTGTAGGTTGGGTTTGTTGTTGTGTTATTATGATAACTTCTTAAAGGAAGATTTGTTTGTAGTAGGCTAACAGATTGTAGGTTGGGTTTGTTGTTGTGTTATTATGATAACTTCTTAAAGGAAGATTTGTTTGTAGTAGGCTAACAGATTGTAGGTTGGGTTTGTTGTTGTGTTATTATGATAACTTCTTAAAGGAAGATTTGTTTGTAGTAGGCTAACAGATTGTAGGTTGGGTTAGTTAGCTGTTGTTGTTCCTCAGCTTCAAGGTTCACCAGTAGTGAGATTTTGTGTGTGTGTGTGTGACCCTTTTCCCATTATTAGGTAACCACTTTGTCTTCAGGGATGATGTCTAAACACGGCACCATGTGCATGCATTTTAAAAATTTCGTCTGCCCTCTACAGGACAGCAATGGCCTACATTTCCGAAAGGTGGAACGAGTTTTAACATGTGCGCAAGATGTTCTGCGTGCGTATTTCGCACCTGGGAACTTGGCTGTGGTCTCATCCAAAGGACTTTCAGGGGCATGGAGTCAATACTGATGTCAATTTCAAAGGAGAAATCCCCTAAGTCTTGGTCTCCTCTCCGTGGTGGCTCGAACCCACGACGTCAGATTACTTGTCCAAAATTCTAACCACTAGGCTACCACACCTCCCGTCCTTCCTTCTCTGTTGTAGGTTTATTTTTTTAAGTAGCCTACTTCTAGCAAGTAGTAGGTGTCAGTTGATGTTTAGTATGTAGTTGGGTAGATGGATTTTTTTACCATTGGATCATTTAACATTTAGTGTGCTGGTAAATCTCCTATCAATCATATAGAAGCATAAACTTAAATGGTACGGGCATGTCACAAGATCAGAAGGACAGCACTGTCCAAGGAGGAAGAAAAAGAGGCAGACCAAGGAAGAGATGGGAGGACAACATCAGCGAAAAGACAGGCCTAGAACTCAACAACATTTTGAGAAAGGCAGAACAAAGAGAGGAATGGAGGGAACTGGTTGTCAAGTCTTCAGGGGTGCCCCCACGGTTGCCAGACTAAGGGATAGATATATAGCGCTGGTTATACTTGTGCTCGTATGTCACTGTGTGTTGTGTCGAGTATGAATTTGTGGAGAAGCACGCAGATGCAGGATTATGACTTTCAAAAGTAAGGTCGTAAATCAATGAGCACATGTAGGCTAGCTAGATATATTCTTCAGCAGGTGATTCTACTTCTAGCTCTATTATCAACTGTATCTTCATACCTGGGGTTTTGAATTCCCGTTTAGAATAGCATTTTATCAGTAATTTCAGTTGCCACTCTTCAGTCCACTCAACTACTTTCTCTGTACTTTTTGCATAGTTTTCTTTTTGGTTTTGTTTTGTTTTTGGTTGCCTTTTTTGTTGTCTTTTGTAAGATACGTTTTGCTGAACATACAGGTCCAGAGAGAGAGAGAGAGATTATTTGATTTTGATTGATTGATTGATTTATTCTTTTATATCAAGGATAATGGAATAAGCACTCTTGTGCTTTTTTACATCCAGTCCCCGTGTGTCTGCAGTTTTGTAAATGTCATCTGTTCCAACCGGCACACGATGGCCTACTCTTACGAAAAGCGGAACAGGATTTAACATGTGCGCAAGATGTTCTGCGTGCGTTCTCACATGGGACCTCGGTTTAAAGTCTCCAAAGAGAGGAGAGAGAGAGAGAGAGAGAGAGAGAGAGAGAGAGAGAGAGAGAGAATGATGACTTATATGAGGGTTTTAAGAATGTGTGCAATTTTTATTATTCATATGACATAGACTAGCTATTTTAGACGAGATGAATTTTTTTTTTCTTTTACAGGATTGATCGCAGTTCTTATCACGTCACTCATTAATCTTAAAAATAATTCAGAATTCCGTTATTGGTGTGTGTGTGTGTGTGCACGCAAGTATGTGTTTGTGCACGCATGTGTGTGCGTGCGGTTGTGTGTGCGCATGAATATTAGGAAGCTTTAAGTCTGAGCAGGAAGACACTGCATAGGTCTATGAACTACATTGAAAAATCACCCCTTTTGCATAATGGCACATTGCCGGTTGTGTGCGATTTGCCAGCTGGTGGAATGAGGAGCTAACATTTTTTTAAAGTGCTTTGCATTGTCCTATGGTGCATATCTCTATTGGGTTGTGTGCAGGCTTGTGTGTCTGTGATGTATCCTTAACAGGTGTGCAAGTGTGACGTGTGTGTGTGTGTGTGTGTGTGTGTGTGGTGCGTGTGTGTGTTTGCATAGAGGATGTAAAGCATAGATTTCCTATGAGCTTTGTGATGACATGTTAAAACTCTTAGTCTCATAAAGCACTCAAAAGGACAGCAACATCCTACTCATGATTGATGAACCACTGGAAAGTGCAGTATCATCATGCCATACTTTCATAAGCTGAGCATGGTCAAAGGAAACCTTTTCTCTTTGCCCATGCACACTAGACACCTTAGGAGAATGCTTGTGTTTTGGTATTGCAGTGTTTTCATACAGGATACTTGGAAACACTACTCACAGAATTGTGTTTACTAGAGATTGCATCATAATTGCAGACGAAATTAACTTTTGACACACAATACAGTCATGTAAGAAAGATAATGCAACATACGTAACAATCATTTTCCAACACTATTCTCAAATTTCATGCAGATCTGTTTGATACTATGAGAGATATTACATTTTGAACATACCCACCGATTTCAGCTCATTTTGGCCAAATCCTTCCATGAACAGGAAGTTGATAGTGTCAGTTCACTCTATGAGACTAAGATGTTGGTTCTTTTTCATTCTTTGATGTTGGGTGTGTGTGTGGAGGGGGGGGGGCGTTGCTCTTAATCTTGATGAATTTATCTAAATTGAGATATGAAGTATTTGCAAAAACAGTTGCAAACCTGAAGAGTCTGTTTTGTATGAATGTTTGCACAAATAGCAGCTTTCGGTTAATAATGCATGCATTGATAATCAGTTGAGAAATATTGTTGCCTTAAGCTTGGTGTGTATGCTTTCTGCTTGTTTAGTTGTGTCATTTCAATGTTATCTGTATTGTTTCTTATCATTAGACACTATGTCAACTTGCAGACTGGTTTAGAGATAAAGTGAATTATATTTCTAACAGCATTGTTTGAGCATTGTTAAGTTGAGAAATGATATTCTTGCCTTATTAAGCTTGGTGTGTATGCTTTCTGCTTGTTTGGTTGTGTCATTTCAATGTTATCTGTATTGTTTCTTATCATTAGACACTATGTCAACTTGTAGACTGGTTTAGAAATAAAGTGAAATATATTTCTAACAGCATTGTTTGAGTATTGTTAAGTTGAGAAATGATATTCTTGCCTTAAGCTTGGTGTGTATGCTTTCTGCTTGTCATTTCAATGTTATCTGTATTGTTTCTTATCATTAGACACTATTTCAACTTGTAGACTGGTTTAGAGATAAAGTGAATTATATTTCTAACAGCATTGTTTGAGTATTGTTAAGTTGAGAAATGATATTCTTGCCTTAAGCTTGGTGTGTATGCTTTCTGCTTGTCATTTCAATGTTATCTGTATCATTTCTTATCATTAGACACTATGTCAACTTGTAGACTGGTTTAGAGATAAAGTGAATTATATTTCTAACAGCATTGTTTGAGTATTGTTAAGTTGAGAAATGATATTCTTGCCTTATTAAGCTTGGTGTGTATGCTTTCTGCTTGTCATTTCAATGTTATCTGTATCATTTCTTATCATTAGACACTATGTCAACTTGTAGACTGGTTTAGAGATAAAGTGAATTATATTTCTAACAGCATTGTTTGAGCATTGTTAAGTCGAGAAATATTGTTGCCTTTAGCTTGGTGTTTATGCTTTCTGCTTGTTTGGTTGTGTCATTTCAATGTTATCTGTATTGTTTCTTATCATTAGACACTATGTCAACTTGTAGACTGGTTTAGAGATAAAGTGAATATTTTTAACAGCATTGTTTGCATTATGTCAAATTTTGGTTATTAAAGATGATTTTGAATGGATTTGAAGATTTCTTTTGTGTTTTGTCTTGAGATCAGTCAGTGTGCTGGTAGGTGTTGATGGAACGATGACTAAAAGTTGATTTTATTGTAGGACACCTCCCCCACCCCCTCCCTTATCTTGTTTTATGGGTTTCACTGACCCAGCTTTTCACACTTTGTAAGAAAAAACAACAACTTGTGTCCCCCCCTCCCCCCCCGCATTCTAATCCCTGGATCATTGGTCTTACAAACCCTCTCTCTGTTCCCTTGCCTTCCTGAGGAGTCGAGATACAGCACTGATTTTTTCAGGCCCCGTTTCTTTGATGAGTCCAAGGTACACAGTGTGTGCTGGTTATGGTCATGTTTCCACAACCCACTGAACTGCCATGAATTACAGGACCTTTAACGTATGTATTAACATGTATATCACATGATGGCAATGAAGGCACTGGCATGACCCAGACCGAGGAGAGTGTGAAAGCCTTCATCCTTCATTCACCAGATGCAACTGCAGAGTTTCAAACAGCAAACCCACAGCTTCACCAACATACAGGATTGAAGTCAAACGCTCTTAACCACTCACTATAATGCATACTAGCATCCCACACCTGATTAAAAAAAAAAAAAAAAAGTGTCAACACTCTCTGTGATCTCATGGATCTAATGAAGCATTTCAATCTACTTCCAGGTTCAAAGTGCAAGAAGCCAGAGATGGACTTTGTCTAAATAACAAGTCACAACAGTTCAACGCTACCACTCGTGTAACACTTAGGTCAAACAGTAAAAATTATTAAAAAAAAAAGAATACTCTATGGATATTCAGTTTTTATTCCGAGTTCTTATGGTTATGTTCAGTGCTAGCTGATCAAACAACCTTGATTTACTGAGTTGTTGTATACCCCTTTAAGTCACAGAAGATTTCTCTGTGTGAAATTCGGGCTGCTCTCCCTGGAGAGAGCGTGTCGCCACAAGAGCAGCGCCACCCATTTTTTTCTTTTCCTGTCCGCAAATGTATTTGTTTCCCTAACAGTGGCTTTTTTCTGGATAAATTTGCCAGGGACAGCTCCCTTGTTGCCACGGGTTCTTTCACATGCGCTAAATAATTATGTGTAACACACAGAACCTCCGTTTATTGTCTTATCCAAAAGACTAGCACCCAGACCACCACCCATGGTCTAGTGGATGGGGGAAAGTTTCTGGCCCATACGGGAGATAAAACCATCACACTTCGGAACTGCACTTTTCGCTTTCTAGGCAAGGTGTACCTCTAGACCACCAATCCCATGTATTTAAACTATGATGCCATGCCATTTCCTTTCAGGCTACAATTGATGTCACTGATTGCGAGTGGAATACTACTATAAGCCATAACATTTTTTCTTCATATTTGATTAGTGACAGATGTGAAAAGCAATGTTGGATGATAAGTGATTAGGTTTAACCCTTTGCTGGGCACAGCAAAATCATTTGTCACCTTCCTGCCGGGCAGAGAAAATGGAGGTGGATGGCTTGTGAGTGGGTGTATGTATTTAACATGCAATAACTCTACAATGGTCAGATGGATTTTGATGAAATAAAAACAGCAAGATGCAGAAATGAATAAAGAAATTGCTAATACCCAATTTTTGTCATTATTTTTATTTTCTTTTAGAATTATAATGCATAAACACACAAAGTCATTGATTGGTTTGTGTGTGTTACAGTTAGCGTTGCAATAACTTTAGAATGCGCGCATGGATTTTGATTAAATAAAAACTAAAACATTAAGAAACAATTATAGAAAAGTTATTTTCAACCTACTGTTGGTTTTTTTAGTTTTTTTGATAAATGGTGCACGAACACATCGAACATTCCGACGATCGCCATTTTTGTTTACCGATGATCGCGATCAGCTTAACGTTTAAGTTTGAGCCGCTACCGTATCAAAATCCCAAATAGCAACCAAATAACAAAATATATCAAGTTCTGAACCATTGCCGAACTTGAAATCCACGATAATTTCCCCAAATCTAAGAGTAGAATTCAAAACGCGTATCGGCCGTGTTAGATTTGACGATCGATTTTCGTCTCGAACTTCGCCGTAGTCAAAGTCGTCTCTCTCACTTCAGTCAACAAACTCAGAAGTGCACACACTACTAGGATCGATTACATCGATATTTGAGCCTAGATACACATCTCACAGCGTCATATTTTCGGCATGGAAGCTGTAAAAACGATCGTAAATGTCGGGTTCGAAGATAGCATCCATCTTGGAAAAATTTGCGATTTTTTCCTCCAAAACTTGCAACAAACTCACTCCAATCGCCGCCATTTGTAATAAACATGCGGAAGTCTCGCGGGCAGTCTCGTGGCTTCTATATTCACGAGATTTGAAGCGAGATTGGCGGGAATTTCGACTGTATGATCGCTCTGAAGTGACGGTCGTGTCGCCGGGCGCTTTGGGGCGTTTTGCCCAAGGACAGGGTCGGGCGCTTTGGGGCGTTGTGCCCAGCAAAGGGTTAAGCCTACTTAAAAGACAGAAAACTTTTCAGGATATATTTGATGTGAATAACACTGTTGGAAAAAGATTTGGAATTGGAGTCACAAGGTTTACTAAAACAGGGTTCGCATGTTCCTCAAAACAATAAATGTTAGCTACATGTATCCATGTACACTGCCCTTCACTTTCATTTAGCCAAAAATCAACAGAATCCACTCACACTGAATAAAAATCAATCATCATCTTGATAACACATTATAATTCTCACAATCTCAAATTATAATTCTCACACTCACTTCCAGCACATTTTTCTGCTACGTCTATAGTACATCTGATGATCATGAACATACATACATGTAGTTGTACACACTCAAAACCTCCCACTGAACATTTCAACAGCTATCACATGGCAAAACTTCTGTTTCTCACTCCTTCTCCCCATACCCCTATCAGTATCACTCCAAGCCCTAACTAAGAACCTCATCAGCACATTTTAAACCCTCTTTGATTTTACCGCTCCCGAGTCCAAAAACTGATCCACAATAGTTTTTCCGGAATATGCCGTCAACTTATCTGGATGCACTGCAGTAAACTGGTGTATCCTGTCCAGGTTATAGCACACATTTTGTGGTACATGCGTTGCTTTTTCGACGGACATAGCTGCTTGATCAATGGGTACAGCTGTAGACCCTCGCTCTTGTGATGTTGACAACACTTGCGGAGCTGCTTCCACTTTGTTGGGTGGTTCTACTGGTGTGGTCGACTGGGCTTCAGCAGCAGCGGCAGCCATTTTGGCGGCTAGTTTCTGTTTGTTGTTTTGGTGCTCCATGAACATCATCATGTGCCGCTGGTTGAAGTTGATGGACTTGTCCACACACGTGTCTATGCACTGGATCTGGAGGACAGAGAAAACAAAAAGGGTCAAGGTTTTCGATTTTATGCAATACAACTGCTTTTGTCAGTTTGTATAGGTTTACTTTGAGTAACAGTGCGCGCATCATATACACAGCGTGTAGTATGTTGGCCCTATGACCCTTCATTTAGATCTTGCTCAGATATTTTCTGGTACTGCCAACAGCTGAGGATTGAAGAGCTGTTTCACACACACACACACACTTAGGACTTGAGTATAACTATAAGTATACATAACAGTATATATATAATATATATATATATATTATATATATATAAATATATATATATATATAATATATATATATAATATATTTATTCTTTTATATCGAGGATAATGGAATAAGCACTCGTGTGCTTTAATACATCCAGTCCCTGTGTGTATGCAGTGTTGTAAATCTTATGTCTCCACCGGCACACAATGGCCTTCTCTTACGAAAAGCGGAAGAGAATTTAAAGTGTGCGCAAGATATTCGGAGTGCGTTTGTACACGGGGCCTCAGTTTCATCTGAAGGACTTAAGGATATGAATTATATAATACAGAATTTTATAAAGTTATATCTTATATGTGTAACAGAGTGGACATTGGCCCATGTGATGTCCCATCTCTGCACAGCTTCTCGGGTGGGTACAGTCAGCCAGTTAGGACGTGACCTCTAAAAAGATGTTGCAATAATTCTACCTTTCACCATGAAAGTGAAATGTATGCAATGGAGGGCTTTTGACCACCACCCAAGGATTCAGAGCATCGCACAATTCGCAGGTGTGTCCCGATTTAGTAACACAATGCTGCGACAGGGCTCTGATCACATGGGAGATAATCTACTTACCACCCCATCACACATGTATTATAACAACACACACCTATAGTATCTACCTAGGCCTACCTGCCTACCAACCTACATTAGTTCTAACTTCTATGCAGTCACAGTACACATGCATGTATCATGTACATGTGCGCATTGCCATTAGCCTAGGTACAATGCATGTATAATACACGCACCTAAACATGTATAATACATCCATATATCATTTTATATGGACATATACCGTAAAATCCCTAGCATATGCCCCCCCCCCCCCCCTGTGCACTGATTTAGGGCAAAATTGGGGGTGGGCGTTTGCTAGGGATAGACCCCTTTGCACAAAGTAATTTTTGTGCTCAACCCTGTTATTGAAAGAATGCAACACCCCGAAAGCATGTAAGTTAGGTCGTGTGAGTAGAAGTGAAGGAAAATAGAAAAAAAGGGACTTTGAGGCAAAGAAGGCCAACAAGTTCCATTGCTTTCCGTTGTAGGTCCTTGTTTCCCAATACCCTGCCTTCAGATCTTTCATCTTCCAGATAATGCAGCACACCTTGGTCGACATGTTCAAATCTTTAGTACTGGTCCTTTTGACAGTTTCCGTTTTTGTTGACTTTTCCGTACTGCTGTTCAAGTCTATCTCTGTTTTTACTCCATTCCCTGATCCTCTTCCTATCCACAGAAAATTCATGGGCACACTCCGGAACATTCCCACCTGCTTCATTATCCAGATACTGGAGGGCTTCCAATTTGAAAGATACAGTGTAAGACTGTCGCTTGGCATTTTACAATCAGGAAGCGTCGTCAAAGTACTGGTACATCACTGACAGACAAAAGACGTCAGTGGAAAAAGCATGCCATAATTTTAAGTCACTTTGTTGGGGATGGGTTGGAGTGAGGAGAGGGGACAAAGAATAAGAAAGAAGGAAACACAAAAAGGTAAAGAAGGGGGAAAAGATGACTTTCAGAACAGTCTGCACAAATCCTAGTGAAAAAGAGTAAAGTCTCTTTGAAAAAAGCAGGGTGGGCGTTTGCTAGGTAGTTACCCCTGTGCACAACTTTTGGCCCAAAGTGGGGGGTGGGTGTTTGCTAGATGGTGGGCTTATGCTAGGGATTTCACGGTATATATGTTTCACACATAGGTAAAGGTAAAGTAAAAAGGTAAAGGTGTCCCATAACCTATGTGGCCGTAAGGGAGCGAGACATCAGGGACCTCAGCTTCTCTAGGGGCCAGCATATTCAGCGCGGCGCCCTTCTCCTCTCCCTCGTTACTTTACTATTACAGTTAAACTCCCCTGACCCTAAAGAGCGCAGGTACCCATCTACAGCTGGGTGAACTGGGGGGACTGTACTGAAGCCAAGATGTGCAAATGGTCACCCATCCAACTGGTAACCACGCTCAATACTGCTTAATAAACTTTGACTTGGGGAAAGCGAGTGCTCTGACCACTTAGCTATCCCGCCCCCTATAACTGTATAAGTATACATTATATGCCTGTATGTGTGTGTGTGTGTGTGTGTGTGTGTGTGTGTGTGTGTGTGTGTGTGTGTTTGTGTGTGCGTGCGTGTGTGCATGCGTGTGTACTGTGTCAATGTGCATTTTTATGTTTTATTTCAAGAATAATGGAATAAGCACTCATGAGCTTTTTTACATCTACTAATCCAGTCCCTGTGTGTACACAGTTCAGTAAATTTTGTCAACTGTTCCCACCGGCACACAATGGCCTACTCTTTTAAAAAGCGGAACTGGTGTTAACATGTGCATAAGATGTTCTGCGGCATAGGACCTTGGTTATTAGTCTCATCCAGGACTGACTTACATGTTGTTGTTGTGGTTTAATTTAAAGTCTATTCACACTTGGTGATATTAGACTAAACAATCAAACAAACAAACAAAAAACCTACCATAAAATATTTACAGAAGACTTGGAAATAATCCTAGCAACATCAGTAATTAACGTTTTTCTCAAAACTATGTTCAATGGTTCCCTTTGAATTTCAACGCCATTTTGTTTGTAAATTGAATTTAAAACTGAACATTGAAAAAGAATATGTTCACAAGATAATGGCTCAGAACAAGAGCAAGTTATATTACGGGAATATTTGGTCTTACATGTGTGTGTGTGTGTGTGTGTGTGTGTGTGTGTGTGTGTGTGTGTGTGTGGTGTTGTGTGTCATTGTGTGTGTGTGTCACTGTGTCAGTGTGTATGTGTGTCACTGTGTCAGTGTGTATGTGTGTCACTCTGTGTGTGTGTGTGTGTGTGTGTGTGTGTGTGTGTGTGTGTGTGTGTGTGTGTGTGGTATTATATATTGTATACATGTAAATAAATGAGTGTGTGTGTGTGTGTGTGTGTGTGTGTGTGTGTGTGTGTGTGTGTGTGGTGCGTGCATGTGTGTGCACACATGCCTATGCCCACGATTCAGAGCAAATACATAAAGAGCAAACAGTGAAACACTGAAACAGACATGTCTGTTTGTTCTTTCAGAATTATCAAGCCTGTGAACTCAGTTTATTTCAAATTCAATGTCACCCAGTAAAAGGAAATAATTTCAAACCAGGCAGTGCCAGTTTCAGTTACTATACATCCACACAGAATCATGAACATTATACTTTGTAATTCATGCCAGTATGGTCAGTATACACTAATTAATACAGATTAAACTGCATAGACATGAACTATTCATGAAGAATCCAACATACTCCCATGATTTCACTAGTATTGGGTTATGATTTTTATAAACTGGTAAAGCAAACTGCAAGTGAATATTTAGGGGGGGCAGAACTATCAATCATAGTAGGTTTTTTTTGTTGTTGTTGTTGTTTTTTTTTGGGGGGGAGGGGGAGGAGAGGATCTATCACTATTGATCAATCATTCTATCATCTATTGTGATGTACTATGAAGCAAGCTCCTGAATACAAATTTAAAATTAATTAAATGCAAAATTTACCACAGATCTTGGCTTTACCTTCAAAAAATGAAACATTGTTTTTACTATTTTAGGAATGACAATGAATCCCATAGTTCAGGTCCACCATTGGCATTGCAAAAGAAACTAGGGCTCTGGCTATATTGTTTTATTAATTTTGTTCGTTATGTTTTGTAAAATCATTACAATCCTAACTTGACAGCATACTTTTTAATTAATCAATATTTCATCATTTAATATGCTATTTATTGTTCCCCTCATTAAAATCTCAGTATTACTTTCCATGTAAAAATTTGATTTAAACACATGGATACATGTACACACACACAATGACACACAGACACAACACACCACACACACACACACACACGACACACACACAGAGTGACACACACACACAGTGACATACTGTCAATTGTCATACACAACTGTTTCACAGCACAAAATAAGCAAGTGGTTTTTAAATCAATTGATGGTCAAACTGCTTACCTCCTCTCCTGATGCTTTAGCATGGTTGAAGTTGGAAATACACCGCTCAAAGCACTGGCCAACTATCTTGTTGTACAACTCCAGAAACTCCTTCATCTACACAGATGTCAAGAACAGATTGATTGTATTATCAATCACATACTAACATAGACGTCATACTTAATTCATGTCACATTATATTTTGTAATCCACTCTCATGATAAACATGAATCACACTACAAAAACAACAAATTTTGTCAATTTCTGTCACAAAAAGCACTCTGATACTACTAATAGCAAAATAAATTTATAGGAGACACTGCACATGTGGTGTTGTGCTCTACCCTGGCAAACAGCTCAAATTTCACGCAGAGATATCTGCCATGACTGGATCTAAGCAGTATCTGATTATCTCTTTTTGATACAAATTTTAAATGTATCATGTATCTAGTATACATGTAAAAAATTGTGTAATTAATCTTATTTCAATTTATTATTAACATTATTTATCATGTTAATATTAATATAATGGAGAAACAGAACTGTACTTTTTGATTTACTTGAACTTTCTTGATTGCCCGAGTTTGTTTTGAAATGTGAACTTTATGCAGCTTATCAAGTTGGTAATAAGAAATAGGCTTAAGAGCGGTTTGTTATTACTTATAGTGCGCAATTCAGCATTGTTTAGGTGGCTTTGGGTCAAACTTGACAATAACATGATCTATTTATTTTATCTTTTTATATCGAGGATAATGGAATAAATACTCATGTGCTTTTTTACATCCAGTCTCCGTGTGTATGCAGTTTTGTAACTATTGTCATCTGTTCCCACCGGCCTACTATTCCGAAAAGCCGAACAGCATTTAACGTGTACGCAAGATGTTCTGCGTGCGTTCGCGCACGGGGCTTCGGTTTATAGTCTCATCCGAAGGACTTTTGGGTAGAGTGGAGTCAACACTGATGTTAACTCCAGGGGAAAAATCCCCTCGAACGGGAATCGAACCTGGGTCGTCAAATTGCGAGCGCAATGTTCTGACCACAAGGCTATCCCGTCCCCCATGGCATTAACGCACTGAGTACACCCAGACTTCTCGTGATTAAATTAGCGTCCCAGCAGAGATTTCCGATTTAGGGAGACACCGAGACATGTGATGTACGTACATTTAAAGAAGAAGAAGGAGAAGAAGAAATATATTCATAATGTATTAATTAATACATAATTGGTTAACAGGCTAGAAAAAGGACAGAAAAAGATCAACACTTAAATTGGTCGCAACCGACTGTATATGCACACGAAGAAAGCGATTTTTAACAAAAATCCTTCTTAAAGCGAACTTACTGTACGTTGCTGTGCTGCAACCATATCCATTTTGAAGGTCTGATTGTTGTATCGTCCAAAACTCCTAATTTAAATGGAAATTCAACCTGCAATGTCACATGGAGGCTACATGGATGGGATCTTATTTCGCTCTTGTTCCTAGAAGTAATATTCTCAAATAGTAATCAAGCTGCCTGTGGATTTTTGACTATACACAAAAAAGGTTGGAGCAAAACAGACCAAACTGGATTTACACACACACACACACGATACAATATCATGGCTTTCACTTGGCACATGCTTCACAAACTGCATTGTATTGAAAACAAAATGTAAGGCTAAAATTGAAAGATACAAATGACAAAAGGTAACCTCAAGGATTGCTTTTTATGATTATAGAACCAATATTTCGATGATTTTTAAAGCTAGTAGGCATACCTATCTACATCATCATCACACACAAAACTGACATTTTAATTTATTCCAGGGCACCTATCTCAAGGTTCACCAAGCTGTGTGTAAGTTTGAATGACAACAATGCTTTTATCAAAATATATGTGTATCAGTCCAATCATTTACAAGTTGTTGGCCACATTCTGTTTAATTGTACATTCTTTTTAATTTTCTGTGTGAAAGAACATTTAGAAGGTTACACATTGAAGTTTTGTTGTTTTTGTTGTTGTTGTGTTTTTTTAAAGTAACAATCTGGTGAAATGACGAGACACAAAACTGGACAGTTAACTGATTATTAAATTTTGCTGGTTAGCAAGGGCCATTTACCAGTATAATGTCAGCATTAATTTCATGCAGAATGCAATTTCATCAATGTTTGTTAGATTTAATTTTTGCATATGTATTTATGACATTTTTTTGTCCCTTCCCACTTTCAGATGTCTCACGGTAACTCCGATACTATGCAGATTATTAATCCGAAATAAGTGTGTGTTTTGTTTTTTTTCCTTGTTTTTAAACTGTATTTCCTCTTGAAATGGGCCTATGGGGCCAAGGACCACCTTGGAAGCTCTCATTGTCGCCTCAGTACAGTCATCATGACTGGGCCTTCATTGGGTGTATGACTGTATAGAATAGCTAACATGGCATTTGTTGCGAACTTGTGAAAGTTCCGTGTTTTCTAGTGAGACGCCCCCCCTCCCCCCCCCCCCCCCAAACACACACACACACACACACACACACACACACACACACACACACACACACACACACACACACACACACTGTTGCTAAAATCACGAGTTTATTTCTGTCATATGAAAAACTAAGCAAAGATTTCACACCCCACCTATTTTAGATAACTGTTATTATAATAATGAGGTCATCATCGTAGTCAGATGTTGGAGCATACACTTGGATGATGGTGAGATTCTGGGGTTTTGCAGAGACTCTGATTGAGATGAGTCTGCTGGATATTGGTGTGCAGTTGATGATGCTTGACACAATCTCTTTCCTGACAATGAAGCCTACTCCGTGTTGGTGTAGTTTCTCATCTCCACTGTACCATATTTTGTGGCCGTCTTGCGTGGTTGTTTCTCCGAAGCCAGTCCATCTGACTTCCGCAAGCCCTAGGATGTCCCATTTATACCTCTGTAATTCATGTGTGAGTTCCTGTACTCTTCCTGTTTGGTACAGAGTTCTAACATTCCATGTACCAATGGTTACCCCTTTAGCTGGAAGCTTTAGGGTTAGTTCTGCTCCAGTGGCATACTTGTCACTCCCACCCTGGAGGCTTGCAGTGGGTAGCGCGGTCGTTGTTGATCCGGGCCTCGACCGATCCGGCATGTGTTTCTGTTTTGCTTTTCTCATCATGTCCTTGCAGTGGGCTTGAGGAAGCTTGGTGGCGCCCATCTCCTCTCCAAGACTCCTACTGGTGATTAAGAATGCACCAGCCCCTCACAACGTTTCGCCCGCCAGTAGAAGCGGTTACCGGGGTGTGGGTGGGTTAAGGACCCGGACCCAGAAGTGAGAGTTGAGTGCCAAGTGAGGACCAGTGCTCCCGTCCATCCCGAGGGATGCTACTGCCAGGTTTACAAAGGTACCACCTCTCCTTAAGCACCCCATACACCCCATCCAAGTGTATGCTCCAACATCTGACTACGATGATGACCAGATAGAAGAATTCTATGAAGAACTTGAAAACGTCATCTCCAAAACGCCCAAAAAAGACATCCTTATTGTGGAAGGCGATTGGAATGCTAAGGTGGGACCTGATGCCTATGACACCTGGGCAGGAACCACAGGACGCTTTGGACTGGGAGAAACAAATGACAGAGGACAACGGCTGCTGGAATTCGCAAAGAAGCACAAACTAACTCTGGCTAACACACTCCACCCTCACAAGCCATCTAGAACATCAACCTGGCACTCACCAAATGGTCTGATTCATAATCAAATTGACTACATTCTGTCACCCCAAAGATTCAAATCCAGCATAAACAAGGCAAATACAAGAACATTCCCAGGAGCTGACATTGGCAGTGACCACGACCTTGTACTTACCACCATCAGGCTGAAACTGAAAGCAAAACAACAGCCAAAAAGCCCACGCATAAGATTCGACCTGGAAAAACTCAAAGACCCAACAGTGGTTGAGATCTTCCAAGCCAACATTGGAGGAAAGTTCGCCGCACTCACAGCCATTGACAATGATGTGAACACATTAGCCAACAACATCAAAGAAGTGCTAACGACAGCAGCAGAAGAAACATTAGGCAGAAGCAGAACAAAGAAACAACCCTGGGTGACAAATGAGGTTCTTGACCTCTGCGACAAAAGAAGAGAACTTAAGAAGCAAAAGTTCACAAGTCAAGAAGCCAACAACAAGTACATGGATAGCCACAGAGAAGTGAGGAAAAAGATGAGAGAAGCCAAAGAAGCGTGGATAGAAGAACAATGCAACAACATCGAAGATGGAATGGCCAAGGGAAACAGCAAAACAGCTTACAACACTCTGAAAGCACTAACGAAAACCACACAGCCTAAAGCCTCTGTTATTGAAGATAAAGAAGGAAATCTTTTAACGGAAAACAATGCCATCCTCCAGCGCTGGACAGAATACTGTGAGGGATTGTATAACTACCCACTACGCCCAGATACCAACATAGTTTCCAACAAACCCCCTGAACACCAAGATAAAGACCCACCAATACTAAGGTGTGAAGTAGACACAGCTATTAAGCAATTGAAGAAGGGGAAGTCCCCTGGAATCGATAACATCCCAGCTGAACTCATAAAAAATGGAGGGAATGAAACAGCAAGGCGATTCACAGATCTTTGTCAGAAGATCCACGACACCAAAGAATGGCCAAAAGAATGGACACAGTCTCTTGTAATACCCCTGCCAAAGAAAGGAAACCTCAAGCAATGCCAGAACTACAGAACCATCAGTCTCATAAGCCATCCTAGCAAGATCATGCTGCAGGTAGTCCTCAACAGACTGAAAAACCAAGCAGAAAAACTCCTGGCAGAAGAACAAGCGGGCTTTAGACCAAAACGCAGCACAATGGAACAAATTTTCAACCTGAGAATTCTGATAGAGAAGCATCTCCAACACCAAAAAGACTTGTACCACAATTTTATAGACTTCAAAAAGGCCTTTGACAGGGTATGGCATGACGGCCTCTGGCAAGTACTCAGGCACTTCAACATTGACAACTGCCTAATTGAAGTCATCAAGGCTCTGTACGAGAATGCAAGAAGTGCAGTTTTCATGAACAACCACGTGGGCGAGTTCTTCAAGACCACGGTTGGAGTCCGCCAGGGCTGCCTTCTCTCACCTGTACTCTTCAACCTCTTCCTCGAAAACATCATGACAGAGACACTGCAAAACCACCACACTTCCATCTCCATTGGTGGAAGACCCCTTTGCAACCTCAGATTTGCAGATGACATTGACCTCATGGGCAGCAGCAAACAAGAACTGCAAATCCTCACAGACAGTCTAACAGACCGAGCGAGCGCATACGGCATGGAGGTCAGTACAGAGAAATCGAAGATCATGGTCAACAGCGCGAGTAATGACAGCACGGAAATAAAGATGAATGGAGAAATATTGGAAGAGGTGAGCCAATTCAAATACTTAGGCTCCATCCTAACAAAAGATGGCACATCAAACAATGAGGTGAAAGCTCGCATTGCAACAGCAACATCTGCTCTAGTCAGACTCCAGAGGATCATCAGAAGCAACAACATCAGCTTCTGCACCAAATACCACCTCTACAAATCCCTCGTAATATCTATCCTCCTATATGGCTGTGAATCATGGACTCTGACAGCAGAGTTAGAGAGAAGAATCCAAGCATTCGAGAACAAGTGCCACAGAAGACTCCTCAAAATATCATACAAAGAACACAAGACCAATAACTATGTGAAAGAGGAAATCAAAAAGCGTGTGGGCCCCCAAGAGCCTTTGCTCTCCACCATAAAGAGGAGAAAGCTGATGTGGTTTGGTCACACCACAAGACACAACACCCTAGCAAAAACCATCTTGCAAGGAACAGTCGAGGGCAAAAGAAGAAGAGGCCGCCAAAAGAAATCATGGGTTGACAACATCAAAGACTGGACTGCCCAACCCCTGCAACGCCTCCTACTAGCCACACAGGATCGTGAAGCATGGAAAAAGATCTCCGTTGCGTCTTCTCTCATGTCCCCCCTACGTCCTTTGGGACATGGGACTGAGTGAGTGAGTGAGTGATAATAATGAGGTAGTTCCTGTTCTTTAAAACAAACAGCCAAACAAACAGCATTCATGTGCAAGCTTAACTGACGTTACTCTTTATGGGCTGTGCTTCTTGTTGCCAGTTTCACACCGTCCTCTAGATCTAGCACCAATGAGGATTATAGGCTAAAGCATAGCTGCTTTTTGCATATGCAAACGAATTTGTAAACAGGTCAACCATTTACAGATAATTTAGTTGAGGCGTTAGGAACGACAGTAACCCAAAACCGCATTTCACACGTTTCACAGTGTTTTGCCAGGTTTTGTTGATCATCAGATAAATGTGTTTATCGAAAATTTTCAAATAATACTACGCAATGGGAAAAGACGGAGGACCTTTCACATCTAATCAAATTTTGCTTCGTCTGACATTTTGGCCGTTTGCAATCGTTACGGTGGCCCTGCCATCGCTGTCGTTGGCGATATGTTTCCTCACGGCTTACTTTTTTCGCTTTGACGACGTCAATGGAACAATGTGCGAGGTAAGTTTGATTTGAGGTGAAGAAAGAAATGATTTGATAGATGCGCCAGCATGCTTCTAATGTTCTATTGTATTTTTTAGTATGATTACACACTAGTTACCACATGACTTTTGGTGTACAACATACACTATTCTCTCTCTCTCTCTCTCTCTCTCTCTCTCTCTCTCTCTCTCTCTGAAATCAATACGACAAAATGGCAACACACTTGCAGGTCAACTCAAGTTTATAGTGGTACAGTCTAGATGACAAATACATGTGTGCACATGCACCTACACACACACACACACACACACACACACACACACACACACACACACACACACACACACACACACACACTCAGAGAACATCTTGCACACACATTAAATCATGTTCTGCTTTTCCTAAGAGTAGGCCATTATGTGCTGGTGGGAACAGATGACAAGATTGACAAAACTGCATACACACGGGGACTGGATGTAAAAAAGCACATGAGTGCTTATTCCATTATCCTTGATATATGAAATAAAATAAAAATACACACACACACACACCACACACACACACACACACACACACAATGAATCTTGTTCAAAGGGATTTTTCCTCCAAAGTTAACATCAGTGCTGACACCCCCCTCCCCCCCCCCCCCCCAAAAAAAAAAAAGTCTTTCGGAAGAGACTATAATCTGAGGTCCTGTGTGTGAACGCATGCAGAACATTTTGCTTACACAGTAAAACCCTTTCTACTTTTTGGAAAAGAGTAGGCCATTATGTGTTGGTGGGAACAGATGACAAAATTTACAAAACTGTGTACACACGGGGAATGGATGTAAAAATAAGCACATGAGAACTTAATCAATCCATTATTCTTGAAATAAAAGAAGGGGGAAAAAAAGGAGGTACACACATACACACACAGATATTTATTCTGCTCATGTAGACTTGAGTGTGGTGACTTGACTGTATACACACACACACAGTGACACACACACACACACACACACACACACACACACACACACACACACACACACACAGTGACACACACACACAGTGACACACACACAATGACACACACACACACACACACACACACACACACACACACACACACACACACACACACACACACACACAGTGACACACACAGTGACACACACACACACAGTGACACACACATACATACACACACACACACACACACACACACATGCTATATATATATATATATATATATATATATATATATATATATATATATATATATATATATATAATACACACACACACACTGCAAGATTTAATTCACCTTTAATCCCTCTTGGGGCATGGAGGATTTTGAACAATTAACAAAATTAGCTGTAAGTGTAACAATATGTATACGTGTGTAATGTGCATTGACAAAAACATTTACAACACTGCATGTGACAAAAATTATATAAAACACACACATGACAGAGTCACATACAGTCACACACACACACACACACACACACACACACACACACACACACACACACACACACACACACACACAGTGACACACAGTGACACACACACACACCACACACACACACACACACACACACACACACACACACACACACACACACAGTGACACACACACACACACAGTGACACACACACAGTGACACACACACACACAGTGACACACACACACACACACACACACACAGTGACACACACACACACACACACACACACAGACACACACACTTACACGCACGCACACACTGTATGTGGAATAAAACTTAATAGTTAATACGCATCACACACTCATTCAAGGTCAGACCGGATGTAAAAAGCATGTGACCATTATCCTCAAAATAGAATACTGATATTAATAAAAACTATGATCATTAATGGATGAATTTTAAAACAAAGTACTCGTGTAGTGTAAAAATGGTTGATAATGGAAACAGACTGAGTGCTACTGATAGTGACATATTTGTGATAGTGTATAGTTAATCTTAGTTAATGTGGAAATCATCAAAAGTGGCCTTCCATTTAATTGATTTAGAGGGCAAGTAATATTATGTTCCTTCATTAAATATAGTGTACACTTACATCTGTAAAATTAGTATTATGCCACTATACTGCTAAAATTCAAAGTACTTGTCACCTTTGTTATGTTTAGTATTCCTTTTCAGGACGTCTTGATTTTAGTTTTTACCCCATTTCTTGTTTCTGGTTCACTGCAATACCCATAAAATTTGGGTTTAGTCTTTAATAATAATAATAATAATAATACATGGAATTTGTATAGTGCTATATCTTGCAAAAACAAATCAAAGCGCTTGCATTCAACCTACACGACGCACAATCAGCAACTATTTACAGTTTTGACAAATTCGAATGTACACACACACGCACGCACGCACGCCACGCCACCGCAGCACACACACCTACAAACGTAGAGCTCATTCAAATCAAATCCAGCAACAAAGACCTTAACAGAACATGACATCAGTTTTAAATCAAATGCCTTGACATGGCACCCACTTAGTTGCAGCAAATTGTTTCCAAGGGGATTTTGGCTCAGGAGTAGTTCCCCTATGGGGATGCCAGGGGCCTGTCACTATAAATAATTTTAAAATATAAAATTTTAGCATCCCCACCTTCTGGAAATTCTGCACTAGAAATTCCCTCTTTTTTATCACTCTTTGTTTCTGCCTTGTTCTTTTTTTTCCTGATACACCTTTCTTGTCTATTTTCTGCCTTTTTTGTCAATTCACTTGACTTTTTTTTCCAGAAAGACTTCAAATAAACAATTCAACCCAGCTGAAGTCAGGTGCGCTGGGCCTGACTTGTCAGTTTCCACTTGTCAGGCACTTAATGGCAGCAAAATACATTTTTGCTTGAATAATATGTCAGACAACAACAATAATTGCTGTCTGAGTGTTTGAAGAACACTTGAGAAGAAATCCTGAAGTACATGTAGTTGTACACCATTGATTAAAGAAAAGAAGAAAAGGAAACAGAGAGAAGGGTAGAAAAGAGGATATTTCTGTGCTTACTTTTTGTAGGGCAATTTCTTTCTAGACAGTATAATTCACACAGGTCTTTAAAGAGAGAGAGAGAGAGAGAGAGAGAGAGAGAAGAGAGAGAGAGAGAGAGAGAGAGAGAGAGAGAGAGAGGGTGGGTGGAGAGAGAGGGAGAGAGAGAGAGAGAGAGAGGGAGAGAGAGAGAGAGAATGAATGAATGAATGAATGAACATTTTGAATGAACATTTTTATTGAGGGAAAAGATTAAGCACAATGGTGGCTTGTTTTCATAAGTGAATCAATCAACCAGTCAATCCAAATGCGTAATTCAAGTATAAAGCTATGAAAATCAAAATTTGGTGAATAAATCAACCAATCGTATGATTTGAGCATAAAGCTATAACATTTGAAAAGAGAGAGAGGGAGGGAATGAGAGGAATAAGGTGCGGGCTGTTATTATCTTTTTCAGCTCCTGAAGAGGGTAAGAAGAAATGGACAAAGAAAAGAGAAAAATAGAATAGAGGGAAAGAGGGAGAGGAGGAGCAAGAGGAGGGGGAAGAGGAGAGAGAGAGAAAAAATGAAAGGATCAGGGAAACAATAAGAACTACAATTATGCAAGTTAGTACCTACTTATGTCAAGTGAGCAAAATCATAACATACACAAGATTATACAAAGGTTTCATCATAAATCTGAAATATAATGTGCACCTAGACAGTTCAGTGAAATAGAAACGCTTTACATAAGAGACAGACATAATGGTGGGGGGAAGAGAGAAAAGGTGGGGAAGGGGGAAAAGAAGAATAGGAGAGAGAGGGGGGAGAGGAGGAGTGAGGTAGAGAGGGAGAGGGGGAGAGAGAGAGAGAGAGAGAGAGAGACAGACAGACAGACAGACAGACAGACAGACAGACAGACAGACAGACAGACAGACAGACAGACAGACAGACAACAGAAGGGAAAAATAGAACAGACAGGGAGACAGTAGAACAGGCAGAGAGATAGGCAGGAAGACAGAGAGACAAAAGACAACCCTGGAGCGAGAGGGGTGTAGAGAGGGGAGGGTGGGGGGAGGGAAAGAGAAGGAGGCAAGAATAAAGAGGGGACAAAAGTATTGGGGGGTGGTGGTTAAGAGTTGACATAATACTTACACATGATTGAAATTACATGATACTAGTTATTAATGGTGTTGCAAATTAAGAGAGAGAGAGAGAGAGAGAGAGAGAGAGAGAGAGAGAGAGAGAGAGAGAGAGAGAGAGAGAGAGAGAGAGAGAGAGACTTTGACATGAATTTAATATTCTTTGCAGAGACTAGTGTTTATTTTACTTCAAGAAATAAAGGGGCTGAATACATTGGTTGGGGTTGGGATGGTTTGTTGTTGTTGCTGTTGTTGATTTTTTATCTGGAAGATAAAAAAATACTGTAGATTGTTTACTGATCGCTGTTCAGTTTGACTTGAGTTTTCCCTTAGTTAACTAGCCGATCCAGGGACGAATGAAATCAGATATAATATATATATATTATATATATCTCATATTGATGTTTTATTGCTTATAAATTTCAAATATTTGTTTAGCTGTTTATACCCTCACTCTGTCTGCCAAGGACCCAGTCATCCAGACAGCCACCAAGCCAGCCTGTTGTTGATAATTCATTTTAAATAGATTTTGTAGCTTCTTCAGGGTTTTTTTTTCTTCTCAAAGTGCAAGTTTATTTTTGGTCCATGTTTTTGCATGATTCTTTTTGTTCAAATGATTTCTTTCTTTTTCTTTTTTTTTGTAAGAAACAGGTGATCGCTAAAGGTGTGTTTTAAAATTATCTGTTAATTACTGTTTCGATTTATTCATGATTTCCAGATGCTGACAGTCTGATTTACAAGACCATGGTAAAAGTTCTGTTTATCACTTTCAGGGTTCGCGCTAGGATTTTTTAAAACCGGTACTGCGAGTTGCCATTTCAGAGATATCTTGACCAACTCCCCTAAAATCGGTCCCCAGAAAATAAAATCTGGTACGTACTGTGAACAAAACGAAACTATTCAGTGGGGGAGGGGGGGGGATTGTTCAGCAGCAAAACTAAATCTAAATTGAACGCAAATCTCTCAGACTTTGTCGTGCTGCTGCCACTCGCTTCTTGGGCACGAAGCCACGCAGGAAATAGGATTTTTTTTCTAGCGCCTGTGCCACTGTCCGTGTCAGTCCGTTGTTTTGCATGGCATCATTCGTGAGACTTGTATTCTTCTTTCTCGTTTCTATGCTTAGCGCTCATCTTGATCTTTCGTTCAATTTAGATTTAGTTTTCGACTCTTCTATCTCAAAGCAACGGGCAAATTCATAGTCAAAGACCCTCCACTTTTCGCTTTTCGTAAGAGCAGGCCATCCTGTGCCGGTGGGAACAGATGACATTTACAAAACTGCATACACATGGGGACTGGATATAAAAAGCACAGGAGTGCTTATTCCATTATCCTCTATATAAAAAAATTAAAAGAATAAAGATTAAATAAATCTAGGCCCCATTTACTAATTGTGAATGGAAGTTACTGTCATGCCGAGAAGAGCGCGAAGATCTATTCTTTCACAGTAAAGCTTGCTGTTCTGCGTGCTAAGGCTAATGAGGCTGGCGGAAAAGATGTTCGTCGGAAGGGGTGGTGGTAGGAAGGGGTAGGTGCGTAAGCACAGTACAGGCGCATGACAGACTGTCAGAAAATGTCACTTCAGACTTTTTTTGAGACGGAAATCTAATCGGTCACAGGCAAACAGAATCGGTACGCGGTACCGGCTGCTTCGAAAATTGTCGGTATTCCCTGTTTACAATCGGTAAAATACCGACAATTACCGGTTATCGCGAACCCTGACTTTATGTGATATTTTATCAGAAAATACAAATAGCCAGTAATGGCAGTATTTTTTGTTCTTAAGTGTCACTGGTCTCAGTGGTTTATTGATCTAATTATTAAGTTCTTGTTGTGGTTTTATTTCGTAGGTCATTGGCTTTATGATGTAATCCTAAATAATTGTTAAGTAAACTGTATACTAATTTTTTTTTTTTTTTTTTTTTGCAGGCAAACTGACCTGCAAAATGAGAAATTAACTGAGTTTCTTTTTCATGACAATTTTTGTTTGTAAACAAATTTATTGAATCAATGTGATATTGAAAAAGAAAAAAGGTGGTATTTTCATGTTGGTCTTGTATCTAAGTAACATAGTATTGTTTTAGGCTAAAGGACCTCAATATCGACAGCTGGTAAGAAAACACCTCTTGCACTGTGTGTGTGTTGTCTGTGATAACAGTTCTGTCAAGTGTCTTTAACTTTCTGTCTAGGAACTGTAAATGTAACATTCAACAGAGATGAAGATGCCTCGCCCCCCCCCCCCTTTTTTTTTTGACAACAGTGCATCCATGCAGGTTGGAGTATACATTAGCCTGATTAGCTTTAGTATATAATCTCTATTTGAGTTATGGTGTTCATTGTCACAATGTCAGGAAATTCCATTTTCTCTGTGGAAAAGCAGTTGTCTGTTATGTTTAAAGTTTGATGGATTTTGTGATCTTACCCTGATGCAAGTTTAGTTTCAGACATTATCATTATTTTTAATGTCAAACTCTGTTTATGAGTACAGGTTTTTTCTTCTTTTTATTGAACAGAGTCACATGTTGCATAACACTTAAGAGGTAATAGAAGGAAGGAGCTGGGATTTAAAGGAAAGAAAAGAGAAAAAGGGGTGGGGAGGGGACAGGATTTACAAAAGGAAATTAGAGGGGGGGGGGGGGGGGGGCAGGGAGGTAAAACCTTCAAATTATAAAAAAAATTGTAAAGAAGTGGGCAACATTAATTTGTATAGTTGTAGAGCTCTGTAAGTGTAACCTGTTTTATTTGAGGCTTAGCAAAACTTTTAAAATTCTTTTCTTTATGATATAATTTATTAGTACTAGAATTTCTTGGTGTATACTAACAGTAGCAAAATCTATGATTCATAAGTGGAAAATGCTGACTGAATTCACTGTCCAAAAAGAACCCCAGTCTGACCAACTTGTAACTGATCATTATTGAGGTTTGGATGTTTTCTATTATAGTATTTAATCTTATCAACATCTGCACTGTACTGTTGTGTGTGACTGTGAGTGGTCTTTGAACTTTCTCATTAAAAATCTTCATTGTGTGGTTTAACACCTGAAGTGTATACATGGGAGTGTGTGTGTGTGTGTGTGTGTGTGTGTGTGTGTGTGTGTGTGTGTGTGTGTGTGTGTGTGTGCGTGTCGTGTGTGTCTGCGTGTGTGTGTGTGTGTATGTGTGTTGTGTGTGTTGTGTGGTGTGTCACTCTGTGTTGTATGTGTCACTGTGTGCGTGTGTACACATACACGCACATGTGTGTATGCATGTATACAATTATTTAAAAGTTTTTTTTAATGATTATTCAGTCATGATTAATTAAGCTTTTTCTCAGTGTGTGTGTGTGTGTGTGTGTGTGTGTGTGTGTGTGTGTGTGTGTGTGTGTGTGTGTGTGTGTGTGTGTGGTGTGATAGAGAGAGAGAGAGAGAGAGAGAGAGAGAGAGACAGACAGACAGACAGACAGACAGACAGACAGACAGACAGACAGACAGACAGACAGACAGACAGACAGACAGACAGACAGACACACAGACAGAGAGAGAGAGGAGAGAGAGAGGGAGAAGAGAGAGAGAGAGAGAGAGAGAGAGAGAGAGAGAGAGAGAGAGAGAGAGAGAGAGAGGTATCCATATTTGCATTTGTGTGACTATGTTAGTATGTCAAAAGTATGAGCACGTGCATATACATATATATCTATATGTTTTTATAAATGTGGATGTGAGTGAGTGTACACATTGTGCCTGCATGCGTCTGTGCAGGCATATATTTAAATACATGTGGTTACACATTTATAATTCTTATTGGGACTCTGTCTAGTATTGAGTGTCCTGGTTTGCAATATAACTATTTTCTGGCCCTCTTTACTCACAATTTCAGTCAAGTACATAAACAAAAAACTGTGGTTATCATTTTTTGTGAAGTCCAACAACTTTGATTATAAAATGCAGAGATGTTATTTCTAGATCCCTATAGTATCAAGTACAAAAAAAACAACAAAAAACTGGTTATTTTTGTGAAGTTTTACAACTTTGATTATAAAATGCAAAGATGTTATTTCTAGATTCATATAGTATCAAGTAAAAAGAACAACAACTGTGGTTATCATTTTTGTGAAGTCCTACAACTTTGATTATAAAATGCAAAGATGCTACCTCTAGGTCCCTATAGTATAGAGTAGCCTGATGAATATCTTGCAGAGAATTTATCTTGTGTTGACTGAAGGTGACAGTGCTATGTAATGCAATACAATTATTTTTGAAATATAGTTCAGTACAGTACACTACAGTATAATACATGTATACACGTGTACATTAATACAAAATGCAAGCTGAGCCATCTGTTTCACTTTCAGTTTGTCCACTTCATTGACTGGTATAACAAATTATTATTATTAAGTTAACTGTTAACTTGTGTGTGTGTGTGTGTGTGTGTGTATGTGTGTGTGTGTGTGTGTGTGTGTGTGTGTGTGTGTGTGTGTGTGTGTGTGTGGTGTGTGTGTGTGTGTGTGTGTGTGTGTGTGTGTGTGTGTGTGTGTGTGTGTGTGTGTGTGTGAAAAAACGATGCTGCTGCAAGAGACCATGCTTGATTCCATGAAATAATTAATTTGAGCACAATCCTAAAAGTGATTCATGATTGTGATCCATGGATGAAGCTCTATCATTCATAAGACAAGGACTGTCTTCCCGAGGTAGAGTAAGAAAACAATTCTTACTGCCTGGTTTAAAGTTCATTCAGAGTGTTGTGTGAAGGCCATAGTTCTACCTACTATCTGTCTTTTTTGTGAAGTTGTTAAACTGCTTTTTACATTTATTCATAATGGTGTGTTGTGTGTTGTTGTGTGTGTGTGTGTGTTGTGTGTGTGTGTGTGTGTGTGTGTGTTGTGTTGTGTGTGTGTGTGTGTGTGAGTGTGTGTGTGAGTGAGTGTGTGTGTGTGTGTGTGTGTGTGTGTGTGTGTGTGTGTGTGTGTGTGTGTGTGTGTGTGTGTGTGTGTGTGTGTGTGTGAGTGAGTGAGTGAGTGTGTGTGTGTGTGTGAGTGTGTGTGTGAGTGTGTGATATGAGTGTGTGTGTGTGTGTGTGTGTGTGTGTGTGTGTGTGTGTGTGTGTGTGTGTGTGTGTGTGTGTGTGTGTGTGTGTTTGAATTTTGCTTTTGCAGTATTGTATTAACTGTGTAATTTCTCACATCGTTTTGATTCTGATTTTCTTCCAGACTGAGATATTATTTCTCAGTGCTTTTTCTCCAGCAGTGTTAACAATGTAAAATAGTGCAGCAAAAATCAGAATTCTGTGGTAGTGTTGAATTGTGCTGTTTTATAAGTTATGATGAATTCATATTTAAATTATGGGTATTAACAGTATTAATTTAGCCTCTAATTTCTAAATTAGTAAATATCTTGAAATTCATTTTTTAAAATGTGAAATGGTAAATACAATACAATACATGTAAATTCTGTTTCTGCTCAACCTGTAAAACAATTATTGAATTAATGGCATCGATATGCCATGTGATGAAAAATATTAGTATGTAGATTGAAATACAGATCATATAATATATTATCAATATATATGATTTACAAATTAGATATTATATTTACACTCTCTAAGCCGTGTGTTAGTTCAGTCTGCTCTTTCTCAAGTGGCATATCCTTCATGCCTGCTAAACTGTTGTTACACCTGACTACAAAGCAACAACTTTCCGTGCACATGGTCGCACATGTATGTGCTCCTCTCTCTCCACTCCCTTCTCTTCTCTTCTCTCTCCTCTCTCTCTCTCTCTCTCTCTCTCTTGTGTCATTGTCTGTCTGTCTGTCTGTCTGTCTGTCTGTCTGTCTGTCTGTCTCTCTCTCTCTCTCTCTCTTTGCTGTCTGTATTTCTCTTTGTCTGTCTCACTGTTTCAGGTTATCAGTATCTTTTTTTTTCTTTTTCTTTTTGTCTGTGTGTCTCTCTGTATCAACTTGTTAATGTAAATTTATGATTTTTCAGTTCTTCATAGTGGTACTTCCCAGTAAGGTTGACACAGACTGTGTTTGAACAGTGTTCACACCTGAAATTCAGGCATTTCACATTTTGCCATCAGTAGGAAAAAACAAACAAACCCTGTCCCCCTCCCTCCCTCCCCCACCTTGGCCTCTGCAAGTTCTGGAAAATTGACATTCTGTTTTTACGTCTGCAGATCATACAGAAATTTATGGCCCTGGGCCCCATCCCCTTCCTTAGCCCAAATGGTGATAGTATTCTGTTTTTGTGTCTGCACAGGTGAAGAATTTCATTCCCTCCATCAGTGCTGTGACAGGCATCACCCCACAGACCTACCTGTGGCGCATAGGCATTGCTCTCCATGCAACCCCGCGCCTGGTGGTCTGCTTCCTCCACTACAACCGCTACCTGCAGCGCGTGGGGCAGGTAGAGAAGAGTCAGCAGGGCCTCTTCCGCTCGCTGATACGCCTCAACTTCTGGCTCAGCCTGGTGGAGAACATGGCGCTGATCATCGTCTCCTTCGTCTCCAACCGGGAGAACTACCGTGAGTTTGTTTGAGGAATGAATGGATGCAGTACTATGATTTTTGAATGCAAAAAAAGAAGCCTTGTATGATCACTGTGTCTTACTCTTAGTGGAAATACAGTGAAAAGAAGTTGAAAGTCTGTGTTGACTACCTATTTATATTCTGGTGATAATCATGATAAGAGGTCATTTATTTAGTGCCTATCGTAGGATCCAAAAATCTCTAGGTGCTGTACAATTTTTTTCTCTATCCCTATACTCTTGACTCTATATATTCTCTTTTGCTTTGGTAGTACCTGGTTTGTATACTATGTACATACATGTGCACTTGCATTTGTCTAATATACATGTATGCATGTATATATATTCTTGTATGCACCTGTGAATTTGATTTTTTTTATATCAGGGATGGCTTTTTTATATTTTTTTAATTAAAAAAAAATAAATTTGATTTTGTGTTGTATGGGTTGTGTGCAGCTGTGCATGAGAAGGTGTTCATCGTTTTCATGGTGACCACGCTGACCTACATGCTCTGCAACATCATCTGCTTCAAAATGTCCAGTGATGACCCCATGACACCAGATGTAAGAACTGCAAACACTCTTTTTATTGATCCTTTTTTTTCTGTTTGTTTTTCTCTGTTTTTTTTTGTTTGTTTATTCTTTGTATCCTACCTGTTTTTTGGGAAAAACTGGAAGCTAGTGTGTGTGTGTGTGTGTGTGTGTGTGTGTGTGTGTGTGTGTGTGTGTGTGTGTGGAGAGTTGAGGGGGTGTTACAATGGGGATCGGGGTAAAAATGTGTGTATGTGTAGTGGATAGGTGACCTAGAGGTGATACACCTGCCTAGAAAGTGAAAAGTGCGGGTTTCAAGTGTGTGGTGGTTTGTGCCCGAACCTTTTCCCCCACCCACTTGACCGTGAGTGGTGGTCTGGGTGCTACTCTTTTGGATGAGACGATAAACTGAGCTCCCATGTGTAGCATACATTTAGTGCATATAAAAGAACCTATGGCAACGAAAAGTTTTCCCTGACAAAATTCTTTAGAAAAAAGCCACTCTGATAGGGAAACAATTATACACATGCAGACAGGAAAAGAAAAAAAAAAAAAGGGTGGCGCTGCTCTTGTGGCGGTATGCTCTTCCCAGGGAGAATAGCCCAAATTTCACTCAGAGAACTCTGCTGTGACTTAAAGGGTTATATACAGTGCACGCGCGTGCGCGTGCACACACACACACACACACACACACTACACTATACACACACACACACACTACACACTACACACTACACACTACACACACACACACACACACACACACACACACACACACAAAAAGTCCATGCACACCCATTTCGAAAATTTCAGATAAGATTTTGATCAACAGACACTGAGAAGTGAAATAAATCAGTACCACCTTTTTTTTCCATCAACATCTGCATATAAATAAATGGTGGCCCCTTTTTCCAGGAGGTGAGGTCCTACTTCTGGAAGAAAACCCTGTTTGCCACCACCATGACGGCCACTGTGGGCTTGGTCTACTTCTACCTGAGGCATCGCCTTCTGTGTGAACCTGGGGTAAGCTGTTGGGAAGTAGTCATCCCCAGAGGCTTTTTTTGGTCTGTCGCTTGTTTGATTTTTGTTTTGATAGCTTAACTATGGTAAAAAGGTAAAAGGTAAAGGTGTCCCATAACCTAGGCGGTCGTAGGGCAGCGAGGCTTCAGAGACCTCAGCTTCTCTAGGGGCCAGCATATTTAGAGCGGCACCCATCTCCTCTCCCTTGCTGCTTAACCTTCCGTGACTCTAAAGAGGGCAGGTACCTATTTACAGCTGGGTGAACCGGGGGAACTGTACTGAAGCCAAGGTGCGCAAACGGTCACCCATCCAACTGGTAACCACACTCGACGCTGCTTGACTTGGGGAAAGCGAGCACTGTGACCACTTAGCTATCCTGCCTCATTGACTATGGTATAGTTTACATACCGTAGACTCTCAAACCTTGGGAATATATATATTTTAAAAAAATTATTTTAAACTCTTTTTTTTCTAGGATGATACATAAACACTCACAAGCTTCTCTACATGTAGTCTCCGCGTGCATGTGATTTTGGAAATTTTGTTATTCAGTGTGTGTGTGTGTGTGTGCGTGTGTGTGTGTGTGTGTGTGTGTGTGTGTGTGTGTGTGTGTGTGTGTGTGTGTGTGTGTGTGTGCATGTGTGTTGGGGAGGGGGGTATTTTGTTTCTTGTTTATTGTTGTTATTTATTTCTTTGCCCGACCTTAAAGTCAACCATAGTTCAGTCTTTTCCCCACCATAAAGTCAACCATACTTCAGTCTTTGCCCCACCATAAAGTCAACCATTCTTCAGTCTCTAAAGAAAAAAGTGTAGTCTGAAAAAAAAGCAGCATTTTCTGCCCATATGTTTGAGAAAACAGTCAACTTTCTTGAAATAGTCTTGAATATGAGCAAATCTGAGTTTGTTGGTTTTTGTGTGTGTTTGTTTGCTCGCTTGTTTCATCTGCAGTTGCAAGTGTTGTTGATAGGCGGTTTGTTGTTGGTGTGCAGCCTTCAGCTACTTCTCCCTCTGTGAATACGTGATTGCCTATGCGGCCATGTACTACCATTTCACAGCCTACCTTGAGTTCAAGCACAACGAATGGCTGGTGGCCTGCCCTCAGAAGCGTGTGAGCGTCACTGACAACAACAACACCTGTCAAAACCAGACCCCTGTCTCGTCTTCACGGTCAGCAGACGATGTCACGACTGTCAGGAACAGGAAGTTTTGACGATGGAGAATTTATCTATTTATTCATTTTAATGATTCGGTTTGTTTGAGAGGTTTATGTTGTAAGCATTTAGAACCAAGTTGGTTGAATTTTTTTTTAGATTTTTTTTCCAGGTTTTAAGTTGTGTTGTAAAAAAAAAAAAAAAAAATGATGGAATTGTTAATGGGGTTGTTTCAGGTTTATGCATTGAACTTGTTTGTTGTTTTATTGTTTTTGATTCTTGTACTTGATTAGCCATTGTTTCAAATGTTTTTTAATATTTAGAAAAAAAAAGTTATTGGTTATGTGTTGTAGAATGGTTAGGGTGTGTAGTTGTGACTGGGGTTTGTTTAAGTGTAAAATGTGTGTATGGTAAGATAGTGTTGTGTGTATTACATTACCTTGCATTTAAGAGGAAAAAAGTGTGTGTGTGTCTGTGTGTCTGTGTGTCTCTGTGTGTATCTGTGTGTCTGTGTGTGTGTAGGAGTACATGAAGGTGTGTGGATTTCTGTGTATGTGTGTAGCTTTGAAGCTGGTTTTTGTTTTTGTTGATCTTTGTAGTGTTCTTCTTTTGCAGCTGTGTTGATCAAACTGTTTGTTTTAACAGTGCATTGAAGAGTACACTCAAATACTTAGCTTTGTTTTGGTTAAGATAAAAAAATACTTAAAACATGTCTAGAACTTACAGAAAAAAACCCCACCTGGCAATCTGTGTTCAATTGTACTGCAGTTTTCTGTGGAACTGTATCAGTAGTTCAAGTAGGAACTAGTTAAATAGAATGGAAAAGCAATATCAAATGGAAATCTCCTTCAGTTTTCACAAGTTCACATGGCCTTGTTGAAATATCTTAGTGTGAATGAATGTCTTAGCTGTTGAGCCATTGTCGTTGGGGGTAGGCTTGAACTTGCATCCTTTTGCACCAAGAACTTACATCATTTTGTGCCAATACGCTTTTGTTGGCAATTAACATTTGAGGCTTTTGGGTTGTTTTTTAGGGATGAAGAAGTATTTAAGAAAAGGATAGTTTAACCTGTGTTAACTTAAGCTGAGAAAAAAGCACAAAAATTAATGAGAATGATAGACAAAAGTGCACAAAATGTTCAAGGACTTGCTGTTGTAAAAATATGTAAAAGCACAAAAAAGAATAAAACAAGTGTTCTGATTGAGATAAAAAAAAGCTATGTTTTACACGTGGTTTAGTAATATCCTGTACTTATAATTCAGTAGTGATTGAAGACCGTGATCTCACATAAAATATGTTTTTTTTATTATCATTATTATTTTTTTAGAGATCTTTTATGACAAACCATACCTGAATGGAACAGATTTCTGATTTGTTAATTCATCTGACTTTTGATGCCATAGGGAATGAGTTCAAATCCAGGATAAAGGTACTGATCAATTTAGCACTTGGTATGGGCGTGTCTCTTGGTTACAAGAGCTTGCCAGGACTGTCCAGCAAGGCACAGGGCAAAAAGGAGAGAGAGAGAGAGAGAGAGAGAGAGAGAGAGAGAGAGAGAGAGAGAGAGAGAGAGAGAGAGAGAGAGAGAGAGAGAGAGAGAGAGAGAGAGAGTGTGTGTGTGTGTGTGTGTGTGTGTGTGTGTGTGTGTGTGTGGTGTGTGTGTGTGTGTGTGTGAGTTAGACGAAGCTCTAACTTTTTTTGTTTTGTTTTGTTGTGTTTGTTTATTTATGTTGTTGTCGGTTGTCACTGTATTTGTGTGTTTACTGGTGATGTTTCACACATACACACACATTTAGGTATAGAAAACCTATGTTCAAAACAGATTCTAGTAGTGTGTGTGGTATTTGTTGATACTTTCTTTTTCAAACCATTTTTTTGTTCGTTGTGTTCATATTTATGTACATATCCTGTTTATTTTTTGCTATATACACAAGACTTCTTGTATTCTAGAAACGATTCCCAGAAGTTCAGGCTGTGTTCTGGATATAGATACCTCACTGGGTAATGCACCTCAATGTTTTTGCCAGTTTGTCTGCTTTATGTGTACATATGCACATACACATGCGTACACACACACGTGTGTGTGTGTGTGTGTGTGTGTGTGTGTGTGTGTGTGTAAGTAAGTTTGAATGGACTCATTTGCATTTTTGTGTGTGTGTTCTGTTGCTTGAAGACTTAGTCCTTTTGTGGCAGATGATGATAAGCGCTTTTATTTGAGGTGTTAAGAGGTCACTTTTTCTTTCAGTTTTGAAAGTGTTAGTGTAGTATGTATACATGTAATATATCTGTTGGGTCTACATTGATATTACAAGGGAAAACTGTACTCAGAATGGTATGGATGTTAACCCAGTAAAGAAGCCATCACTATAATCAAAGGTATTGGAGATAGGTATTGTCAGAGCGGAATATGACAGGTAGGTATTGTCAGAGTGGAAAATGACAGGTAACATATTTTAAACAGGTTTTCATAGAGACAGGTATTTGCATGTAATGATTTTGCATTCACACAATATATTTGAACACCTTTATTCTTTGCAACACTCTTTATGTGAAACTTAAGTGACTTCTTGAAATATCACTGTGCTCTGTATTTGGCATACATGACCATGTTTTATATTTGATAAATAGAAAACAACAAACAAAAAGCATGACACTGTCTGTTTAACCAGAGAATGTACAGTTTTATTCACCTTTGTCAGTCAGGTCTTGGATAAACACTGATGACTGTTAACATGAATGATGTATGCATTTTGAATCACTGTTTTTTAAAATCATATTTATATTTTCTTCTTCATCAGGAAAAAAAAAGACTCTGGATTATTTCATTCTGATTATGAGTTTTAAAAAAAATGAATAAAAAGCCTATTCCTTAAATCATACCATATGCGTATTATGTGTCCATATCAGTTAATAAAAAAAAAAAAGAAAAAAAAAGAAATTAAGAAATTTAAAGAAAGAAAAGAAAACACAAACCCTGGAATACCTTGACTGAACAGCTGAGATATGAGTGAAATTTCGTCAGGTAAGTAGTTGTGTTGGCTTTTTTTTTTCATTGCTGTGTGAGTGCTCTGAGGTTCGTCAGTGGTGAGATTTTTGCGTATGTGACACTTCCTAACCATTTAGGCAGCTGCATTCCAGATTAAGAGATGATGTCTAAATATGACACCAGTGTGCACGAGTTTAAAAAAAAAAAAGGTCATCCATTCCTACTGGCATGCAATAGTGTACTCCTCCAAAATACAGAACAGGTTTTAGCATATGTGTACAAGATAATGTGCATGCCTTTGTGCACAGGACCTCAGTTCATAGTCTCGTTAAAGGACTTTTGGGAGAGTGGAGTTGGTAATAATAAAGGAAAAATCCTGTCAAGCATGCATCTCAGTGGTAGCTCTAACCTGCACTGGAGGATTATGAACTCAAGGCTCTGACCACTAGGCTTCCCTACCCGCTTAGATAAAAAGTTAAAATTCAAAGTTTTTCACCCAGGCCCCAGATTTACATTGCATAGCCCCTCCCTCAGTTTTTGGTGATGTTCATAAAGAAAACAAAAGAGAATAGGGCAGGAGTAATGCAGTGATTCAAAGAATCTTCTCTCATAGGGGTCTGTTGAGTAAAGAACCTCTTGAGTTTCTATAGAACATATTTATTGCATTATGGTAATTCGTACAGTAGTATTGTGTTGTGTTGTAATTGGATTGGAATGTAAATTGTATAGGGTTGTCTTGCCATGTCTTATTCTGTGATTGTATTGAATGGTATTAAATTGAGTTGGATCATATTGGGATTATGTTATGTCATACTTTTAATTGTATTGTGTTGTATTTCTAATTGTATGGTATTATATTTATATTGTATTTCATTTTATTGTACAGTATTGTATTTTGTTGTTTAGGAACTGATTTTTTTTTTTGCTTTAAATTTGTGATGCCTTCAGAAAAAAAGAGAGAGAGAGAGTAAATGTGTTTCCTCTGTTTGTCATGACTACTGATTGTGGGATTTTCTTTCTCATTTTTACTTATTTATTTATTTCTTATATTTCTTACAGCTGATTGCTTTGATACATAACAAGACTTCTTCCCTGTGTATATGAATGCATGTTTATGACGTTGCATATCATGTTAAGAACATGATTCAATGAAAAAACTTGTTCCCTAGTAACCCTGTATTTTTTTTTCTTGTCTTGTTGTCTAAGATGTGTGATTTTCTTTTCTTTTAAAGTATCTCTATATGTGCAGCTAATACTGTTTTTCCCCACATAAAGTGTCATTTATTGTGTTCCTTTTGGAATGATGGTGTAAGAGTATTTTGACATTTCCCTTAGCTGTTTATTATGTGTTGTCAAACATAATCAGTGTGGTTGTGAAACTGAACAGTTTGTATGAACAGCTTCTGTGTGGGTATGTAGATAAACAGCATTTGTAGTTTGCACCGTGGTATCATTAGAATGGCTCAGTCTTTTTATTGTTTATATCTCCTTCCTGCCACATGCATTTTACTCTCTTTTTTTATGGAGCATTTCATACTGTTATGAGTACTCCTGTCATTCATAGATTTTGATCTAGCTGGATAGAGACTGAAATAAAGCAAGATCAATAGATACACCAATAGAGAAAGAGAGAGGTACATAAAGAGATACATGATACATGGAGAGAGAGAGAGAGAGAGAGAGAGAGAAGAGAGAGAGAGAGAGAGAGAGAGAGAGAGAGAGAGAGAGAGAGAGAGATGTAGTTCGCAGGTGTAGAGAGATAGACATGGATAGATGGATGGATAGATATATCAACAGATACACAGACTCCTAGTGAATTTCTGGAGAAAACTGTATATCTCCAGTGTTCCACCCTGATGCATAGACTAGAGATCCATCAGTTTCAGCTGCCCCTTCTTTAAGGCAGCCAAGATCAAAGAGGAACATCAGGGGAATAAACTATTAACCAATTTAATCTGATTCCAGCATTTGTGATTTCAGCTAGAAGCTTTCCTTGATGCTCTGCACAGTGTTGTCTTTTGGAGTGGTATTAACTTAGCCAGATTTATTTCATGTGTAGAGAAGTATGTGGTTTTGTTTTACCCCTTTCTGTATATCTTTCAATGTGCAATTTTAAATTGCTTAATAAGATATTCAAAACATGACCTGTGTGAAAGGAAGAATGGTATTTTGGCGTTAACAAGATTCAGAGTGTTACCCTTTCCATATTATATATAATCTTCCAGCGTACAATCTCCCGGTTGCAGTTCAAAGTATTATCTGTGTTAAAGCCATACGGTTACCTGTATTAATGAAAGGGACCAAATAGTGAAAGGAATCAACAGTAAAATATTGTAAGGCATAATGTTACAGACTTGCCCACATTTGATCTCTCTCTCACTGTCTCTCTCTGTCTTTGTCTCTGTCTCTCTCTCTCTCTGGTTTGGTGGAGGGGGGAGGGGCTGTTAACTGTTGTTTTCTTCTTTTCTTGCTTATCTTATCAATACTCCAGTATTTATGTCCTTTCTTCATTTCCAGTTCTACTCATAGACCAAAAGGTTGTCAGATAAAGAGTAAAATCCTGGTGAATAGAATAGTTCTGAGATTTGCTGAAGAGAAGAGCTTCATTCAGCTTAAGTTTGGGTGTTTTTTTTTTTTTGGTTTTGGTTTTTTAATCTAAAACGGTTTATAGTATAATAAGGTTTATAGTATAATAAGCGTCATCTACTTTCTTACTCTTCACTTAACTTGATGGAGTATGAGAGAGAGAGAGAGATAGAGAGGAGAGAGAGAGAGAGAGAGAGAGAGAGAGAGAGAGAGAGAGAGAGAGAGAGAGAGAGAGAGAGATCTGGTTTTTAAAAAAGTGACATGAGATGACTGGAAAAGCATTCCACATATCCTCTGTTGATTTCGGAGCACTTGTCTTGTCTTCTTTTTGTCTCCGTTCCCCTGCCCACACCTCCTCCTCTTTTTTTCTTCAGCCCTCAATCCATTTTCCAAACGTTTTGTTCTCTTTCAACTGAAAGACAAAACAAAACAAAACAAAAAATGAATTGATGTTAATGTTTGAAAGGAGCTATTGGTCTGATATGCATGGATCATATTTATTGATATGAGTGTGGGAGTTGGAGTGCCTTCATTTTCCTTGTCCTTGAAGAATTGATATAGAGTAAGCTATTTTATAGAGGGGTTTTGTGTGTGTATGTGTGTGTGTGTGTGTGTGGTGGTGGATCTGCATTGCTTCAGTTTTATTTACATTGTGGGCTGTTGATTCCTCCAAGAGGTGTCTCTTAACTCCATAAAAGTATGATTAAATGTGCCTAACAGGTAAACCAACCTGCATAAGAACCTTTTTCCCCTCTTTGCCATTGGGGTTTGGGGTGGGGTGAGTTTTCATGCCCCTATATAGCGTTTTGCCATCAAAATGATCTGAATGATATTGATGGATGCTGTGGCTGCCTGAATGCACAGAGCATTCAACTTCCATTCCCATGGGTATGTCAAGTTATGGTTTCAGATTTGGGCAGCGATGTCTGGGGAATTAAAGGTGGGAGTTTTTACAATTTCCGCTGGCCAGGTCAGCTTAACTACTGTTCACTCCTTTTGTGTAAACACATGTGCAGAAGACCAGGCATGCACATTAAAATTCTTGTTATTCATGTCAGCATTGGGTGAGATACAAAAATCGAAGCATACCCAGTGTGCATCACATGTTTTGGAGAAAGATGGGCTCTGCCAGGGTCAACTTGCCCAAGAGACTCAGCCAAGCCTGAACATGTCCATGCCATGCCCCTTGGGCTCCTCAGAGAGTTATGGGAGATACAAGGATGAAAGGAAGGAATAATGGTATTACCTTGTTGAAACATCTGTCCACCTTGCTTTGACTGAACATCAGCTGTACCCGAAAGACATTTGTATAGTTTGGAAACCACTGTTAACATTCCCTGTGCCTTTAATTAAACTGCAGTTTATTTTTATATGCAGCATATTACTGATCCTGTTTGTGTGAACAGTATGAAGCGGTTTTGGGGTTTGTTGGATGAAAATTTTTTTATTATTATTATTATTTTTTTTACAATTCTTTATGAAATTATTGTAAAGGGTGTGAAGTGCTTTGAATACTGTGCAAATGATGGATATACAGTGTGTTGTGTGGGCTTGTTTTTCGTGTGTGTTTGTGACAAAACTCAGATGTAGAAATAATTACACTCTAGAGCTATGTTGATAGCTAAGAAGCATTTTTTTGATTTTTGAAGGTAGCAGGTTTATGACAGCTGCTGTGATGTAATTGGAACCATCTAGTCAGATTTTGTAGATAGTGGTGGATGTTTGTATGTTACGTATTACATTACCTGTGTGAATGCGACAAAAATATACACCTGTATGCAAGCATGCATACAACCATAGATGAATGCACACTCATGTGTGTACACACACACACACACACACACACACACACACACACACACACACACACACACACACACACACACACACACACACACACACACACACACACACACACACACACAACAAAACTTCAAAAATACTTCAGGCAAGTAACAGACAACAACTGATACCAAAGCCAAAAGGTGAAGTGGAGCATTTCTTTTTAAACTAATGAAGTCATTTGAAAACTGAAGACAGGCATTCGGCTGGTCGTCTTGGTGCCACATCAGTGTTCATGTTTTTGTATGTATGCATAATAAATCTATTAACATACTACATTTGCATATTATAATACTTATTGAAGGGAAGCATTTACTGTACAGTACTTGATTTACATACAATTCTGGTCATATGTTCAACATCAGCTATGAAAGGCACTTGATATATATATATATATATTATATATATATATAAAATATATATAGTATATATAATATTATATATATATATAATATATAATTGAGAAAATAAAGTGGAGAAAAACAAGTGCTGTAACATATATATATTATATATATATATATATATATAATATATATATATATATATTATATATATATATTATATATATATATATATATATATACTATGTAT
>CM060321.1:45698427-45708427 GCA_030674155.1 Stramonita haemastoma | reverse complement strand
TGATAAAGAAAAAATACTGATGATGGTGATGATGATAATAAGAAGAACAAGAATGATGATGATGATGATGATGATGATGATGATGATGATGATGATGATGATGGTGGTGGTGGTGGTGGTGGTGGTGGTGGTGGTGGTGGTGATGATGATTTCTGTTTCCTCGGCTAGAGTTCCTCAGCTTAACAATGGTAAGATTTGCTTCTACAACTCTTGCCCACGCTCAGGTAGTTGCTTTCCAATTTTGGGGAAGATGCCCAACACCACCACTGTGCATGTTCTGTTGTTTTTTTTTTGGTTTTGTTTCTATTTATACTGTCATCCGTTCCCGCCTTCTGACAGGAAGAACCGATTTGTGTGCGCAAGAAAAGATGCTCTGTGTTCGTTCGCACATGGGACCTCAGTTTAAAGTCTCATCCAAAGGACTTTTATGGGGTGTGGAGTTGTGACTTGAGTTATCTCCGGGAGGCGCGGGGGGGAGGGGGGGGAGGGGGGGGGGGGGGGGGGGGGGATCTTCTCAAACAGGCATCTTGCTAGAGGCTCGAACCCATACAGTCAGATCACGATTTTAACACTCCAACCGCTAGGCAGTCTGTCCCGCCCCGTGATGATGATGATGATGATGATGATGATGATGATGACGATGACGATGATGATGATGACGACGACGATGATGATGATTAGGGGGTTATTTTTTGACGAAATGACTTAAATTTTAGCTTGACAATAATTTCCCCCCAGTTTTACTGTTGTTGTTGTTGTTGTTGTTTTTATTTTTTAAATTGTTTTGTTAATCAAGAATTGATTAAATGACTGGTGCTTTTAGGTACCCCCAAGTCTTGCTTTTTGGACCTCACGGATCCAGGCTTTCATGTTTGATGATGAAAAAAACAATTACAATTGATGTCCCAGTATGGGCACCACAAATGTACGGGTTTTTTTTCTTCTGAAACACAGCATTGTTTTCAGGCATATGTAATGTACAAGCAGAGGGAACCAGCAAGGTTACAGCCCACACCAGTTGTAGGCCTATTTTGGGTCCAAAAAACGAAGTTGTGAAATATTGTTTTGTTAGCTGACCATTGGTCTGACAGACGCACAGTGTAGGAATAAGTGGGCAAATAATTTGTGGTAACGTGTTAGACGATCAACTGATTCGGACTCTAGCTTATGGATAAGTCTGTCCCATTTGAAGGCATGCACTTGGGCACGTTTGAGTTTCCACAACCGGGTCTATCTATCTATCTATCTATCTATCTATCTATCTATCTATCTATCTATCTAATCTATCTATCTATCTATCTATCTATCTATCTATCTATCTATCTATCCCATAGTCTGGTGACCGTGAGGGCACCCCTGAAGACTTGACAACCAGTTCCCTCCATTCCTCTCTCTGTTCTTCCTTTCTCAAAATTTGGTTGAGTTCTAGGCCTGCCCATTGGCTGGTTTGCCCTCCCATCTCTTCCTTGGTCTGCCTCTTTTTCTTCCCCCCTTGGACAGTGCCTTGCAGTATTGTTTTTGCAAGTCCTTTCGGGTCCATCTAACGCTGACAAGAATCAAGGAATCTGTAACGTGTACTATACCTCAATCGACTGAAAGAATGCACATTTCATACAGCCTCTCAAGAAACTATTAGACCTAGGTCCGCACATAAGTTGACCTTGGCGATCCTGAAATCTCCGTAATCCGCTAGCTGACACCGAGATTTGAACACACTACCGTCAACACAGATTAGAGACCCCGTCACTATTTTCCGCACGGCTGTAGTGCCTATCCACTCCCAACACTGCGCTGTGATGAAAAGAACAGTCACCGTGCATTGAAAAGGTTAGACTGCACCCTCGGCTCAACTTTGTCATCCTTCAAACTGGGATTTTGAAACCATTTGGCACAGAAATGTGACTTGGCCCAGCCCAAAAGCTTGGTCACTTATTGATGGAAGCCGAGTGCCAAGGCCTACATTACAATGTTATGTTGTATAGGCTACTGTTATGTTGAGATCGCCCTCAGCTACGAAAAGCTCTTAACCTTAATAGCCTGCACTCTCCTTTAAAGGAGAAAAAAAAATCCCCTGAAGTCGGAGTATGGCTGCCTATATGATGAGTTACTTAAAAAGTTATACACACAGTTTTTTTTCATCCAGGGTACAGTTTCAATCTCACAGTGATTCTCATGTGGATGAACGAGTCAGAGTGCACTTTCGGGGGACCTCCACGGTGTTAAGCTGGGGAACGGACAACAAGAAATGTGACTCCGTGACCGTGACTCCTCCTTTAATCCCTTCAGAAGCTGTTGGGGCGATGCCTTCATCACTTGTTCATGTCGTGTGTTGTAGGCCAGCAAGGCCTGACAGAGCAGTGCTAGCACCCTGGCACCCTAGCACATAGGCGTTGTCTATCCACTGCAGAATGTAACCCTCATAGCAGCTTTCCCTCTACCTGTTCCTGCCTTGCTTATTTATTTATTTTTTTATTCTTTTATATCGAGGATAATGGAATAAGCACTCATGTGCTTTTTTTTTTACACCCAGTCCTCCGTGTGTATGCAGTTTTGTAAATTTTGTCACCTGTTCCCACCCGCGCACAATGGCCTACTCTTCTGAAAAGCGGAACAGGATTTAACGTGTGCTCAAGATGTTCTGCGTGCGTTCTGTACCATTTTATGTGCCTTTAGAGATTGGTAGCGTTTGATGTTTCATGAGATTGGTGTTTATTGAGTTAAAATTTAATGAAGATCGAAATGAAGATGCAAAAATAAAGATGTTCCGGCAACCTATGTGGCAGTTGGGGAGCGAGATGTCAGAAACCACAGCTTCTCTAGGGGCCAACATCTTGAGGGTGACGTCCATCTCCTCTCCCTTGCTGCTTTGCCATCCTTGTTCCTAAAGAGGGCAGGTTCCCATTGACATCTGGGTGAACTGGGGGACTATACTGAAGTCAAGGTGCATGGACAGTCACCCATCCGTGAAGCATGTCTGTCAACGCTGCTTTATCTTAGCTTGGGCACTGACTCCTGAACTAGCCCGTTCCTGGGTGTTGATGGGACTTAACGGGATAACAGCCATGATCATACAGCCTTCGTTAATTTGTTGGCAAAGCTATGAGCAACATGAAAAGAAATAATAATTTAAAAAAAGCCCACCCAGGTCCATAATTATGGAACACAGCTATGCCAATCCTGAAAGGAGAGCTTCTTTACCCAACTACGATGTTTAGTGTTCTCTAACCATCGCTACTTGCCAAGTTGGAAAGTACGGCGGGGTCCACACACACACACACACACACAGAGAGAGAGAGAGAGAGAGAGAGAGAGAGAGAGAGAGAGAGAGAGAGAGAGAGAGAGAGAGAGAGAGAGAGAGAGAGAGAGAGCACCGTCTACATATAATCGCTAATCGCCTTTCACAGTCTCAGACCAGATTGAGTGGATGTGAGACGGTGAAGTTACGATCTTCAATCGCCTTAGCTTTCAGGCCTTTCGTGGCGTGAGGATTTTCCTCTGTCTTTTTTTCTTTCTTTCTTTTTTTTTTTTTTTTTTTTTTTTTAAACTGAAGTAGCCTATCTACCTGTGCTTCGGTTTGGTGCTAACATAAAGTTGAAGCTGTCTGCCCCTGTGCTGTGGTGTGGTGTGTGTGTGTTGTCATTCACTTTTAGTGATATTAGACGAGACGAGACGAGACGAGACGAGAGAGAGAGAGAGAGAGAGAGAGAGAGAGAGAGAGAGAGAGAGAGAGAGAGAGAGAGAGAGAGAGAGAGAGAGAGAGAGAGAGAGAGAGAGTGTGTATGTTGTCGTTCACTATTAGACGAGAGAGAGAGAGAGAGAGAGAGAGAGAGAGAGAGAGAAGAGAGAGAGAGAGAGAGAGAGAGAGAGAGAGAGAGAGAGAGAGAGAGAGAGATGTATGTTGTCGTTCACTATTAGACGAGAGAGAGAGAGAGAGAGAGAGAGAGAGAGAGAGAGAGAGAGAGAGAGAGAGAGAGAGAGAGAGAGAGAGAGAGAGAGAGAGAGAGAGAGAGAGAGACAAGGCAAGGCAAGGCAAGGCAAGGCAAAGTCTTTTATTCGAGGATAATAGATAAGCACTCGTGTGCTTTTTTACATCCAGTCCCCGCCCTTTTCAGGGATACATCAAGTTGAAAATATACTAAACAATAAGACTTTACGCAGTACCAAACAACACACAAGAATAAAGGACACTATATATGATAAGGTAATACAATGCACTCTTTCAGAAGACAAAAATCAGAAGTCACAATAAAAAAATTTTGAGAGAGAGAGAGAGAGAGGAGAGAGAGAGAGAGAGAGAGAGAGAGGAGAGAGAGAGGAGAGAGAGAGAGAGAGAGAGAGAGAGAATTTGATTTGATTTGATTTGATTTGATTTGATTTGATTTGATTTATTCTTGTATATCGAGGATAATGGAATAAGCACTCTTGTGCTTTTTTACATCCAGTCCCCGTGTTATGCAGTTTTGTAAATGTCATCTGTTCCCACCGGCACACGATAGCCTACTCTTACGAAAAGCGGAACAGGATTTAACGTGTGCGCAAGATGTTCTGAGTGCGTTCGCACACGGGGCCTCGGTTTAAAGTCTCATCCGAAGGACTTTTGGGGAGAATGGAGTCAGCACTGATGTTAACTCCAAGAGAAAAAATCTCCTCGACCGGACTCGAACCCGGGTCGTCAAATTGCCAGCGCAATGTTCTGACCACTAGGCTATCCGTCCCCCGTGAGAGGAATGGAGGGAAATGGTTGTCAAGTCTTCAGGGGTGCCCCCACGGTCGCCAGACTAAGGGATAGATAGATAGATAGATAGATAGATAGATAGAGAGAGAGAGAGATAGATAGATAGATGGTAGATAGATAGATAGATAGATAGATAGATAGTAGATAGATAGATAGATAGATAGATAGATAGATAGATAGATAGATAGATAGATAGATAGATAGATAGATAGATAGATAGATAGATAGATAGATAGACAGACCTGTGTCCACAGGCACAGAAAGATATCACGTGCAGAGTAACCACGGTCTTGGCTGGTGCAGCAGTTTTTCTTTCTTTCTTTCTTTCTGTCTTTTTTTCTTTCTTTCTTTCATTCATTCTTTCTTTAATTAGTCCTTCCTTTCTGTCTTTCTGTCTGTCTGTTTCTTTCCTTTCTTCCTTTCTTTCTTTTTTCTTTCTTTCTTTCTTTCATTCTTTCTTTCTTTCCGTCTTCCTTTCTTTCCGTAATTCTTTCCTACCTCCCTCTCTTCCTTTCTTCCTTCCTTCTTTATTTTCTTCTTTTTTTATAATCTAGGTAAAGTTTGTATTGTTCTTGAGTCTAAACGTTTCACTCAAGGGCCAAGCAGCAGGCAGAGAAACCACGTTGGAAAACTGGCACTTCATCCCATCTTAAAAATCAGTAGGCCAATGCCTACCTTCTTATAATTATGTTTCTCCAGGCGTTGCAATGTCTGGTGCCTTTGGTGAAAGGGGCTCCTCCCAGTAATTTGGATCCTTAGGGCAAACATTGTAGTATCTCTCATTTCAGAATGGTCTGGGAGCTGTTTTCGTTCATAAATTAATGTCCAGATCAGTTGTGTATAATTTTTGTTCTGTATTCAGTGTACTTCCTCTTGTGAATTGACCAGAAAGAGGATACACCCCTGCGAACACCACTGAGCACCGAAAACTGGCTACCATCTTCAATCCAAAAAAGAAACTGAGTGTCTTGTAAATCTGAAGTGAATTCTTGTATTGATCATTTCTGATTTTATCTTTTATAGGATGGCTGGATAGCTCAGGGGTCAGAGCACTCAGTCTCCCCAAGTGAAGGTTAAGCAACTTTGAACGAGGTTGTCTCGCAAATGAGTGGCCGTTTTGTTCTTCTTGGCTTCGGTAAAGTCCCCAGTTCACCCAGCGGTAAATGGGTACCCGCCTTCTCAAGGGGCAGGGAAGGTTAAGTAGCCAAGGAGAAGAGATGGGTACCACCCTCGAGATGCTTATCCTAATAGAATCTGAAGTCTCTGACACCTTGCTCCCCAACGACCAGATATGTGATGGGATATGTGATGAATCATCACTACAAAGAAGTTCTGTGTGGGACTGATGCTGTCAGCAGCTTCCCGAAGTCTATAAGTTAAAGAAAACTGAGTCATTTGGACACTGCTTTGGTAAAGGGACTTTTCTGTCTGTGCTCATCTGTATCTAGATAGAGCTGGCTGTTGAAAGCGAATGCAGCCATCTTCTGAACCATGAAGACTTACTCTCTGTGGGAGTGAGCAGTTGCTTTACAGGGGAACTCTGGTCCAAGGCCTACTTGCTGTTCACACTATCTTCTGAATGGAAGCATCTGTTCACTTCGCCCAAACTTGTCAGCAGGACTGTTTTTTGTGTGTTTTTTTCCTAAACGTGCATCTAATCTTAACCTAGCAGTCTTCAGACCCCACTTTCGAATTCTAAGCATGCCTGTAAAGAGAGACTGTATAAAGAGAGACTATAAAGAGAGAGAGAGAGAGAGAGAGAGAGAGGAGGAGAGAGAGAGAGAGAGAGAGAGAGAGAGAGAAGAGAGAGAGAGAAGAGAGAGAGAGAGAGAGAGAGAGGAGAGAGAGAGAGAGGAGAGAGAGAGAGAAGAGAGAAGAGAGAGAGACAGAGAGAAGAGAGACAGACAGACAGAAGGACAGAAGACAGACAGAGACAGAGAGACAGAAGAGACAGAGAGACAGAAGACAGACAGAGACAGAGAGACAGAGAAGACAGAGAGAAGAGAGAGAAGAGAGAGAGAGAGAGAGAGAGAGAGAGAGAGAGAGAGGAGGAGAGGAGAAGAGAGAGAGAGAGAGAGAGAGAGAGAGAGAGAGAAGGAGAGAGAGAACGCATGTCAAAATTCTTTATTTCGAGAATAAGAGACAGGAATGTAAGTACTTATGTGCTATTGTATGTCAAGCTCCTGCTCTCTTTCAGGATTTGGGTTATAACAACTTCTTCTTCGGGGTCAAACAGTAAGATAGCAACCACTGCTGTCTGTTATCTGGGCAAAAATGCGTTGCGCTGCCGTTAAGCGCCTGACAAGTGAGGCCCAGCACATCCGGCTTCGGCTTTGGAGTGAATTTTAATCTTTTAAGTAAATTCTGGTAAAAGGCAGAAGAAGGGACCAAGAAGGCAGAAAACAGACAAAAGGGAGGTGACAGGAAGAAATGGGACAAAGGCAGAAACAAAGAGGGGGACTGGAAAAAAATTCCTTGCACAGAATTTTCAGGAGGTGGGGGTACTGTTTATACTGACAGACCCCCAGCATCCCCCGTGTGGGAGGTCATAGGAACAAAAAGAATGCTTTTCAATGAAATGAAATAAATCATCAAATTCATACAGAAAAAAGTATTCAGAGACAGTCAGAAAGACAGACAGCTGTTCAGATACAGACAAGATACAGACATGAGTACATAGACAGGAAAACCAGTAACGTAAAACAAAAATAAGACCAACCAAACAGAGAAAGAAAGAAACAAACAAGAAAACGAGACAGAAAAAGTACAACAACAATGCTTGCTGCAGCTTACTATTTCATAGCCCAAATCCGAATTAACCTAGGTACCATCGAATAGTGGTAAGCAGTGTTCCACCTGACTGGTTGCACTCCAAAGTTAGTCCCTTAGTTACAGCACCACTGGCAGTAGCAGCCAGCGTTGTGAAGAGGGAGAGGGAGTTACACACCTTGCCTGCTCCCTCAGGTGTAAAAGACTGCTGCCTGGATTTCACCTGTACACACGTGAAGGACACTGTCTTTTCCACTCAGAGACTTTTCGAATTTCAGACAGTAGTCTTTCTCACATAGAGACTTTTCGTATGCCAGGCAGTTGCCTTTTCTACTTTGAGACTTTTCGAACTCCAAGTAGATTCAGCATGCTGCCGAATCTATTTCATGATTCAACTGCGAAAAAAGTGATTGTTTCGTAAACTGTGATATTAATACTTTCGCGGATTGTTTTGTTGAAAGACTCTGTCAAGATTTGTGAAAGAAACACTTCTTAGTCCTTCAGTGTGACAGTTTGGGGTGGTTGTTTTGTTTGTTTGGTTTTTATTATTATTTTTTTAAAAAATTTCGTGTGTGGTTTTCCAAAGCTGAACACGGAGCCTCGTTTAGGATCAAACATGGCGGTGAAGTTAGGAGTGCTGTTGATGATGATGGTGGTGGTGGTGGTAGTGGATAGAACAGGTAGGGAGTCTTTGTTGTGGGATTCTTTTTTCTTCTTCTTCTTTTTTGTCCTCTTCCTATTTTCGCCTTTCTTTTCTACCTACTCAGCCTTCACCTGAATCCTTCAAAAGTTTGGTTTCTATGGTTTTCTTGGTGTGTTTTTTTGTGTTTTGTTTTGTTTTGTTTTCTTACATCTTTTTACCTATAAAACAAGGTCTCATATTATAGGTCCATGATGTACCCACTGTTAAAAGAATATGCGTGTGTGTATGTATGTATGTATGTATGTATGTATGTATGCATGTATGTATGTATGTATGTATGTATGTATGTATGTATGTATGTATGTATGTATGTATGTATGTATGTATGTATGATGTATGTATGTATGTATGCATGCATGTATGTATGCATGATGTATGCATGTATGCATGTATGCATGTGTATGTATGACGACTGATCAATCTATCTCTGTCTGTCTGCTTGTCTGTCCGTCTGGTGTGTGTGTGTGTGTGTGTGTGTGTGTGTGTGGTGTGTGTGGTGTGTGTGTGTGTGTGTGTGTGTGTGTGTTTGATTTATTCTTTTGATTTATTTTTTTATATCGAGGATAATGGGATAAGCACTCTTGTGCTTTTTTACGTCCAGTCCCCGTGTGTATGCAGTTCTGTAAATGTCATCTGTTCCCACCGGCACACGATAGCCTACTCTTACGAAAAGCGGAACAGATTTAACGTGTGCGCAAGATGTTCTGAGTGCGTTCGCACACGGAGCCTCAGTTTAAAGTCTCATCCGAAGGACTTTTGGGGAGAGTGGAGTCAGCACTGATGTTAACTCCAGGAGAAAAATCTCCTCGACCGGACTCGAACCCGGGTCGTCAACTTGCCAGCGCAATGTGTGTGTGTGTGTGTGTGTGTGTGTGTGTGTGTGTGTGTGTGTGTGTGTGTGTGTGTGTGTGTGTGTGTGTGTGTGTGTGTGTGTGTGTGTGTGTGTGTTGTGTGTGTGTGTGTGTGTGTGTGTCGTGCGTGCGTGCGTGGGTGCGTGGGTGCGTGAGTGTGCGCGCTTATGCATGTGTGTGTGCGTGTGTGCATGTGTGCTTGTGTGCGTGTGTGCGTGTGTGCGTGCATGTGCGCGCGCATGCGCGCACTAGCCCAAACAATCCTTTAACTCCTCTACCAATTCAAGTGGAATGCTGACCTCCGACCGCATTATGATCAACGCAGTTTACAGGACACTACACTGTTAAGCTTCTTTCACCTCACGGCTTTCAAGTTGTTTACATACATTGTCAGTATTTAAAAAAAAAAAGGAAGAAAGAAAGAAAAGAAAAGAATGAACAGAGAAAACACTATTGCTTTCTCCCTCCCCCACCCTTCCCTCAAATCATTGTCGTCAATGGTTATGGTGGTGGCGGTGGTTATGGTTGTGGTGGTGATGATAATGGTAGTGGTGATAGTGATGGTGGTAGTGGTGGTGGTGGTGGTGGTGATGATGATGATGATGATGATGATGATGATGATGATGATGATGATGATGATGATCATGTGCGTGTGCATGTTCGTGTGCATGAGCGAGCGAGCATGCGCTCAAGCGTGCGTGTAATTTTCATCTCATACCCAAAGCTTCCCGCATGGATATAGTACATTTCTGTGATCGGTGATTGACTTAAGCGTAATAACAACAACAACAACAACAACAACAACAACAACAACAACAACACAACAAACAACAGCAGCAGCAGCAGCAGGAACAACAACAATGTTTGTGATGATGATGATGATGATGATGATGATGATGAAGAAGAAGAAGAAGAAGAAGAAGAAGAAGAAGAAGAAGAAGA
>CM060321.1:45690927-45693427 GCA_030674155.1 Stramonita haemastoma | reverse complement strand
CTGTACAGTCTGTAGAACTCTGTGGAATCTCTATACACAGTGTAGAACTCTGTACAGTCTGTAGAACTCTGTGGATCTCTGTACAGTCTGTAGAACTCTGATGGATCTCTGTACAGTCTGTAGAACTCTAGGATCTCTGTACAGTCTGTAGAACTCTGTGGATCTCTGTCCAGTCTGTAGAACTCTAAGGATCTCTGTACAGTCTGTAGAACTCTATGGATCTCTGTACAGTCTGTAGAACTCTAAGGATCTCTGTACAGTCTGTAGAACTCTAAGGATCTCTGTACAGTCTGTAGAACTCTGTGGATCTCTGTACACAGTGTAGAACTCTGTGGATCTCTGTACACATCTTGTAGAACAATGTGGATTCTGTCAGTTGTAGAACTCTAGGATCCTGTACAGTCTGTAGAACTCTGTGGATCTCTGTACACAGTCTGTGAATCTCTGTAGACAGTCTCTATAACTCTGTGGATCTCTGTACAGTCTGTAGATCTCTGTGGATTTCTGTACACATATTGAGGAATTGTATGGATCTCTGTACATATCATGTAGAATTTTATGGATCTCTGTGCATAGTACTCTGTGGATCTCTGTACAGTCTGTAGAACTCTGTGGATCTCTGTACAGTCTGTAGAACTCTGTGGATCTCTGTACAGTCTGTAGAACTCTGTGGATCTCTGTACACATCTTGTAGAACTCTATGGATCTTTTTAACATCCTGTAGAACTATATGGATCTCTGTGCATATCATGTAGAATTACAAGATCTCTGTACACATCCAGTAGAACTATATGGATCTCTGTACACATCATGTAGAATTACACAGATCTCTGTACACATCTTGTAGAACACTGTGGATCTCTGTCCAGTCTGTAGAAATCTATGGATCTTTGTACACATCTTGTAGAATTACACGGATCTCTGTACACATCTTGTAGAACAATGTGGATCTCTATACATAGTCTGTAAAATTCTATGGATCTCTGTCTAGTCTGTAGAAATCTATGGATCTCTGTACACATCTTGTAGAACACTGTGGATCTCTATACATAGTCTGTAGAACTCTATGTATCTCTGTACAGTCTTTAGAGCTCTATGGATCTCTGTACACAGTGTAGAACTCTGTGCATGTGGATCTCTGTACACATCTTGTAGAACGCTATGGATCTCTGTACAGTCTGTAGAACTCTAAGGATCTCTGTCCAGTCTGTAGAACTCTATGGATCTCTGTAAGTCTGTAGAACTCTATGGATCTCTGTCCAGTCTGTAGAACTCTATGGATCTCTGTACAGTCTGTAGAACTCTGTGGATCTCTATACAGTCTGTAGAACTCTATGGATCTCTGTCCAGTCTGTAGAACTCTATGGATCTCTGTCCAGTCTGTAGAACTCTGTGGATCTCTGTCCAGTCTGTAGAACTTTATCGCTCTCTGTATACAGTCTGTAGAATTCTATGGATCTCTGTACAGTCTGTAGATCTCTGTGGGTCTCTGTACAGTCTGTAGGCCTCTGTAGATCTCTGTAAACAGACTCTTTGTGGATCTCCGGTTCATAGTCCGAAGAAAAATGGATCTCCGTAGAAGAAAAGGAAGAATTTAAAAGAAGAAGATTTTCAAGAAAAAGAGAAAGAAGTTGAAAGTAAAGAACTTGAAAGAAAAAAAAAGAATTTGAAGAATAAAAAGAAGTACAACAACAATAACAACAACACTAAGACCACCACCACCACCACCATCACCACCACCACCACCACCACCACCACCACCACCACCACCACCACCACCACCACCAAAAACAATAATAACATTAATGTCTATTGAAACTACATCATTCTATTCAGTCTACACATCTTTTTGTTGTTGTTGCTGCTGCTGTTGTTGTTGTTGCGAACCAAACTTATCATTTCACACACTTGTGTGCTCTTCATATATATATATATATATTATATATATATATATATATATATATATATATATATATATTATATATATATATATATATTATATATATGTATTATATATATATATGAGAAGCAACCCCCAAACTGAATGAATCTTCTTGATACAATGACACCTATTAAACACAAGAGTCCATCTCTTCTTTTTTTTTTTTTTATCACCCAGAGGGTACGTGTACGTTCCCGGCAGCTTTGTCGGGTACGTGGCGAAGCAGTCGTTGGGGAGATGTGACCTTCAGCTCGGGTAACCTCCTCGACGTGACGGGTATGGCTGGTCTAAACAACGTGCAGTTCGAGTGTTATCTGTCGTCTGGCAACACTTACGTGATCAGGTCAGTCATTATACATACATGTACACATGAAGGGCGGGATAGCTCAGTGGTCTGAACGGGGGACGAATAGCCTAGTGGTCAGAACATTGCGCTGGCAATTTGACGACCCAGGTTCGAGTCCGGTCGAGGAGATGGGTGGGTGGGTGTGGGGGTGGCACGTGGGTGTTGTTGGTGGGGCGCTGTGTGTTGCGTTGTCTTGTAGTGTCGTGTATTGC
>CM060321.1:45675927-45683427 GCA_030674155.1 Stramonita haemastoma | reverse complement strand
GCGCCTGCGCCACCGATCCCTTCTATTCCTGTGAGCATTTTCGTTCTCTTCTTTCGACTGTAAAAAAAACAAACAATAAAGGTAAAGGTGTGTGTTCACTTCACCTGTGTGGTGGTTGGGGCAGGGGGGGGGGGGGAGGAAGCGAGGTGTCAGAGACCTCAGCTTCTCCTTGGGCTATGATATTGAGGATGGCACCCATTTCCTTTCATTGGCTGCTTGGCAGGTACCCCTTTACCGCTGGGTGAACTGGGGGACTGTACTGGTCACGGTGCACTCAAACGGTCACTCATCTTGCATGGCAACCACGCTCAACGCTGCTTTACCTTCGCTTGTGGGGAGCGAGTGGTCTGGCCACTGAACTTTCCCGTCCCCTTTCTGCTGTCTCCACGGAGAAAGCTGAAAGTCCCAGGGGTCATAAAGTCAGAATATCTCCGTGATCAGAGGTAGTGGTCTTCAATAATCAGAAGGCGTGGGTTCGAGTCTTCGTAGAACAAGCCTCTTTCAGAGCATCCCATGATGATGATGATGAGCATGATGATGATGATGGTAATGATGATGATGATGATGATGATGATGATGATGATGATGATGATGATGATGAGGAGGAGGAGGAGGAGGAGGAGGAGGAGGAGGAGGATGGTAATGATGATGATGATAATGATGCCATTGCTGCTGCTGATAATGATGGCAATGATGATGACGGAATACTGGCATAACTATACGGTAGCATACGCATAAATGTCACCATTGGTGAACCTTGGAGCTACAGCCGAGGAACAAGGGGGGGGGGGGGGGGGGGGGGGGGGAGGGAGGGGTTGGAGGGGTGGTGGTGGGGAATGTAATATATACATGCTGCTGTAAATCACCACTATTTTAGTGAGGATGTGCTGCTGGGTGTCATTGTTCTGCCAATCAGATCAGTCTGGTTTGTCATCACCCGTTGTCCAAAACGCAGACTAAACGGAGTGTACTTTGCAATGTTGCAGGCCCTAACAGCCAGGTCTGTCTGGTCTTTGCCTTTTTGTTGGTTGGTTGGTTGGTTGGTTGGTTGGTTGGTTTGCTCTTTTCTTTTTTATGGACGACCTTATTTCATCTTGCCACTTGTTGTTTGATTTTATGGTTGCTTTTTTAAGCATATGTTTCTTTCTATTCTTTTCCGAGCTTTTTTGTGGGATGTGTACATGAAGAAAGGATACAACTAGTTTTTTGTTTTCTTTTTACTTTAAAATCTCTTTTTTTCTTTTATAGATGTGTCTTGGAAGGTGAGGGTGGTGGTGGTGGTGGTGGTGATAACCAACATTTGTTTATATGTGTATTTTAGAATTCTATGAACATTTTATTTAGTCCCCTTTTTGTATTTTTTTTGTATTTTGTATTTTGTACCACTTTATGTCACGGCAGATTTCTCTGCGTGAAATTCGGGCTGCTCTCCCCGGGAAGAGCGCGTCGCCACATGTGCAGCGCCTACCCATTTTTTTTTCTTTTTCCTGCATGCAAGTGTATTTGTTTCCCTATCAGAGTGGCTTTTTTCTACAGAATTTTGCCAGGGACAACCCCCTTGTTTCCGTGGGTTCTTTTACGTGCGCTAAATAGTGATGTGTAACGCACGGGACCTCGGTTTATCGTCTCATCCGAAAGACTAGCGCCCAGACCACCACTCATGGTGTAATGGATGGGGAAAAAGTTTTGGGTCCAAACGGGGTACGAACCCCGCACACTCCGACCCGGACTTTTTGCTTTCTAGGCAAGGAGCGTGACCACCTAGACCACCGATCCACCTTTGGTCATGTTTTGGTGAAGTCTGTGAGGGTGGTGGTGGTGATAATCAATCATTTGCTTACTGTAGATGTGAATGTTAAAATACTATCAACATTTTGTTTAGCCCTCCCCCCATCGCCTTTCTTCTTTATCTTTGGCCTTTTTTTTTTTTTGGGGGGGGGGGGAGGATCTCAGACATGTCAGTGTGTATTTCGTATACGTGAGAACGATAGTAGTAGCTGATTGGTGCTATTCTGCTTATGTTCTTTGTGTTATAATCATGATTTGTCTCTTTGTTACCTAAAGGTCAAAGGTAAAGGTGTCCCATAACTATGTGGTCGTAGGAGAGCAAGGCATCAGAGACCTTAGCTTCTCTAGGGGCCAGCATATTGAGGGCGGCGCCCATCTCCTCTCCCTCGCTGCTTTACCTTCCTTGACCCTAAAGAGGGCAGGTACCCATTTACAGCTGGGTGAACTGGGGGAACTGTACTGAAGCCAAGGCGCGCAAACGGTCACCCATCCAACTGATAACCACGCTCGATGCTGCTTAACACTCTGACTTGTGGGGGGGGGGGGGGGGGGGAAGCGAGCGCTCTGACCACTGATGTCTCTGACACCTCGCTTCCCAACGACCACATACCAGGTTATGGGACACCTTTACCTTTACCTGTGTTGCTGAAGGAATGACTGAAAGTTTGTTTTCACCCACACCAGCCGGGGGTGACCTGCAGTGTGTGCACTCCACCAGTTCCGGGAGCACCTACTACGCCAACCTCTACAACTTTGATGCAACGGTGGACGACATCAACACGTTCCGCTTCAGCTGCCTCGTAAGAACATAGCTCTCTCTCTCTTGCATATATTCTGTGGTCGCTGTCTAGAGTAACCAGTAAACTGGGATAGCTAGTGGTCGAACTAGTCTTTGATATTTGCCTGGTCATGCTCTTAGAGCTAACACAGTAACACACCTGAGGAGAGCCTAGTGGTCATGAACATTGCGCTCGCAATTTGACCACCCTGGTTCGATTCCCGTTGGAGAGGATTTTTTCCTCTGGAGTTAACATCAGTGCTGACTCCACTCTCCCCAAAAGTCCTTCGGATGAGACTATAAACCGAGGCCCTGTGTGCGAACGCATGCAGAACATCTTGCGAACACGTTAAATCCTGTTCCGCTTTTCGTAAGAGTAGGCCGTCGTGTGCCGGTGGGAACAGATGACAAGATTTACAAAACTGCATACACACGGGGACTAATTGTAAAAAAGCACATGAGTGCTTATTCCATTATCCTCGATATAAAAGAAACATAAATAATTTTCAAAAAAATAAATAAATAACCTGCCTAGAAAGCGAGAAGTGCCGGTTAGACCCCCATTCGTGCCCATACCTTTCCTCTCCACCCCCCCCTATCTACTAGACCTTGAGTGTGGGTCTGGGTGCTAGGGTTTTTTTTTGTTATTGTTTTTGTTTTGAATGAAGTAACAAACTGAGGTAACGTGTGCAAATACGCATTCAGCGCATGTACAAGAACCCACGGTGACAAGAGATCTATCCGTGGGAAAATTCTGTAAAAAAAAAAATTAAGGAAAAAAAGAAGAAGTTACACTCATAAGGAAACAAGTATTCATGCAGACTAAAAAATAAAATGTGTGGGTGGCGCTGCCTTGCGGCGACGCTCTATGCACTGGGAGAGTAGCCAAACTGGCACACAGAGAAATTTACCACGACTGAAAGTGGTATACAATACAATGCAATGCAATGCAATGCAATAATACAATACAATACAATACAATACAATACAATACAATACAATACAATACAATACAATGCAATGCAATGCAATGCAATACTACAATACAAATGCAATGCAATACAATACAATACAATACAATACAATACAATACAATGCACTGCAACACAATACAACTGTAAAGTTGCACGATACTTTCTGTGTGTGTGTGTGTGTGTGTGTGTGTGTGTGTGTGTGTGTGTGTGTGTGTGTGTGTGTGTGTGTGTGTGTGTGTGTGTGTGTGTGTGTGTGTGTGTGTGTGTGTGTTGTGTGTGTGTTGTGTGTGTGTGTTTGTGTGTGTTGTGTGTGTGTTGTGTGTGTTGTGTGTGTGTGTGTAATGTGTGTATATGTGTGTATGTGTGTGTGTTGTGTGTGTGTGTGTGTGTGTGTGTGTGTGTGTGTGTGTGTGTGTGTGTGAGCGCACGCGTGTGTAGGTGTGTATTGTTGTTGTTCAGTTTAAATTACAATCCACACTTAGGGTATTAGACTTAAAAACAAAGAAACAAAACAAAATAAAACAAAACAAACAAACAAACCGTACACGCACGCACGCACGCACGCACGCACGCACGCAGCACACACCAACACACACACACACACACACACACACACACACCACAGCACACACACACACACACACACACTGACACATTAGCTGTTGATTTTGCTTTTTCTCTTGTTCTTCCTCTACACGTTCTCACCACCACACCACATTCTTCTTAGTGTCATTCTCTCCAAACCTCCACGAATCATGGCCATGGGAATATAGCGATTTTGCTCCATCTTCATTTTTTTTAAACAACATTCTTGTTCACTGTTTTCCCAAATGCAGATTTCAAAAGCTATACAGACACACAGACGACAGATAGACTTATAAACTGTACTACTGAATGTATATGAGTTATTAATATACATTCTTAAGTATTCTCACCAATACTGACGACAATACGTAAGAGATATAGCCTACACATATACAGACAGACAGACCGACAGACAGACTTATAAGTTGTACTACTGAATGTAAATGAGTTATTCTATACATTCTTCAGTTTCTCACTAATGTTGACGACAATACATAAGAGATATACATATATACAGACAGACAGACATAATAAATTGACACTGATATGAATGAGTTATATATATACATTCTTCTTCAGTATTCTCACAATTGACGACAATACATAAGAGATATACATATATACAGACAGACAGACTTATAAATTGCACCACTGAATATGAATGAGTTATAATATTCATTTCTTCAGAATTCTCACCAATACTGACGACAATACATACAGGGGAAAAATGGCAAAGTTTAGGAATCGAACCCAGAACCTCCCAGTTTACCTGTTAAGCAGGTACGTGAACGAAGTCTTAACAGTCCTGCCACCTTCCTTTTTTTTCTTTTATTTCAAGGATAATGGATTTAGCACTCATGTTTTTTTTTTTTAACATCAACTCATATACATAAAGAGGGGTGGTAGAGTTGGCATTGATGTTAACTCCAGAGGAAAAAATATCCCCTCGAACAAGATTCGAACATAGGTCAACAGATCACGCCCGAGCTAAATGCGCAATGCTTTAATCAACCAACCAGGCTATCCAGTTCCCTGTTTATACCATTATCCTCGATAAAATAATAAATAATAAATAAATAATAAATTAAATAAAATTTCCCTTTTTCATGGACGTTGAAAAAACAAAGTCTCACTGGAACTTGAACGCTTGGCCAAACACACACACACACACACACACACACACACACACACACACACACACACACACACACACACACACACACACACACACACACACACACACACACACACACACACAAAAAAAAAGACGCTGGACAAAAAAAAATGAGTTGATGGCCTAAACCGCATATCCTAACAATATTTGTGTCTGTAGCATCGCACCTTGTAGGTGCCCCTACTATCATAGTAGAATGCAATATGTAACTGTACTGTAACCAACTAAGTAACATACCTAAGTAACTACCTAACTACCTACTACCTACTACCAAACCAACCAACCAACCAACCAACCAACCAACCAACCAACCAACCAACCAACCAACCAACCAACTAACCAACTAACTAACCAACTAACTAACTAACTAACTAACTAACCAACTAACAACTAACTAACTAACTAACTAACTAACTAACTAACTAACTAACTAATGAACTGAATGAATGAATGAATAAACGAATAAATACCTATCGGCTCTATGACGGATACTGTATATGGGGTGGGGTATTTTTGTATTTTGTACCACTTTATGTCACAGCAGATTTCTCTGCGTGAAATTCGGGCTGCTCTCTCTCCCCGGGGAGAGAGAGCGCGTCGCCACATGCGCAGCCCTACCCTTTTTTTTCATGCATGCAATTGTATTTGTTTCCCTTCAGAGTGGGTTTTTTTTCTACAGAATTTTGCCAGGGTTATCAACCCCTTGTTGCCGTAGTTTTTTTTTTATTTTACGTGCGCCAAATAGTGATGTGTAACACACGGGACTTCGGTTTATCGTCTCATCCGAAAGACCTATGATAATGACCTGTGATATGATGTGTGCTGCTGCTGCTTCAGGCCATCACCTATGGGTCTGACGGGTACGTGTACGCCAGCCAGTACCCACAGTCCTGTGTCAGTGGCCAGAACTCCACTTTCACCCCCACCTCCCCTCCACGGGAGGCGTCTTCCAGCTGTCCGCTAACGGTCAGTGAAGCTGTTGGTCTCTGTCTCTGTCTCTGTCGTCTCTGTCTGTCTCTGTCTGTCTGTCTGTCTGTCTGTCTGTCTGTCTGTCTTTCTGTCTCTCTCTCTTCTGCTCTCTGTCTCTGTCTCTGTCTGTCTCTCTTCTTTCTTCTTCTGTCTGTGTGTGTGTTGTGTGTGTGTGTGTGTGTGTGTGTGTGTGTGTGTGTGTGTGTGTGTGGTGTGTGTGTGTGTGTGTGTGTGTGTGTGTGGTGTGTGTGTGTGTGTGTGTGTGTGTGTGTGTGTGTGTGTGTGTGTGTGTGTTGTGTGTGTGTGTGTGTGTTGTGTGTGTTGTGTGTGTGTGTGTGTGTGTGTGTGTGTGTGTGTGTGTGTGTGTGTGTGTGTGTGTGTGTGTGTTGTGTGTGTGTGTGTGTGTGTGGTGTGTGTTGTGTGTGTGGTGTGTGTGTGTGTTGTGTTGGTTGTGTGTGTGTGTGGTGTTGTTGTGTGTGTGTGTGTGTGTGTGTGTGTGTTGTGTGTGTGTGTGTTTGTGTGTGTGTGTGTTCTGTTTGGGGGGGGGGAGGGAGGGGGGCAGGGAGTATATATATGTATGCATGTGAAGGGTGTGGGTGTGGGTGGTAGAGCTGTTCTGTTTGTGCGTGCGTGTGTGTGTGTGCGTGTGTGGAGTGCATGCGTGCGTGCGTGCATGCATGTTGTGATGTGTTGTGTTGTGGTGGTAAGTGCGGGTGTGTTTGTGTGTGTGCGTGCGTGGCGCGCGCGCGCGTGTGTATGTGCATGCATTTGTTTGCCTATTTGCCTGTGTTATTCAATATCACACAGAATGATCAAGAACCCGAAAGAGACTGGGCCCTGAAAAACGAATGATTATGCAGAGAAGATAGTTGCTGAGAACGAGCACATATGACACAGGGAATATGTAGCCTTGTGTTTTTTACACGGTGAATGGCATTGAATTGAATACCACTTTCAGTCACGGCAGAGTTTCACGTGTACAATTTGTATTACAATTTGTACAATTCTCCCAGGTCAGAGCGCGTTGCCACAAGAGCAGCGCCACTCTTTTTCTAATCTATTTTCATCTTTGCAAATGATTATTTTCTGCTATCAGAGTGGGGTTTTTTAATATTATTTTTATACATTATTTTTTTTTTTATCAAGGACAAGATTCTTCTTGCCGTGGATTCTTTTACGTGTGCGAAACGCGTGTTGCTGTGATTCTCGTTTCATTTTCATGGTCTCCTGTT
>CM060321.1:45660927-45670927 GCA_030674155.1 Stramonita haemastoma | reverse complement strand
GAATGAGGGGGGAGGGAGTGATGAGGGAGGGATGGAGGGATGGAGTGAGTGAGTGAGTTAGTGAGGGATGGAGGGTGGGAAGGAGTGAGTGAGGGAGTTAGTGAGGGAGGGAGTGAATGAGGATGAGAAGGAGTGAGGGAGGGAGTGACGGAAGGAGTGAGTGAGTGACGTAGTGAGTGAGTGAGTGAGTGAGGCTGTGGCTGGAGAGGCTTGCTGGTGAGTCAGGAGTAAGGAGTGAGGGAGGGAGGGAGGGAGGGGGGAGGGAGGCTATGGCTGGAGACACTTGACTAGCTGGAGTCACCTGCACGTGAGTAAGTCACTAGCTGGGGACACTTGCTGGTGAGTAAGTGATGGGCTGGAGACACTTTTGTTGGTGGGTATGTGTCAGAAAACCCACATGCTGGTGATGGTGTGGCAGGAGACCCATTTTGGTGAGTGAGTTTGTAGCTGGAGACTCACCTGCAGGTGAGTGGGTGAGCTGCCGGTGAGTGACAACGTGACTGAAAGTCCACACTGGTGAGTTACTACGTGATGTGACTGTTGTGTCTGGTCATCACACAGAGATAGACAGACAGATGTTTGGGAGGATGTGACTGTTGTGTCTGTTCAACACACAGATGTTGGAAGGATGTGACTATGTCTGTTCAACACACAGATGTTGGAAGGATGCGACTGTCTGTTCAACACACAGATGTTGGAAAGATGTGTTCAGTATGCATCACGCAGAGATAGACAGACAAATGTTTGGAAGGGTGTGTCCATTTTGTCTGTTCATCACACAGAGATAAACAAGACAGACGCTTGGAAGAATGCATCGTTATGACTGTTTCTCCACAGACATGCCAGGCACCCTACAGTCGAGGCCTTGTACGAAGAAGCCTGATCTACCTGTTCACCCACTGCACCCGTCTGAACCTGATCGCCCTCTTCCCGATGGAGTAGTTCCATCACCCTGGGTTTGGTCTCTAATATTTGCATACGACAATAAGTATGGTTGGGTGTTTTTTTTTGGTATCAATCATGTAAGAAAGAACTTAAAGATTCGGTTGAAAGGTAAATTGATATGTACGGGACAGAAAATAATCCTGAAAAGATTTGATTCATAAAGATGAAGCCAGGCAACCACCAATGAGAATTCACCTGAAACCATTTTAATTTGGTCGTGGTAAGGTCAGTCGGGTTAATGCCACTGTGGTAAATGTTTCATCAGTTTAGTATTTCGTCTTTTTTAAACTAAATTTTTTTTTTTTTTTTTTTTTTTTTTTTTTTTACTGCTCCGTACTTGAGAAGATAACGGTATTGAATGTTCTGTTCAGACAGAGTTTATCCGTTCGAGAAAAGGCGATCTGTTTTATACGATCACACTAGAATTTTGTTTTAAGTCCATGCTATTTTTCTTTTGGTATGAATATGAAGTTCATTTTGTTGACTTCAGACTGGCAAGATCACAGTGGTCTATCTGTATGAAACTTCCTTTGGTTCCATTTGTTTTGTGCTCCGTTCGTTTGTCAAAGCCATTTTGTCTGTATTGCATTGTTGACTGAATGAAGTGTATTATGATTGTCGTTCTAATTTTTTATTGAGAAAAACAGCTTTTGTTCATCTGCTGAGAAACAGAACCTATTTTTAAACTTAATGGTTGATTGAGAAATACAAATTGTTTTGTATTTGTCTTTTTCGTTGTTTGTGAAAGACCATGCATGTCGTCTGAGTTTGTTTCCTGTATCTAAGACAACCTGATTGGGTTTGGGTTTTTTTTGCCCAAAGAGGTAATAAATATTTAGGTATCTGTCAGCCTTCAGATGTATGTGTTTTGTCTTTTTTTGTTTGGTTATGTCAAATTCACCAAGTTTTATTGCGCTTAGATTTTGTTTTTCGTTGATTTGAAGATGTTCAGAAGCGTTATACTTTTGTGTGAACATGTGACAAATTTATTGGTCAAAAATTTTATCACCAATAACTTGATTTTTTTTTTTTTTACACAAGAACAAACATTGTGGCCGTTTGAAATGGATGGTTTGAACGGGACGGGTTTCCGTTCACAAGTAATAATTTGTTATATGGATTTTTGGCTTCGGGACTGGCGCGGCCTACAATTTGTTTGAGTGAGAAAAAAGCTTGCGCCATGGTGTGATTTTTTTCTGGGGGTGGGGGCATGATATCAATGAAACATGCTTCATAAACTTGTGATTTATTCTAGTCTTTTTTGTTATTTCTTTGAATTGTTGTTTATCTTTCTTTTTTCCTGTGTATCTTTCTTTGTTCCTGTCTGTTTTTCCTCCTTTCTCTCTGTCCTCTTTTCTTCTTTGTCTCTTTGCCCCCCCCCCCCCTCCCCGTTCCTCGGCCAGCGCCCCGAATTTCACCAATGGTAAGATTTTGCGTACAAGGCCGTTTAGCCCCACATTAAGGTAGCGGCAATCCGACTTCATTGATGTTGTCTAAACACGATACCAGCGTGCATGCGTTTGGTTTAAGTTTTTTTTTTTTTTAATTGTCATTCATTCCTCCAACCTTTTTTGTTTGCTTTTCTGACTTTTATGTATGTTTCTGATGGTTTTTTTTTCTTCTTTCTCTTTTATCATTTTTTTTTCTTTATTCCTTTTTGGGGTTTTCCCCTGTTTGTCTTCATTCTACATTTTTTCTTCAGTCTTTTATCTTTATCTGTGCTTGGTGGTGGTTGGTGGTGGTGGTGGTGGGGGGGGGGGGTTGTTTGTTATTTTACATTTTTATTGTTCTACATTTGTTTTTCTTTGCTGCTTTTGCTACTGCTTTTATTCATTGCTCGACAGAACTTGATGCGCACTTTTGATGGAAGTAGACATGTTGAAATTTGTTGTGATTAATTGGATCTTGCGACGAGGGAATACTCCCTTTGCAGTCTTAAATGACTTTTTTTGTGTGTGTGTGCATCATACAAATGCCTTGTTTGTGTTTGGTTTCTCTGTTGTTTTAAGCTGTACACATCTGCACAAAAATGTTCTTTTATTTTTCTCGATAGTAAATCTGGTAGTGTATTGCTTCAAGGATTTTTTTCTCTTTTTTGTATTTTTTTTTTGGGGGGGGGGGGGGGGGAGGAGAGAGAGGGGGGATGACCAGATAGAAACGTTTAAGTCAAGTAAGGAGTTATGACCCTTTCAGACATCGCTTGTTGATGTGTTAATTGAATATAGATGTGCAGATTATGTGTTTTAGCCATTATTTTATACACTGTCTATTGTTCCAATGGAAAGAAATATATAGAAGATTGGTATCAATCATTTTACACATAGAAGAATTTTGTACATATGCCATGTTTCGCTGTTCACGTGCTTGAGTGTGTTTGCAGTTTGTAGTATTTATAACTATAAATGAAGGCATTTTTTTTCACCCAGCGTTCGGTTCTTGTTGTGTGTGTGTGTGTGTGTGTGTGTGTGTGTGTGTGTGTGTGTGTGTGTGTGTGTGTGTGTGTGTGTGTGTGTGTGTGTGTGTGTGTGTGTGTGTGTGTGTGTGTCTGTGTGTGTGTCTGTGTGTTGTGTCTGTGTCTGTGTCTGTGTGTTTGTGCGCACGCGCTACTAAGGCTGCTGGTACCGCTACCGCTGCAGCTATTGTTACTGCTGCTGCGGGCTGCTGCTGCTGTGTGTTGGTTTTGTCATTGGTGTTGCTGCACTGATGCTGTGTTGTTGCTACTGCTTCTATCGCTGTCGCTGCCGCTTCTGCTTTCTTGTTGCAACTACTATACTAGTGGCACATCAGTTTTATTTGCTGTATGTTCTGAGATACATGGATATACTCAATGTCATACCCTCAATGATGAATATGCTCAATGCCCTCAATGTCATACCCTCAGTGATGAATATGCTCAATGTCATACCTTGGGTTGCTTTTTTTTGTGAAAAAATTTGTGCTTGTTTCTGATTTTTTTTTTTCGGATGAGGGGTGGTGGTAGTAGGGTGGGGGATTGATTGTTTTTTGTGTTTTTTTGGCTTTTTTCGACCGACACAAAGTTTTTATGTACTCTCTCTTCTCTCTCTCTCTCTCTCTCTCTCTCTCTCTCTCTCTCTCTCTCTCTCTCTCTCTCTCTCTCTCTCTCTCTCTTCTCTCTCTCTCTCTCTCTCTCTCTCTCTCTCTCTCTCTCTGTGTCTCTGTTGTCTCTGTTCTGTCTCTCTCTCCTCGGTTGGTGCATTCATTTTTGGTGTTTTGCCTTTGAACTTTTTCTTTATTTTGATGTAGATAATTCACAATGTTATTATATTATGTTTGCATATATGTGTGCTGTGTGGGTTGGTTTGCCTTCTTTCATGTTTGTTTAATTACTATCATCATTAAATTTTGTATACTTGTGAATCAGAATGGACTGTGATAAATTATCATGTGTTTAAATTCCGCATTTTGTTTCCTTTTTATTTTTTAAGCGTAAAAACATTAATTGGTAGTGCAACTTATGGACACGTGAATGGTTTAGAGGCATGTTATCCGTATGTGTGTGTGTGTGTGTGTGTGTGTGTGTGTGTGTGTGTGTGTGTGTGTGTGTGTGTGTGTGTGTGTGTGTGTGTGTGTGTGTGTGTGTGTGTGTGTGTGTGTGTGTGTGTGTGTGTGTGTGTTGTGTGTGTGTGTTGTGTGTGTGTGTGAGTGTGTGTGTGTGTGTATGTGTGTGTGGGTGAGTGTGTATGTGTGTGTATGTGTGTGTTGGTGAGTGTGTATGTGTGTGTTGTGTGTTGGTGAGTGTGTGCTTTACTCTGTGTGAGTGTGAGTGTGTGTTGTTTGGGGTGTGTGTGTGTATGTTATTTGAGATTTTATAAAAATAAGAGAAATATTAAAAAACAAAACAAAAAAACTGTATATACCAAACGAAGCTCAAAAGTATGCTCATCCAAATTTTCGATTTATGAAGATCTAAAAAAAACCAACCATACAATTCTTTTTTTTATACACAAAAAATAGGAAGAACATGAAACGGTCTTCACACATTTTACCTCAAACTTCACACATGTTCTTAAAAATAGTATGAAAACCAAAATATCAACGAAAGAAAGACAAACGCCAGACTTCACACAATGTATTATGTAATTTGTAGCGCTCTTTACAATGTACAGCGAAATAAACAAACCAGTTATAGAGATATGCGAACTTACATCAATCACAATAATGATAACCTGTGACGCAGGCAAGAAGAAGAAGAAGAAGAAGAAGAAGAAGAAGAAGAAGAAGAAGAAGAAGAAGAAGAAGAAGAAGAAGAGAAGAGGAGGAGGAGGAGGAGGAGGAGGAAGAGGAGGAAGAAGAAGAAGAAGAAGAAAGAAGAAGAAGAAGAAGAAGAAGAAGAAGAAGAAGAAGAAGAAATAATGGTAAAAACAACAGTAATGATAATGCAGGTGATGACGATGATGATGATGATAATGATGAGAATAATGAATATGATACTAGTATGTAATATTATTTTAAAGTATGACAACAATAGCAACAACAACAATAAAAGTTTTGTAGTTGATTATGTATGTACGTTCTTAATTTTCAATCTTTCAAATGTTTACGTCGGCAATTTCTTTGCTGTTAATCAATTTAAAAGGAAAAAAGAAGAAGTTACGCACAATTGAGTAATAGTTAAAAGAATAGTGAAGCGAAGGGGGGGAGAGATTGGATAAATATTTATTTCTTCTAAGAATTTGAATGAATTTTATTCAATAGTTAATTTTTCCAAAACTTGAAAAAGTAAGCAAACAAATGCAAACAAAATTAAGTAAAAAGTTCAAACGAAAGCAAAAACAAAAATCCGTCTTTTGCAGTATTTGATGCAGTTTGGTGTGTGTGTGTGGGTGGGGTAGATAGAAAGAAAGAAGAAAAGAGAAGAAGAAAGAAGATAGATAGATAGATAGATAGATAGATAGATAGATAGATAGATAGATAGAGAGATGAGAGAGAGGAGAGAGAGAGAGAGAGAGAGAGAGAGAGAGAGGAGAGAGAGAGAGAGAGAGAGAGGAGAGAGAGAGAGAGAGAGAGAGAGAGACAGACAGACAGACAGACAGACAGACAGACAGACAGACAGACAGACAGAGACAGACAGACAGAGACAGACAGAGACAGACAGACAGACAGAGACAGCAATACAGTCAGACAGCTTATTCATGTTTGACAATGGAATTCAAGAAGGGGTATGAAATAGTGTATATTTTGTTTCGATATCCAAAACATGAATTAGAAAATCTAAGATTACGAAAACTACAAAGTAATTCATTCCATGGGAAGAAACGAAATACCCTGTATTCTAGACCGCAATTAAAACACAGACTCTATGGTATGAGGGTCTGACATTAGTGCATTAAAGCAGAAGACTGTATGTGTTTGAAGTGACAAAGCGGAGGACAATGTGTTGATCCTATACATGTTTCTTGGGCAGCTCTTCGGGTTTTTTTTTGCCAAGCGAAAAATGACTTAAACATCATTTCGACAGATTTATGAAACAGGTAAAACAACCATTATTTTTACTGCTGTATGTAAACTATGGGTAATCGATTCAGATATTATCTCTCCTATTAAAAAAAAAAAAAGATGTACTGCACACTGTATGGTATAACGTCATACAACATGACATACACTTGAAATGGTGATCTAATCTTATATAAACAATTCTTCAGCCAATGGTAGATAACAGTACAGCAGAATGTTTCAGCCAATGGTAGACAACCTTACAGCAGAGCTAGTACAACAGTTGGTCTCGTTCATGGTTCACTGGGCTGTTTGGTGCTCTCTTACTTGGTAGACATTCAATGTCTTTTGAGGACAAACAACCGGCCCAGTTCACAACGAAACAATGTCGTTTCTATCTGATTTTGCTGATTCGTATCAAACGACTGCTTGCATCGCCAAGTCTGCCAATTTGATGAAATTTATAAACGAAATGATAAGATGCTTTTGCACTTTGCACTATGGCAACCTCAGTTATGTAAGGGGGATCTTTAGAAGAGGCAACAGAAACCATCTGGTTGAAAACAAAACTCCAGGTATTTTCAAACATGGACTGTAGGCTAGAATCACAATCAAAAGCTATCTGAAACTAATTGCCGATTTGACTATGCGTTATCTGAATTTTCTTACTCAAGTTAAAGACCGGGCCTTCTTTAAGTTTTCTAGTAGCGTTGAAATCGGTCTAGCAATCATTATTGCAAACATACAAAGTAAATTGACCGCTTAAAAAAGGTAACGGTAAAAGTGTTCTCATAACCTATGCGGTCAGTGGGGAGCGAGATATCAGAGACCTCGGTTTTTCCAGGGGCCAGCATATTGAAGGTAGGACCCATCTCTTCTCCCTCGCTGCTTTATCTTCCCTGACCCTGAAGAGGCCAGGTACCCATTTGCATGTGGGTAAACAGGGGGACTATACTGAAGCCAAGGCAAGCAAACGGTCACCCATCCACTTGGTGACCACGCAAATGCTGCTTAAACATAGCTTGGGAAAAACGAGTGCTCTGACCACTGAGCTATCCCACCTTTCAATTTTTAACTGACAGCTTAAAGTAGACTAAACAGTTTGAATGCAACCAACAAGACAGTCATTCCATGTGATTCATTATCAAATGACTTCTTACATTATTCATATTCTTCACCTACATAAAAATGCAGTGAAAAGTATGTATCCCTAGACCTGCTCTAGTAGAATAATTAACAGACTCTAACAACCAACTATTGCACATAATTTATTACACCTGTGTCTGGACTGAATAAGGTAACATTGCATCTACTGCTTTTATTTAGTTTATAGTTTACATAATCATAAAGCAATAGAGATTAGAGGGGAGTTTCTTTAAATGGAGTCAAAAGCTTTTTCAAGATCAACAAAATCCAAAGTTTATTATGGTACAAAAGTTAACTGAAGACATGTAACATCAAAGTGAGATGCACGTTGTAACTGAAAGTCAATAAACACTAAAACTGTCAATGAATTGAATAGACACATAAAAAACAAGTAGACAAGCACACAAACAAACCTATCATTTTTGTCTTTAAATGTTTCATCTCTCAATAATTGTAACTAATTACTAGTCATGATTTAATCAAATTGTTCAATTTCTGCTTATACTAAAAAGGATTCTATGAGTTTCTTTTGACCATGACTATTGTATTTCTTTTTTGAAAACTAAAACAACTAACCAAATCAGACTGACGAAAAGCTTTATTATCTTCTAACAACTATTGATCTACTACACCATCAATCTTTATATAAAAAGCTATGAATCTGCAAGTCTACTAAATGTAGTCTAATGTATTATTAAAAGGCATCTTTTACTAACACTTTAAAGCTTTTGTTTCAAAGTAAACCACATTACACAATATCTCAACAAACATTCATGCATATATTATACCAAAAAGCAAACACACGCAAGCAGAGAAATCGAAAACGGGAGAAGGAAAACAAAAAAAACAACAACAAAAAAACAAACAAAATCGACCAGCAATTCACAAGGAAACAAAATAAGCAAGCAAGCACTAAAGCAAGAGCATCCTCTTCTCCTCCCTCTCTCTTCCCTCTCTTCCAAAAACTAAAAACCTCTTGAATCGCCACAGTGTGAGAATGTTAAGAAATGATGATGAGTGAACGCACAAGATGAGAGTAATTTCACTCTTTTATTTTTTAAATTTCCTTTACATGGGGAAAACCTTCGAAAACGACTTACGTAGGCAGCATACGAAATCTAAATAAGGGAATAGAAAATAAATCATTTCTGGTAAATATGATACATCATTTCGACTTTTATCGGGAAAATGACATTAAAACAAAACCCTTTCATGCAAGCTTGTGGCAACCCATGCATACACACAGAAAGATGCGAATGCAGAGCTATGTGTAGGCCTATATAAGCTTTGAGACATACATGATGAAGGAACACGTGCCCACAGGCCAAGAAACGCACATAACACACAAACCCAGAGAAACAGAGACACGCATAGGTATAGACACCCACGGAAACAATCAACTTCATAAAGTTTAAAAAGGTAACTTCATAAATCAACTTCATAAATCATTTTCATCAACTTTATTAATCTTAATCTCGGACACGAAGACTTTAATATTACAAACCAAGAACTCCATTAATCTAAAGTGATCTGTCATAATCCAGGAGCCAAAGACCTGATCACCTTAAAAGAAATTATTATTTATTTAATCTTACATTCTCACATGCCAGAATTCTTAATCACTGACAGTAGTTCCAGCACAACCCCCCAACCCCTGAATCTCCAGTAACCTCGACACTTCACTATGAACTACCACCTTCCCTATACTAACTCCAGTATGCACCCAAAGTCCAAGAACTCCCTGCCAAAAGCGTCAGAAAGAAACAAACACTGAGAAGAGAAAGGTTTTCAGACACTGCAAACTAGTTTAGAACGAGGTTTTGATTTCAAAGAAAACCAAGAAAAGATGGTGCACAGTATTTGAGGCTTTAGTTCAGTGTTTCTGATGGGTACATGAATGGATGTACGTGCATATATATATATATATATATATATATATATATATATATATATATATATATATATATATATATTATATATATATATATATATATTATATATATATATAATTTTTGTATTATGTTGTGTGTGTGTGTGTGTGTGTGTGTGTGTGTGTGTGTGTGTGTGTGTGTGTGTGTGTGTGTGTGTGTGTGTGTGTGTGTTGAATAGTAATAATACGTATTAGAAAAGGAGTTAGGCAGCAAAGACCTTTCGCTTCCCTTAAATACCAAAGTTTATAGATTTAGCACAAACATAACACACATGTTCTCTGGTTGGAATTTTTTTTAAATGGCTGCACTATAATAAAATACATGCTATGTACTCTGATGATACACACACACAAAAATTCCATTAAGATTTTATGAAACAATCACGACAAACGGGCAGATGCAACATTTCATAATCTCTAACATTTCCAGCTGCTTTAGCTGCTTAAGTCTGGTTTATAAATAAATCCAGACTTATGTCAAATTTCACAACATATGATTATAGCCTCGGGTTTTAAACACACTGA
>CM060321.1:45648427-45655927 GCA_030674155.1 Stramonita haemastoma | reverse complement strand
CATTGGTAACTCCAGTTCTGAGGCCAGCTGATAGCTTGGTCCACCTTCTTTTCCACTTCTTTCACCGTTCCGTGTCCGGAACTAGCGAAGGAAGAAACCGGTCTTTTTCCGGGTTTTCCGGCTGCAAGGGAGAGTGCTATTATATTTTGTTTGTTGTTGTTGTGTGTGTTGTTTTTTTGTTTGGTGGGGTTTTTAGTTTTTGTTGTGTGTGTGTGTGTGTGTTGTGTGTGTGAGTGGTGTGTTGTGTGTGTGTGTGTGTTGTGTGTTTGTTCGCAGGGGAGAGTTAAGATGTTTGGTATTTATAGGGGATTGACGTGTTGTAGGAATTGTGAGATACGTGAAGGTTTGTTTTTTTTAAAATGTGTTTGAAGCCATTATCAACTGATTTTGGTTTAAATAGATTTTATTCCGAATTTGGAACAAACATTGAAAACAACAGCATTTTGGAATCATAGCAACAACAAGCTTGTAGCTTATAAATGTGCTCAATTTAGCAGTGAAAATTTACATGAAAACGACGAACTGATTTTGATCTAGTTCTTTTTCACAGAAAATGAAGAAACTGCCAAATCCAAAAAATGACACTAGTATTGTATATGGTTAGCTAAACTAAAGTTTTCTTTGTTGGTGATTTTTTGTTGTTGGTTACTTGGGTTGTTGTTGTTGTTGTTGTTGTTGTTGTTGATGATGATGATGTAGCAACAAAGCAAGGTGCCAACAAGGAAACTCGCTCTCTTCTCCCTTTATTCCCTGGCATGTGATTCACGGCATTCAAACGTTCACGATGAATCTGCGGAGCCCATTCCTCTCCAGATGGTAGATTGCATGCTGGGTATGTTCGTGCTATGCATACCACAGGCACTAGTCTGCTACTCATAAGGTCTTTAAAAAAAATATCCTTCTGTGCTGCTAATGCTGCTAGTTCTAGTGCTTCCGTATTGATACTATCATCATCATCATTCATCATCATCATCATCATCATCATCATCATCATCATCATCATCATCATCATCATCATCATCATCGTCATCGTCATCATCATAACCACCATCATCTTCGTCATTGTCATCCTCTTTCTGAAATTATGCCTTTCATCCCCCCCTCCGCCTCCATCCCCCGACACACACACACACACACACACACACACACACACACACACACACACACACATCACTACACACACACACACCACACACACACACACACACACACACACACACACACACACACACACACACACACACACACACACACACACACACACCCATCCTCTACCCTCCTCGGCTGGTGAACAACTACCCACAAAGATCCTTCGACCATCTCCCCCGCCCCCTTCCTCAACCCCCCCCCCCCCATTCACTCACAACACACACACACCACACACACACACACACACACACACACACACACACACACACACACACACACACACACACGCACACAACCTCCCCCCCTCTCTCCCATTACCAGCAGTGGTAGGGGCCTCTATGGGGACAGGCTGGTTCAGGGCGCTTTGAGACACGAAGGAGGAGGTAACCAGGCTGGGGCTGACCACGCTGCTCTCCCTTTGCAAGGGGGTGATGAGGGTAGGGGTGGCGGAGGGGCGGGAGGCGGGGGAACTCTTCCCGGACTCTCCACCCTCATAGTCCAGGTGAATGCTGCACAGGAGGAAAGAAAAGGAGGGTTGCATCATCAGGTGAAATCTTTGGCCATGATTTTTCGTTATTTAATAATGGTAGGAGATATATATATATATATATTATATATATATATATATATATATATATATATATATATATATATATATATATATATATATATATATATAAAATGCACAAGATGAGGGGTAAAGTGGGCCTATTCAATTAATGATAAAAGAATTCATGGTATTTGCTTTTTTATGTCTAGTGCTTTGTTCTAAAGGAAGATTGATTATAATTAAATCAGAATAATATTCGGAGAATTAATCATACTTACTTTTCATTAGCGGTGCTTGTACCAAACGAAAGAGTGATTAATAATCAGAGAATTTACGGTACTTTTATGAAAAAAAAATAATGGTAGTTGCTTTATGTTTTTCAATACTTTTATTTTTCGGTGAAGCATCTTAAGAGGTTATCAAATGGTGTGTGTGTGTGTGTGTGTGTTTGTGTGTGTGTGTGTTTGTTGTGTGTGTGTGTGTGTGTGTGTGTGTGTGTGTGTGTGTGTGTGTGTGTGTGTGTGTGTGTGTGTGTGTGTGTGTGTGTGTGTGTGTGTGTGTGTGTGTGTAGCTGTCTGTCTGTGTCTGTGTCAGTCTGTGTCTGTCTTTGTATATGCGTGTCTATGTCTGTGTATATATGTATGTCTATGTCTGCGTATATATGTGTGTCTGTGTGTCTGTGTGTGTGTCTGCGTGTACACTGGTTGGTCTTCAGTTAAATGGTCGTTTCACAAAAGAAGTGGTGTTCGACAGGAAGAACACGCGCGCGTCTGTGTCTGTGCGCGAGCGCATGCGCGCGTTTGTGTATGCTATATTCATTCTATCATTGAAATGCATTCTTTGGAGGTACTTTAAAAAAAAAAAACTAAATGAAAGTACTGACTTAGGCAAGGTTATATACATGAATAATGGGCCTAGTGGGAAGAATGTCCTACTCGTGATGTGATGGTCACAGACGGTGTAGGTTCAAATCCCGGTTGCGGCATCTGTTCGAGAGGATTTTTCTTTTTGACTGAACATTTGTTTCGAATCCATTGCCCAGCAAGTTCTTCGGACGAGGATGTAAACCAGGTTCTGTTTTCAAATACGCAGAACATCTTGCGTGCACATTAAAACATCCCATCCATCTTCTGATTAAGAGTACGTCGCCTACGGCCAGTGACATGGATGACACGAACATACCTAGCATGCAGTCTGCGACCTGAAGAGGAGTAGGCTCCATCGACTAGGTTTAACTTGTCCAAGAAACACACTGCCTGAACAATTCAGTGCACAGTCCCAGCGATTGCTTAAAGAGTTAAGGGAGAGGACAAATGGAGATATCCTGTATATGAATTGTGTCCTTTTTGTGTGTGTGTGCATGCACTCCAGTCACAGCATCAGGGTGGTGTTGCCAGTGTCTGACAGGCGATTTCTTTAGGCCTGGGTTTAATCCTTCTGAAGTATGGCGAGATATGACGTAATCGGCAGTATTCACATTCTTTTTTTTTTAGGGCATACTTTTTTCTTTTTGGGAGGGGGGGGGGGGGGGGGTTGTTTGGTTCTTGGTATACCACTGTAAATCGCAGAAGATTTATCTGCGTGAAATTCGGGCTGCTCTCACCGGGGAGAGCGTGTCTCCACAAGAGCAGCGCCACCCATTATTTTTTTTTCTTTTCCTGTCTGCATATGATTTTGGTTTCCTACCACATTGGCTTTTTTCTACAGAATTTTGCCTCTTTCTTATTGCCATGGATTCTTTTACGTGCACTAAATGAAGATTTCACACGGGACCTCGGTTTATCGTCTCATCCGAAAGACTAGCACCCAGACCACCACTCACGGTTGGGGGAAAAGTTTTGGGAACAAACGGGGATCGAACCACTCCAACTTAAAGCCCGAACTTTTTGCTTTCTATGTGTATGCGTTATTTCTAGACTTCCCACCCACTATCTTTGGACTTTAAACATTATTTTAAAATTACACACACACACACACACACACACACACACAACACACACACACACACACACACACACAACACACACACACACCACACACCACACACACACACACACACACACACACACACACACACACACACACACACACACACACACCACACACACACACACACACACACACACACACACACACACGCTGGTAGCAGTGGTTTTGTTTTTTGTTTTACTTTTTTTTTTAAACATATAAACTGTACATTATTCTCAGAGAAGTGGTCAGTTGTTTTTTTTTTCCAAGGTCAGGGAGAAAAATACGGATGTTGTTGCTGACGTCACACCTAAGCGGACTTCAGGGGTACGCACACACACACACGACAGTACGACAGTACGCATTTCTATAGATTATCCTAGGCGATAATCTCTATGAAGGAAAGATAATCTCCTCCCTTTGAAAGTGTTGGTATTGGGATTATAGCCCCGTCTAAGTAAATGAATGAATATTGTGCCGTAGTCTTTCCTTTTGTGTTGTTTGTGGGGTGTGTGTGTGTGTGTGTGTGGTGTGTGTGTGTGTGTGTGTGTGTGTGTGTGTGTGTTGTGTGTGTGTGTGTGTGTGTGTGTGTGTGTGTGTGTGTGTGTTGTGTGTGTGTGTTGTGGTGTGTGTGTGTGTGTGTTGTGTGGTGTGGTGTGTGTGTGTGTGTTGTGTGTGTGGTGTGTGTGTGTGGTGTGTGTGTGTGTGTGTGTGTGTGTGTGTGTGTGTGTGTGTGTGTGTAATTCAAATGTTAAAGTCCAAAGATTTTGTAGGGGAATGGGGTCGGAGAGTACAGATTGTTATGCTAAGAGCATGGCTATCATGGCTGAAAACGCTCTTAATACAACGATGTTGTTGTCGTTAGACGTTCCCAAGCTTAACACCCTGGGGGTCACCCAGAATATGTAATATGATTCACTCATCCCACCTGGGAATCATTGTGAGATTGAAAAGTACACACTGAATGAGAAATTGGCTTGTAATACCATTTTCATTTTCCTCGCCATAATTATAGGTAGCCATACTTCGACTTCAGACGATGTGATTTTTTTATGTTCTGTAGGAGAATGCAGATTGTTCTGTTGAGAGCTTGTCATGGCTAAAGCAATCTTAACATAACGTTTTACATTATAACAACATTTTAATGTAGGCTTTGGAACTTAGTTTACTTCAATTACAGACAAAGCGGTTTGGCCTGGGCCGAACAATTAGTTTTAAAACACTGTATCACCCATTCTTTTCTTATTTTGGACTGGTTCTTTGTGATAATTATGGAGTTTTCCTTTACAAAACTCTGTGGTCACAGCGCGTAAGGACTTGTTCGCTAATACGTATGTCTGTACAATTTGCGCGTTTCCTGCACTGCACACGTCGACATGTTCATGTTGGCTTCGCGCGCGCACGCGCGCGCGCAACACACACACAAAACACACACACACACACACACACGCACACACACACACACGCGCGCGCGCACACACACACACACAGAGGCTGGGAAAGCACTGGCACACCCACCATGCATGTACATGCATTACAGGACACACAAACAGACAGACAGGCAACAGAGAGAGAGAGAGGAGAGAGAGAGAGAGAGGAGAGAAGAGAGAGAGAGAGAGAGAGAGGAGAGAGAGAGAGAGAGACAGACAGACAGACAGACAGACAGACAGACAGAAGACAGACAGATAGGCAGACAGACAGACAGACAGACAGAGAATACAGAGACAGAGGACAGAGAAAGAGAGAGCACCTAGAATAATTTTGGTGTCCCTGACATTGCTACATATTAATCGACTAGCAGTGCTATAAGCTGTACTTATTGTTGTACATGTTTAAAACATCCCCAACGCATTTTGTTTTTAATTATTCTTACTGGATAGGTTTGTTCCGCTAATTCTACTTTCGTTTTTTCTTTCTTTTTTTAATTTTTTTTATTATTTAAATTTTTTTTTCTTACATTTATCGGGAAGTGCACTTTAACGTTAGATTTATAACTTTTCATCACTTAATAACTTTCCTATTTTTTTCTTCTCTTTGTAATCCCATAATCTGGAAAGTTTCGATTTTTTTGTTTCATGCACTCGGTGAAAGTGGATTTAGCTACAGCCAACTTTTCTTGTCTTTTAAAAAAGAAAAATCCAGAATAATTCTTCTGAGTGGTTCTGAAGTCAATGCCTGTTGTACTCAGACTTGGTGTTGTTCAAAAGGAATACCTTAAATGAATAAATTCAGTCAAAACAGTAGGAAACTGATGAAGATCTGGGATCTACCTCTGTGAATAAGAGACTGGCATGCTCCAAGACCTAACAAGGCCCATGTGCAGGAATATGATCGAGCCTAGCTTTTTGGAACAAAGTACGAGACAAAAATAAAACTGAAGAAATATGCGCTCAAAAGAAGTGACGTTTAAGCCTACATGCTTTTACAGCAGCATAACTGCTGCCCATTGGAACAAGGCAACAAGAAACTGAAGCAGCAGAGCCTGAAGTAAGACTAATAAGATGGGATCAAAAATGAACTGGAACAACAAAAAAGGAAAGCCTTCATGATTTAAGATCTACTTGGGTACCAAAGTGTATGTATGCTTCAACTGAGGCCAGTCTGAGGGTGAGTTCTGATGTAAGGAAAGAGAGAATCTCGTACACAGACAACAAACACCAGATTTGTTCAAATAAGGTTTTTATTCAACTTCAAAGTTGACCCCATTAGTGTCTGTCGGACTTTTGATCAGCATCATGTCATCAAAACTCAAGTAAAAAAAAAAAAAGAAATCACACCAGTCTAAAACACTCATCACAAAAAAAAGACAGAACTTAGACCAAGGTCAAGTTGTGTGCCCATCTCACACGCTAAATGTCGCCCTCAAACCAACAGAAGACTGAGTAAATGGGCGTAGAGTGTTACTTTGCATAGAAGAACAGAAATAACATGAATAGGCCTAAACCACTATGACATCTTAGGAGCTATGACAAGCTAGAAAAATTCCAAACGTTTGTGTTTATCACTGTGCTTATCTGCATTTTTTTTTTTTATGCCTTAACCATGCAAGATTTCGCGACATTAGCTAGGCCTGTGCTAGATGCTTTTACAGTCCGTGGTGACCTTCAGAAGCAAGGTCAGCCAATCAGAATCATGTGGCAACGGTGCTTAATCTGCCGCAGTAGGCCTAGTTTAGCCTACTGACAGTTGTTATTCAAATACACAGTCAGGACATCAGATTAGGCTAGATCGGTTAGACCTGTGTTCCTTTGTGCAAAAAATGTTACCTAGTGCAACAGCATGATTGTAACACTTCAACATCATGGTCTATTTTGAGAAGATCTGATTACGTTTGGTTTGACAATTTGTGAAAGGACATGGTCATTAGTGATATCAATAATTTCTTTTGTGTGAAAAAATGTCATTTTCTTTATAATATGATCAAACCAGTGCAAGTAGCCAGCAGATTAACATGTCACTTTTATGGTAAAGATTGAAGATGATGATTTTGTTCTAAAACAGAATGTCTGTTTAGATCTAGATTCAAAGTTTGCCTAGCTTTAATCTAGATTCAAGTTTGCCTAGCTTTAATCTAGATTCAAAGTTTGCCTAGCTTAATCTAGATTCAAAAGTTTGCCTAGCTTTAATCTAGATTCAAGTTTGACCTAGCTTTAATCTAGATTCAAAGTTTGCCTAGCTTTAATCTAGATTCAAAGTTGCCTAGCTTTAATCTAGATCTACAGCTCTTAATGCTGTAGGCTTAGCCTGTGGGGGAGGGACTTCGCGGAATGACACAAGAATTCTGATCGCTCAAAACAATAACAATCCATAAACAGTTATATCAAACACATGTG
>CM060321.1:45640927-45643427 GCA_030674155.1 Stramonita haemastoma | reverse complement strand
ATGCTGGGCCCTAGAGAAGCTGAGGTCTCTGACGCCTCACTCCCCTACGACCACATAGGTTATGGGGGCACCTTTACCTTGCATCTATCTACCCGTGTATATATATCCCCGTGTGTGTTGGATCATTCCTACCGTCATACACTCGGGCATAGTCATAGGAGCAGGAGCCGCTGCCGTCAGGATTTTCCAGGGATGACGTGTCAACCGTCAAGCGAATCACGTGACTAGAGTCCAGGGCCTCAATCATCCATGTGCAGTAGAGGTTTCTGTGCACAGTGAAACAAGCAAACAAAAATGAATGACGACGACGACGACGACGACAACGACGACGACGACGCCGACGACGACGACGACGACGACGACGACGACGACGACTACTACTACTACTACTACTACTACTACTACTACTACTACTACTACTACTACTACTACTACTACTACTACTACTACTACTTCTTCTCCTTATCATTATTATTATTATTATAGTAAATAATAATGTCATAGCAAAAACAAACATCAGAGAATAAAAAATTAAAAAAAACACAGCCAAAAAACCCCAACACCACAGAATTTCCTGTCCTGTCCTGCAAGTCCATCAATCAATGCCTTCCACAATGGATGGGTCAGGATAGTTCAGCCTCCGATACAGACGGGTGATCTTCAAGGGATCCCCTCATAGCGTGATCCAGAAAGATGCTGAAAGGTGCGGGGGAGACAGAAGGCAACCTTGGTGTACACACCAGCTAAAAAAAATATGAAACCTCTTCGCCACAGAACTTTGGATCAGAACCATGCAGTTATTAACTTTGGGGGTGTAGAGCTTTTGGATGGATGACGTTATTAATCTTGGGGGTGTATAGCTGTTGGACGGATGACGTTATTAACCTTGGGGTGTAGAGCTGTTGCATGGATGACGTTATTAATCTTGGGGGGGTATAGCTGTTGGACGGATGACGTTATTAACCTTGGGGGTGTAGAGCTGTTGGACGGATGACGTTATTAACCTTGGTGGTGTAGAACTGTTGAATGGATGACGTTATTAACCTCGGGGGTGTAGAGCTGTTGGGTGGATGACGTTATTAACCTTGGGGGTGTGGAGCTGTTGAATGGATGACGTTATTAACCTTGGGGGTGTGGAGCTGTTGAATGGAGTGAGTCAGACTGATGCTGCTTTGGACAGTAGTGTGACTGACAGACAACTCTAGCCCTGGACTCGTTTTCAAGGAAACTTTCAAAATTAAAAAATCCTATTGCCTTGGAAAAGGTTTTTCTATTTTTACAGCAGAATTATATGCAATTTTTATGGCACTAATATTTTTATGTGACTGGCATCAGGCAAAGGTTGATTTTGTATTCTATGTTGACTCCAAATCTGTTTTGTATAGTTTACAAGACTGGAGCTCAAAGATCAGGAAAAGATCTATTGTTTGATATAAGATACTTGATACATATCATTATGTCTAGAGGTATTGAAATAGTATTTTGCTGGATTCCCTCACATTGTGGTATGTTTTGGAATGAAACAGCAGATAAATTGGCTAAACAGGGTGCGAAGAAAAATACGACAGAAAGTACATTAAAACTTGTTATTTTTTAATGAAAGTAATTCATTATTAGTTAATCATATGCATAAACTTTATCCACGAGAAAATTCAGATTTGGGGCCTTACCCAAGACACATTTTAAATATAATATTTAAGCTGCGTTTAAACTCCTGGAAAACCAAGTATTCCTAAAACGTGGTATGTCCTTGTTCTCACCCTTTATCTTGTGAACACATTCTTTTCGATTGCCCTATCTTGACAGCATAATACAAAAAGTCTGGTATCATAGATCTGAAAAGGGAATCTGTGGTTTTACTCACTCGTAGACCAGAAATTGTTGATATTGCTAAAGTTATTTCTCGGTCTGCTATTAATGTTCTGTTATAGTTTTCTTTTGAATTTGTTTTATTTGTTGGATTTGTTTTAGCTACTTTTAATGCTTGTTAAAGTGTAATATCACCCAGAGTGAACAGATTTATGGAAGGACGGTGGCAGAATGGTTAAGACGTTCGCCTGCCAATATGTAAATCGTGAGTTTCTGGGTTCGAACCCAGCCTCGCCCTTTCTTCCCAGTTTGACGAAAAATCGAACTGAATGTCAAAGTCATTCGGATGAGACTCGAAACCGAGGCCCCGTGTGCGAATGCACGCAGAAACATCTTGCGCACACGTTAAAACCCCGTTCCACCTTTCGGAAGAGTAGGCCATCGTGTGCCGGTAGGAGTGGATGACAAAATTATAACAAACCAGCATGCACACAGGTGTCGTGTTTAGACACCATCCCTGAAGAAAAATCGGGGAGTTGGAGTTGGGGATCTTTGCGCCTGGTGGCAGCATGATCTGTGGCTCTGTAGGTCAAATGCAAGCGCTTTGATTTGTCTTTACAAGAGATAGCGCTATACAAATTCCATGTATTATTATTATTATCATTATTATTATTTTAAATGAAAAACAAAC
>CM060321.1:45623427-45633427 GCA_030674155.1 Stramonita haemastoma | reverse complement strand
GATTCACTCTCTTTTATTCCATTTCCTCCAAGTTCCGCAATCTCTCTCTCTCTCTCTCTCTCTCCTCTCTCTCTCTCTCTCTCTCTCTCTCTCTCTCTCTCTCTCTCTCTCTCTCTCTCTCTCTCTCTCTCTCTCTCTCTCTCTCTCTCTCTCTTCTCTCTCTCTCTCTCTCTCTCTCTCTCTCTCTCTCTCTCTCTCTCATTAGACTTAAACCGAGGTCCCGTGTGTGAACACATACAAAACATTCTTGCTCACACGTTAACACCTGTTCACCTTTCAAAAGAGTGATCCATTCTATGCCACTGGAAACAGATGACAGAATTTACAAAACCGCATGATATGGATGTAAAAGACAAGACATGAGTTGTTTTTTATTCCAATATCTTTGAAATAAAAAGATATTAAAAAAAACACGTCTCTGCCATTATGTTACTCCTTTTTTTCTGTCCCTGCCATTTTTTTAACTCCCTTTTTTTTTCTTGCTGCTTGAAACGTTTAGGCAGATGGTCTGATGTTAGTGTCTTTTATTCTGAAAGTAAAGAGTACTGCATGAGTTTGATATCTGAGATGCATAACGTGTGCGCGTGCGTGTGGAGATGCGTGCATGCATAAGTGCTTGAGTATATGTGGGATGTCTTTGTAAGAATTTGAATCTACAGTGATGGGAAATACTGTCCTGAAAGTAGGAAAGTATTGGAAACATATAAACTTGCCCAAGGAACAATATGGCAATGGTGAATGACAAGGGATGTGTTCTACGCCATAAGTGGTTTTTGCTCAGTCGAGACACATATTTTTGCTTGTGTATGTAGATACTAAATGTCAGATATTGTGAATCCCATTGATAAGCAATGGTTATACTGTGAATTTCAACGAACATATTTCATATCTGTGTGTCAATTGTACAAGAATTCAAATAACAAAAAATTGAATGAAAAATTCCCTCAGAACACCCTGACTAAACTACTATAAAAAAAAAGAAAAGGTGCGACACCCTACGTGACACGATTCTAACAGGATGCAGTCTTTTGCAATTCAAAGCCTGCACCCTACATACAACAGGCAAACCCGGACACCTGTAACTGATCAGACCTCTCGTAGTGCATGCACGCATTATGTGTTCAGTGGCAGCAGTCCTTGTTTGAACGCCAAACACAATAAGGGGGGCAATGGGCAGTCCTGGTTTGCGCCATGCACTAAAGGAGCCAAAGCAGCAAAGCAGTGGGTGTTTTCGTAATCCTTCAGCCATTTCAGGGCCCAGTTGACACAAGAGCTTACTTCACACCCGGGTGGACCCCATAGCCCGGGTAGCAGACACACGGAGTGTGCTGGACAGTGTGATTGAACTCATAAGCACTCTCCCCCAACCCCAACCCCCCCCCCCCACCAACCCCCACTCCCCCCCCCTCTCCTGCAGTCTGTCAGACCTCTCACTATCCTCTGCTCTGGTCCCCATTTACTCTCTGTTGTTCTTTTGTTCTGAGCCATTAATTAACCTGTATGGAGTTTTGCTGTGGTCATAAGAGAAGAAGAGAATTTGAAGAAGAATCTGAAAGAATTTGAAGAAGAAGAACAGAAAGACGAAAAATTTGAAGAAAAAGAATGCAAAGACAAGTGTCAGAAGAAGAATGCAAAGGAGAAGAAGAAGAATTTGAAGAAGAATCTGAAAAAAAATTTGAAGAAGAACAGAAAGAAGAAAAACTTGAAGAAAAAGAATGCAAAGACAAAGTGTCAAGAAGAAGAATGCAAAGGAGAAGAAGAAGAATTTGAAGAAGAATCTGAAAAAAAATTTGAAGAAGAACAGAAAGAAGAAAAACTTGAAGAAAAAGAATGCAAAGACAAAGTGTCAAGAAAAGATGCAAAGGAGAAGAAGAGAAGAATTGATGAAGAAGAATGCAAGATAAGAATGCAAGCTGACCTTGCGGAGCCCATTCTTGCCCAGATATCAGATAGCATGCTGGGTATGTTCGTGTCAGAGAGTCATGTCTGATACCTGGTGGGCAGTATGAGTGCCCCAGGTTTGAGTTATATGCCGTTGTCGATTTTGAAGAATTGATATGACCTCCCATGTTTTTGTTGTTTTTACACCGTATTCAAACAATCAACCAACGAATCAAACCATGAAGTAAATGAAATACTGCTAATGTCCTAAAAATCTCCACATGGGTGGTACTCATGGCCACAATGGGGTAGCTTCATACAGACATGCATCATTTTCATAATCAAAACTGCAACTGTAAAATACTGGTTTTCTTGCTTTCGAATGATTCGCGAGTTATATAAGTTTGTTTGATTTTGTTTTTATTTAATAGCTGCTTTTGAGACACCCCTCCCCCCTCCCCCCCGTGCTCCCAGCTACAAGTACTGTTAAAGACTGGTGTCCAGTCCCCACCCTCTTGTCCAATCATTCAGCCAGTAGGTCAGAATCATAGATATTGAGCAGAACCTTCGTGGTCATAATGGTCTTTTCCCCTGCCGCCGACGACGAGGGTCAAATCGTGGCTATCTTCCCCTGGAGGCTCTTGCCTACCCGTGTCTGTGGTGGTGAGTGCTGGCTTGCCCGTGTGTGGAACAAATCTTCTCCTTTTTTTTGCGTGGAATAAATCAAACTTTTAGATTCTCCGGAACAGGCCAAAAGACCTTCAAGATTAGGGTTACATAAAAGGATTATCATTAATATCAGCTAACTCTGTTTGTAGCCCTAGCTCTTTAATAATGAATGCAACAAATAAAATAAAAAAGAATGTGTCCTTTAAAAAAGAATGTATCCGCATATGTTAATTAACATAATTATGCGGTCTTTGGGAAGCGAGGTGCCAAAGACCTCAGCTTCTCCAGGGGCCAGCATCTTGAGGGCGGCGCCTATCTCCTCTCCCTCGCTGCTTTGCCATCCCTATCCCTAAAGAGGGCAGGTGCCCATTCACAACTGGGTGAACTGGGGGACTGTACTGAAGCCAAGGCGCACGAACAGTCACCCATCCACGAAGCAGTCACGTTCAACGCTACTTAACCTTAGCTTAGGGAGAGCCAGTGCTCTGACCACTCAGCTATTCCATCCCGTTCTTCGCGTTTAGGTTGCACCTAGCTCAAATCGATACCTAACCTTGTTTTCATGTTTAAATTTGTAAGACTTCTCTTGGATTCATTTCAGCAGGTAAAAATATTAGGCTTTTAGGGTTGTATTTACATGTGGTGTTGCCTTTAACTGAACAACCTTCCTGGAATGGAAACTACGGTCGTTGTAAGTGTTTCTTTAATTCAGTCACGTACAGAAAATCAGAAATCTGCAATGTACTCAATCTATTTTGATCTAAAAAAAAAAAAATGTCTCTATCTTTCACAACTCCTATCTCCGCACCTAAATCCACGAAATCTGTTCTTTTTACTCAAATAGTATACCATACTCTGCACACCACACACAACGCAACAGTATGCTATGGTTTCTTTTGCTGGCTCAACCATGCAAAATCTGAACGTTTTAATGATCAATCAGGACAATCTACAGCTTTCACTGTACTGCTGTTTGTGACAGTGTCAGGTGTGCGTAAGATTGGACCCAACATTCCTATGAGTTCATCCACTGGTCATACCTACTTGTCCGCATTCGGTACACAAGCACAAACCTAACAGAATCAGGGGTCCAGAGGTGACGTACCTGCCCAGACAGCGAGAAGCCGAGGGTTCCAATCCCCGCCTGAGCCCAAACTTGTTCCCATCTGTTATATCTTGTGTGGCAGTGTGGGTGATAAGTCTTCTGGATGAGACCCTAACCCGAGGTCCCGTTTGCAATACGCATTTACGCAAGGAAAAAAACCCCTCGGTAACAAGAGAGTTGTTCCTGGTAAAATTCTGAAGGAAAAAGCAGCTCTCATAAGGAAAGAAGAACACTTGCAAACAGGAAAATAAAAGACATATGGGTGGCGCTGAATTGAAGTGATATACAATATTATAGTAAAAATAAATACAATACAATACAATACAATACAATACAATACAATACAATACAATACAATACAATACAATACATACAATACAATACAATACAAGTACGTACAGTACAGTACAGTACAGTACAGTGCAGTGCAGTACAGTGCACTACAGTACAGTGCAGTGCAGTACAGTACAGTGCAGTGCAGTACAGTGCAATACAGTACAGCGCAGTAGTACAGTACAGTACAGGTACAGTACAGTACAGTACAGTACAGTACAGTACAGTCAGTACAGTACAGTACAGTGCAGTACAGTACAGTGCAGTACAGTACAGTGCAATACAGTACAGCGCAATACAGTACAGTACAGTACAGTACAGTACAGTACAGTACAGTACAGATACAGTACAGTACAGTACAGTACAGTACAGTACAATAGGGTGATTCTATCAGTCAACTAACTCTGAGTGGTCACAGCGACAGAATCATGGTCCAGGGTACACGGGTTCGAATCGTTACCGAGGTATCCCGTTCAGGGATTTGTTCCCTATAGTTAACATTGATTCTACTGCTTTACACCCGCTCCCACCCCACCCACATTTGCACAATTCACACGCAGACACTTGTATCTGTACCTCAAAGTTTAGCCATACTGGTCAGAATGCTCAGTGCCTGGTCTTCTCCTGTGCCTGTAGCTCTACAGGAGGTATGCTCGTTCGCCTTCAGGGCAGCTCATCAGAGAGTTTTATGAGAAACAATTTTCAAGTATGCATACAAGAAAAGGCAGGAGAATGGGCAGGGTAGGCAGGGCAGAAAATATGCATGAGGGGAAGAGGATAGAGAGGCGAAGTGAAGGACAGAAACAAAGCGAGTGATAGAAAAGGGAAATTTATAGCACAGAATTTCCAAAAGGTGAAAATTCTGTTTATATTGAAAGATCCCCTGGCATTCCCACAGGGGCTAAAGTTTTTCATGTTTTTTCAGGGTTTGACAGATTAGGGAACAATGATATATCCAGGCTTTACTGGACCCTAGGACTATGCAGGTGACTGAGAAATCAAGTAAATTTCTTGGCAGATGTGATGCTGCATCTAAGAAATATTACACACACACACACACACACACACGCACGCACGCACGCACGCACGCACGCACGCACAGACAGAGACATAGAGACAGAGACAGAGAGACAGAGACTAATACTTCCTCTCTAACAGAAAACACAAACATGACAGTTTGACCTCATAATTGTTCTGCACAAATTTGTACCAAATCCTCTACTTTTTTTTCGATAGTCCCTAAAGTGGAATCCTGCTTTATCTTCTCTGTCCACTTTGTCCTCATTACTAATCTCAACAAGACACTCTTTCCTATAAACTACGGTCCACACTGCCCGATGCCTTTCTCCAAGACCATGTTGGTTGTGCTTGCATTGTTGGCACTCTCCGGTAAGTCAGGTTTTTCTTTCAAATTTTTGTTCGCCCCAAGAAAGAGTCACTGTATCCAAAGTATACCAACTGCTCTACGCTTAAGGATTCATCTGAAAAGAAGTCAGTTCAGAAGATACTTTAACCCCAATGCCACCCTAAATCCTTGCGAGTGTGTACCTGATCTTTTAGTGTTCTTTGGCGTATCTTTGAAACAATGCAAAAAAAAGCAGTTTTCACTGTGCCTTCAAAAATGCATATGTACACGAAATTAATGGTAGAAGTCAAATGAGAGGTTGCATACTTTGTGTACTCAACTTCAACGTTATTTTGCCTTGTGACAAAGAAAGAATATAAGAAAGAAGGAAAAAAAGGCTCTATTTAAAAATGTGAATGATCACAAAAAAATCAAGGTAATCAGTTTATGTTTTGAATAAGACTTGATTGTTTGATGATAGGTAGAATTTCTTACTTCTTGAATAATGGTATACTATATAGGTGTTTTCTTTGATGCTATCAAAGTTTCGCTTCTATTCCGGCTAAAAAAGGTATCTCAGACCAAATGAATGTGGTGAAATCATATGTCTCTATAGGAAATTCCCCCCCCCCCCCCCCCCACTTTTGTGCAAAAAGTCCTCTCTTTGGCTTTAATTATGTAATTTGACACCAAAAACTGAAAATATACTACAGGCAAAAACTTACATGTGATTGATAAACTTCCTTTACTATTATTGTTTACTGACACTAGTCAGGTAACATGATTTCTCCCACAGCTCTCCAAGCAGTTCTTGGGGCTCTACACTGAATTTTTCAGCCAATGTGTCGTGGCTAACTTCAATCTGAAAATTAATGTGCTCTTGCAAAAGCCTTTAGTGTGTAAGGGCAATGTTTGTCAGCTCCTCTCTCTCTCCCTCCCTCCCTCCCTCCCTCTCTCTCTCTCTCTCTAACACACACACACACACACAACACACACACACACACACACACACACACACACACACACACACACACACACACACACACCACACAAACACACACACACAATCAATACCAATCAAACCCCCAAACATACGACGGACTGTATTATCATGTCACTGTAACACCAGTGTCCTGTGTTTGTAACACCAGTGTTGTGTGCTGTAACACCAGTGTTCTGTGCTGTAACACCAGTGTCGTGTGCTGTAACACAATTGTCCTGTGCTGTGACACCAGTGTCGTGTGCTGTAACACCTGTGTCGTCCTGTGCTTTAACACAATTGTCCTGTGCTGTGACACCAGTGTCGTGTGCTGTGACACCTGTGTCGTCCTGTGCTGTAACACCAGTGTCCTCTGCTGTGACAGCAGTGTCCTGTGCTGTGACACCATTTTCCTGTGCTGTAACACCAGTGTCCTGTGCTGTAACACCATTTTCCTGTGCTGTAACACCAGTATCCTGTGCTGTAACACCAGTGTCCTGTGCTGTAACATCAGTGTTGTGTGCTGTAAACCAGTGTTTGTGTGCTGTAACATCAGTGTCGTGTGTTGTGACACCAGTGTCGTGTGTTGTAACACAAATGTCATGTGCTGTGACACCAGTGTCCTTTGTTGTGACACCAGCGTCCTGTCTGTGCTGTAACACCACTGTCGTGTGCTGTAACACCAGTGTCCTGTCCTGTGCTGTAACACCACTGTCGTGTGCTGTTACACCAGTGTCCTGTGCTGTGACACCAGTGTCCTGTTCTGTGCCACCAGTGTCCTGTGCTGTATAACACCAGTGTCGTGTGCTGTGACACCAGTGTCGTGTGCTGTGACACCAGTGTCCTGTCTGTGCTGTAACACCAGTGTCGTGTGCTGTAACACCAGTGTCCTGTCTGTGCTGTAACACCAGTGTCGTGTGCTGTAACACCAGTTTCCTGTCCTGTGCTGTGACACCAGTGTCCTGTGCTGTAACACCAGTGTCGTGTGCTGTAACACCAGTTTCCTGTCCTGTGCTGTGACACTAGTGTCCTGTGCTGTAACACCAGTGTCGTGTGCTGTGACACCAGTGTCCTGTGCTGTGCTGTGACACAAGTGTCGTGTGCTGTGCTGTGATACCAGTGTCGTGTGCTGTGACACCAGTGTCGTGTGCTGTAACACCAGTGTCGTGTGCTGTAACACCAGTGTTGTGTGCTGTAACACCAGTGTCGTGTGCTGTAACACCAGCGTCGTGTGCTGTAACACCAGTGTCGTGTGCTGTAACACCAGTGTCCTGTGCTGTGCTGTGACACCAGTGTCCTATGCTGTGACACCAGTGTCCTGTGCTATGACACCAATGTCCTGTGCTGTAACACCAGTGTCATGTGCTGTAACACCAATGTCATGTGCTGTAACACCAGTGTCGTGTGCTGTAACACCAGTGTCGTATGCTGTAACACCAGTGTCGTGTGCTGTAACACCAGTGTCGTGTGCTGTAACACCAATGTCCTGTGCTGTAACACCAGTGTCCTGTGCTGTTACACCAGTGTCCTGTGCTGTAACAACAGTATCCTGTGCTGTAACACTATAACACCAGTGTCGTGTGCTTTATAACACCAGTGTCGTGTGCTGTAACACACCAGTGTTGTGTGCTGCAACACCAGTGTCGTGTGCTGTAACACCATTGTCCTGTGCTGTAACACCAGTGTCCTGTGCTGTAACACCAGTGTCGTGTGCTGTAACACACCAGTGTTGTGTGCTGTGACACCAGTGTCTAACACCAGTGTCGTGTGCTGTAACACAAGTGTCCTGTGCTGAAACACTGGTGTCCTGTCATGTGTTGTAACACCAATGTCCTGTGCTGTAACACCAGTGTCTAAAACCAGTGTCCCGTGCTGTGACAGGGCTAAGCCAGGGGGATTACCTGGACCCCCACTGTGGAGGCAAACAGGTGATAGTGCACCTCTTCGAATGGACCTGGGCAGACGTGGCCAGAGAATGCGAGAGGTTCCTGGGGCCCTGGGGATTCTGCGGAGTGCAGGTAGAAGGAAGGGACAGGGATGCGGGTAGAGGTGGGTTTGTCTTCTTCTGTTGAATGTCTTTTCATCACTCTTCGATGGTGTAGATACACTACACACTCACAGAGAGAGAGGAGGGAAGAGAGAGAGAGAGAGGTAGTGAGGGGAGAGAATATAGATAGAAGATAGATAGATAGATAGATAGTAGATAGAATAGATAGATAGATAGATAGATAGATAGATAGACAGACAGACAGACAGACAGACAGACAGACAGATAGATAAATAGATGGATAGCTAGCTAAATAAATAAATAGACAGACAGACTGACAGATAGATAGACAGACAGACAGACAGACAGACAGAAGATAGATAGATAGATAGATAGAAGATAGATAGATAGATAGATAGATAGATATAGATAGATAGATAGATAGATAGATAGATAGTAGGTAGGTAGGTAGGTAGGTAGGTAGGTAGGTAGGTAGGTAGGTAGGTACGTACGTACGTACGTACGTACGTACGTACGTACGTACGTATGTAGGTACATACATACATAGATACATAGATACATAGATACATAGATACATAGATTGACATGCATACATGCATGCATGCATACATACATACATACATACATACATACATACATACATACATACATACATTACATACATACATACATATACATACATACATACTACGTGTGTGGGGTGGGTGGGTTGGTGGTGCTTGTATTATGTTCCATGAAACTTCTGTCAACCACAAAAGGTACCTACGTCACTAGCTGTTCTCCACTCCTGCTTTTTTGTTTGTATTGGGAGATATGTTTTGCTTTTTGTTTGTTTGGTTGGTTGGTTTTTCTGCACTGTAGGTGTCGCCCGCGGCGGAGCACGAGGTGAACACCAACCCTCCCGCCCCCTGGTGGGAGCGCTATCAACCTGTCAGCTACAAGCTGGTGTCCAGGGGAGGTAACGAGACCCAGTTCACTGACATGGTTCAGCGCTGCAACGCTGTAGGGGTCAGGTAGACTAATCATGGTCTCTTTTGTGTTTATTGTTGTCGTTGTCCTCCTCCTCCTCTCTTCATCGTCATTGTCGTCGTCATCGTCTTCATCGTCGTCACCTTCTTCGTCGTCGTTGTCACCATCATCGTCATCGTCATCGACGTCGTCGTCGTCGTCGTCTTCATCCTCCTACTCCTCCTCCTCATCTCTCTCTCTCTCTCTCTCTCTCTCTCTCTCTCTCTCTCTCTCTCTCTCTCTCTCTCTCTCTCTCTCTCTCTCTCTCTCTCTCTCTCTCTCTCTCTCTCTCTCTCTCTCTCTTCCAGAATGTTTTGTGGACTGGATGTAAAAATATAAAAAAGACGCACAATGGGTGATTATTCATTATCCTCGAAAAAATTTTTTTTTGGTTTTGATTTGATTTGATTTGATTGATTTGATTTGATTTGATCTCTCTCTCTCTCTCTCTCTCTCTCTCTCTCTCTCTCTCTCTCTCTCTCTCTCTCTCTCTCTCTCTCTCTCTCTCTCTCTCTCTCTCTCTCTCTCTCTCTCTCTCTCTCTCTCTCTCTGATCAGGGCAAGAGCTCGATGAAAAAGTATGTAATACTTACTCTGTAACCCTTGAGAAATAAAGATTATTCATTCAAAAATCATTCATTCATTCATTCAATCATTCTTTCATTCATTCATT
>CM060321.1:45615927-45618427 GCA_030674155.1 Stramonita haemastoma | reverse complement strand
GCTGTGCAATGCTTTGCTATGTCTTGCCTTGCCTTGCCTGACCTTGCATTGTCTTGCCTTACCACGCCTCCCCTTGCCTTGCCTTGCCTTGTCTCGCCTTGCCTGACCTTGCCTTGCCTTGCCTTGCCTATAGTCAGTTCTTGTCATCTTTCCATAGAGTCATGAGCTCTTACGAATTCGGCGACGATACAGAGCAGGGACCCCCGCACTACGCCAACTACAAAACGGCCGAGGTGACCATCGGCAGCGACGGTATGTGCGAAGGAGGGTGGGTGTGTGAACATCGCTGGCCCTCCATCCGCGGTATGGCTCTTTTCCGTAATGCTGTCGTAGGCACCGATGTTGGGGACTACTATAATCAGAACGACGTGGTCGCTTTCTCCCGTGGAAAAATAGTAAGTGGTAGGAGAGGGAGGGGGTACAGGGAGGGGGGGGGAGAGAGAGAGAGAGAGAGAGAGAGAGAGAGAGAGAGAGAGAGAGAGAGAGAGAGAGAGAGAGAGAGAGAGAGAGGGAGGAGAGAGAGAGAGAGAGAGAGAGAGAGAGAGGGAGGGGGAGGGAGAGAGGGAGGGAGGAGAGAGAGAGAGAGAGAGAGAGAGAGGAGAGGAGAAGAGAGAGAGAGAGAGAGAGAGAGAGAGAGAGAGAGAGAGAGAGAGAGGGGGGGGCGGAGACAAGGGAGAATGAGGGTAGTGGTTTTTCGGGTTGGGATTTTGGAGAGAGAGGATGATATAGAAGTGTGTGTGTGTGTGTGTGTGTGTGTGTGTGTGTGTGTGTGTGTGTGTACGTGTGTGTGTGTGTGTGTGTGTGTGCGTGCGTGCGTGCGCGCGTGCCTGCGTGTGCGCGTGTGTGTGTAAGTGCGGGATACTGCTGAATATATAACGCAATATAATGTAATGTAACATGACGCAGTGTAATAACATGTTATAGAAACTTGTATATGCACGGATCATCTACAGCAGCCAAATGTGGCAGACACTGTACCTGAGTGCTTCAGACCATATATGACATACATCTTGAGGGTCCAAAAAGTAGTGGGTGAAAATGTTGGCAAAGGCCTCTGATGAATTAAGGGTGGGGATTATTTACGATCTCCGCGGCTTAATTTTAAGCGAAAGTCTGACAGTGCCTTAAGTCCCTTCTTGCAGATGGCCAAATATGCACGTTAAATATTCTGTAAACCATGTCTGCATTCGATGAGTCACAGAAACACGAGTACACCCAGCATGTATCTTAAACAGTCTTTAAATCAGCTTTTTTCCCCCGGAACTTACATATTATAACCAGCAGCAGCAGCACTACATCAGCAACAACAACATCCCTAAATGTCTCTGGCTTCCTCAGGGGTTCTATATAACAGCACAACAACAACACCAACATCCCCAAATGTCTCTAACATCCTCAGGGTTTATATATAACCGGCACAACAATAACAACAACAACATCCCCAAATGTCTCTGGCTTCCTCAGGGGTTCTATATAACAGCACAACAACACCAACATCCCCAAATGTCTCTAACATCCTCAGGGTTTATATATAACCGGCACAACAATAACAACAACAACATCCCCAAATGTCTCTGGCTTCCTCAGGGGTTCTATATAACAGCACAACAACAACAACATCCCCAAATGTCTCTAACATCCTCAGGGGTTCTTCGCCATGGGCAAGCGAGGCTTTGACCAGACGTTCCAGACCGGACTGCCCGCCGGTCAGTACTGTGACCTCATCAGCAACTGTCAGCAGAAGGTCACTGTCCATCAGGACGGCACTGCAAGACTGCACCCCCTCACGTCTGCTGACCCCGTGGTGGCCTTCATAGTGGGTACGTCAGAGCTCGATTTTTTTTTTTTGCTGCCTCGTCTTCTGTGACGTCCCCTTCCTACTGTTCCCACGCCGCTCATTTTAATTCCCCCGCCACAGCCATACCCTGATTCGTTGTGTCTCATCCTCGGGGTCAGGAGGCCACAGGGAGCACATCAATGTTAGATTGCCGTGGGGCCACCAGCCAGAGGGGCCCTGCACTGATGTTCGGTCACTTTGGTGGTGTTCAGTGGTGCTTGTTCTGAGCCAACACACGCAGGAGACCACCTACTAAGCCCCTTCTAATGACAGTACTAGCAGAGCTTGATTCTTAACAAAGCGGGGGTACGGGATAGCCTAGTGGTTAGAACATAGCGTTCAAATTCTGACTACCCGGGTTCGAATCCCGTTAAAGGTTTTTTTTTTTATAAATTTATTATTCCCCTGGAGTTAACTGCAGTGCATCAGTGCAGACTCCACACTCTCCTCAAAAGTCCTTCGGATGAGACTATAAACCGAGGCCCCGTGTGCGAATGCGCGCAAAACATCTTGCGCACACGTTAAATCCTGTCCGATTTTTGTAAGCGTAGGCCATTGTGTGCTAGTGGGAACAGATGACAAGATTTACAAAACTGCATACACACGGGGACTAGATGTAAAAAAAAAGCATATGAGTGCTGATTCCATTATCCTTGACATAAA
>CM060321.1:45593427-45598427 GCA_030674155.1 Stramonita haemastoma | reverse complement strand
ATCACCACCACTACCACAACACCAACACCACCACTACTACAACCACCACCTCCTATACCACCACCACTGCCACAACCACCATCGTCACCACGCTACCACAACAACCACCACCACCACAACCTCCGCCCATCACTACCTACCAACAACAACCACCACCACCACCACCACAACCTCCGCTCATTACCACCGCTATTACAACCACCTTCACCACCATACCATGCCACCAAAACATACCGAACATGAAAATTAAAACAACATCCCCGAATCCCCCCCATTCAGCAAACAAAAGAAACAAGAACATGAAGAAACAAGTTGATAAAGAAAAAAACTTCCCACACCACCACCACCACCACCATTTAAATACCACCATCCCCCATCTCATCATTACCCTTTCCCACCCAAGCTTCCCTACGAATCTATCTTTTGCTCCCTCCCCCTCCTCGCCCCCCCCCCCCCCCCAACCCCCCCCCCCCCCCCAACCCCCCCCCCCCCCCAATCCCCTATATTACCTGAAGAGCTGTTGTTCACGGGCCATGATGCGTTCTGGAGTGATGGCTTCCTTCAGCTGGAAGATGAGTCCTGCCCGGATGGCCCCCACGATGCTGGGGGTGCCCCCCCTCCCTCTCTCTCTCCACGTTCTCCAGGTACCGGTGGACCTGTCTGCCGCACCTGCCCCAGGTCATGACACATAGGCAGGTAAGATGGATGTGAAGATCAAGAAGCAGGGGCGAAAAGTGGAACAATTATCAACAACAATAAACCAGACTCTATATATCAACAACAAGAAACCAGAAAACAAAAGTAGAAAGAACTTAGCGTTTGTGAGAGGAGAGGAGAGAAGAGAGAAGGGAGAAGACATGTCATGTGAAAGATATAGGTAAAGGTAAAGGTAAAGATAAAGGTGTCCCATTTATACGGGGTCGCAGGGGAGCGAGGCGTCAAGAGACCTCAGTTTCTCTAGGGGCCAGCATATTGAGGGCGGCGCCCATCTCCTCTCCCTTGCTGCTTTACCACTGAACCTAAAGAGGGCAGGTACCCATTTACAGCTGGGGTGAACTGGGGGGACTGTACTGAAGCCAAGGCGCGCAAACGATCACCCATCCATGTGGTAACCGCTCGACATGCTTAACTTGACTGGGGGGGGGGGGGGGGGGGAAGCGAGCGCTTTGACAATTAGCTATCCCATCCCCCATTTTACCATTTTAACCTATAAATAGAAAAAACAAATCAAACCGATTTGTGGGTTGGGGGGGGGGTGACGGGGGGGGGGGGGGGGGGGGGGTCAGAAGACAGACAGGCAGAGAAAACAGAGAGATGATACATACATATCAGAAAGATGGACATACAGTTATGGAGATAGTGACAAGGAAGTTTTGTTTCTTTCTTAACTTCTTTGTCCTTTTACGTTCTTCTTTGCTTTTTGTTTGCTGAATGAGGGTTAGGGGTGCTTGTTTTATTTTTGTGTTCGGCATGTTTTTGAGTTTTTGGTCCTATTTCTTTTTGCCTTTTGTTTTGTTTCTTGTATTTGTTCTGTTGTTGTTTTGGGGTGGGTTTGGGGTTTTTGTTGGGGTTTTTTTGGGGGGTGGGGGTGGGGGGTCTTTTTACCCTGTCCTTATAATTTGTCGTTTTTTTTTTCCCTTTAGTTAAAAATTCATCTTTTAAAAAAATCTCCTTTCTTTCACTTTTTGTTTTCCTTTTGGTCTTTGTAAAGGAAAGAAAGACAGAAAGAAAGACAAAGTTTAAATAGGTAAATAGACAGATAGATAGACAGACAGGTAGACGGGACAGACAGGCAGACAGACAGATTTTCTAGGTGCATGAATGGGCGGATGGTGGACAGATAGATAGATAGATGGAATGGATGGGATGGATGGATGGTTGGATGGATGGATGGATGGATGGATGGATGGATTGGATGGATGGATAGATAGATAGATAGATAGATAGATAGATAAATAGATAGATAGTTTAGATGATAGATAGATAGATAGATAGATAGATAGATAGATAGATAGATAGATAGATAGATAGATAGAAAAGATAGATAGATAGATAGGTGGGTGGGGTGGGTGGGAATGTAGGTAGGTAAGTAAGTAAATATAAAATTATACGTATATGTTTATTATTTAGATTACGTATATATAGATAGAGAGAGAGGCAGGTAGGCCGATGATAGATAAATAGACAGACAGCTAGACAGACAGACAGGCAGACAGAAAGACAGAAAAACAACAACAACAGCAGTAACAACAAGGAGAAGAAGAAGATGCAAGTCAGCTTACCACCAGCACTGTTCCACCTCCGCAGTGATGAGGTACTCGGTTCAGGAACAGGTTTTTCTTGGCGTTCAACAGCCTGAAAATAGGACATCAATCAGTTGCTTTTAAACATTGAGTACAATCGCGCTGTGTAAGTCCACTGATAACTACGTCTGCGCTGGTGTGTATCAGCCTGCTAGGGGCATTTTGCTCCTCTGCGCGCAACGAACGCGCGCGAGCGGCTTACACATACACAAATACATACACAAATACAAAATACATACATACATACATACATACATACATACATACATACATACATACACACATACACACATACACAACAACATACATACATACATTTCATACATACATACATACATACATACAATACATACATACTACATACATAACATACATACACACATACATACATTATATTATATATATATATTATATATTATTATATATTTTATTATATATATATATATACACAAACATATACACATGCACGTACACACACATACACGCACGCACGCACGTACGTACGTAGCACGCTCGCCCACATACACACACACAACACACGCACACTCACACACACACACACACACGCTCGCCCACATAACACAACACACACAACCACACACACACACACACACACACACACACACACACACACACACACCACAGCACACACAGACACACACAGACACCACAGACACACACACACACACACACACAAACGCACACACACACTGCTCTAAAACATTTTATATAATCCAACAGAAAATGTTAGCCTGCGTTTTGTGAGGAAGAAAACACAAAAATTTGTCCAGCATTTAACAGATCAAGTTTGCAATAACAAAGAAAAATGAACGAAACTGGTGTTATTCAAAAATAAAAAACACAATCCATCTCTTCTTTTTTTTTTTCTTAAACATTTGGTGAACAATTTAAGTTACAAATGAAGGGGAAACATTCAACATATGATTCTCGATTGAGTTGGTGGTTTAAAAAAAAAAAAGAAAACACAAAACCAAAAATAGGCCACTTTGTGGTCCGTGCGGTGGTTTGTGTGTGTGTGTGTGTGTGTGTGTGTTGTGGTGTGTGTGTGTGTGTGTGTGGGGTTTGTGTGTGTGTGTGTGGGTGTGTGTGTGTGTGTTGGTGTGTGTATATGGATGTGTTTTGTGTGCGTTGCGTGCATGTGTGTGTGCGTGCATATGCGTGTGTGTGTGTGTGTGTGTGTGTGTGTGTGTTGTTTGTGTGTGTGTTTTTTTTGTGGTGTGTGTGTGTGTGCGTGTGTGTGTATTAGTGTAATAATATATATGACAGACAATTAACAACCAGAAAAAACAATTTCTGTTCACGGGGAGTGTCAACACCCCCCACAAACTTGTGCGGAGACACCCATGATAGCGTCTTTGTATGCCAATGCTCCGTCTTTGCTGAAAACCAGACACGAAACAAAACCAATAAAGATTGTATTGAGGACATGCAGAATAGAGCAGAGCAGAGCAGAAGAGAAGACGAGAGATGAGAGAGAAGAGAGGAGAGGAGAAGAGGAGAGAGGAGAGAGGAGAGAGAGGAGAGAGAGAGAGAGAGAGGAGGGGAGAGAGAGAGGAGGAGAAGAGAGACAGACAGACAGACAGACAGACAGACAGACAGACAGGACAGATTGAGGTAGACAGCAACACACACACACAGACACACAGACACACACACAACACACATAGACACACACACACACACACGCACGCACACACACACACACACACAACCACACACACACACACACACACACACCACACAGACACACACACACACACACATACATACATATATATATATATATATTATATATATATATATTTTATACATACATACATACATATTTATATATATATATATATATATATGATTACAACTTTAAAGACAGATATATATATTATATATATATATATATATTACACACTTTTAAACAAGGAAAAAAATGGCGCCCTAACAAACAACTGCACTCTTCCTTTAATAAAGGAGAAAGGAAAACTCCTCGAAACAACGACAACGACAACACCAGCAGCAGCAGCAACAACAAACAAAAAACCAAACAACAACAAACGACAAAACACCAACAACAACACCAACCAACACCAAACAAAAAAACAACAACACCCAAAACAACACCAAACAACACCAAAAAACCCAAAAAACAACACAACACCACAACCACAACAAAAACAACAACACAACAAAACCACAAACACCACCCAAACCAACCAAACAAACAAAAACTGACCCGGACAGGTTGGGGTTCATGTCCAGGCGGACGTAAGGGGCGGCAGTGGCGTTAGTCCCAGAGCGCCAGGGCGCCGTGTCTGTGCAGCGTGACGCTGATGGCTACGTCATCCGTCAGGATTCCCCGTCACGTTGGAGGCCCCGCTGAAGGACCCCACCAGCCGCCGCCCGGACCCTTCGTACTTCTGCAGGGGAGGGTGAGGGTAATGATTGATTGTTTTAGTGAGGGTAATGATGATTGTTGTTGGGGGTAATGATGTGTGTGTGTGTGCGTGTGCGTGTGCGTGTTGTGTTGTGGTTGTGTGTGTGTGTGGTGTGTGTGTGTGTGACAGAAACAGAGACAGAGAGACAGAGGGTGGGTGAGTGAGTGAGTGAGTGAGGTGAGTGAGTGAGGTGAGTGAGTGTGTGTTTTGCGTGTGTGTGTGCGTGTGTGTGTGTGTGTGTTCGTGT
>CM060321.1:45568427-45578427 GCA_030674155.1 Stramonita haemastoma | reverse complement strand
TGCCAAAGGTCTGTTACCCATATTGATTTCTCTGTATTCGAGATAATAAAATATTCATATACATTGTTTTTGTTCTCTCTCTCTCTCTCTCTCTCTCTCTCTCTCTCTCTCTCTCTCTCTCTCTCTCTCTCTCTCTCTCTCTCTCTCTCTCTCTCTCAACTGTATATACTGTAGCCAAAGGCCAATGAACTTTAAACCTGTTCAGAGTTCAGACACTTCAGAGTTCTCTCTCAGAAAGAAAAAAAATCGCCATGTCATCAAGTACGTCACGAGTAACAGTCAATCTCGTACTTAAAGTTGAAGTCTGTCCCGAGCCTAAGGCTCATCAGGCCGATGCTTATCCCGGTTTCTGTGGCGTTAAGCGACTGAGTCATAGACTCCCCTGGATAGGACGCCAGTCTATCGCAGGGTTAACCCCCAACACGAGGTTGGTACCCCTTTTACACCTGGGTGGGGTGAGAAAATAGCCGTAAAGTGCCTTTTCCAAGGGCACAACGCCATAGCCGAAAGTGGGATCGAACCCGCAACCTTTAGATTACGAGTCCAACGCCCTAACCACTAGACTACAGCGGCGGCAATTTCGTCTTGCACTTACATAAAACTCACTGCTAGCTTTTCTCTCTAAAAAACTGTGTAAAGTACTACAAAAATATCAAAGCGGCATACATAATGCACTCGGTAGAATTGCTGCTTTCTGGTTATATCTATTTTCTTTCAATTAAACTCCCACGTGCCCCCTCGGTTGCTTCTATTGCTCAAGCGTGTTCAATTATATCAACCGAAAAATAAGGTTAAAAGAAAGAAAGAAAGAAAAACACTTGAGTCTGAATAGCTGTTGAGTCGATGAGGTTGTCATTTTCGAACATTCAGCGCTGTGTCATACAATGTTAAATGAGGATTAGCTCAAGAGAGTGCTTCGCAATCATTTTTTTGTTGTTGTTGAAAAAATGGTGTTGAGAGTGAAAAAGAAAACTGGTCTGAACTCGTGTGGCTAAGTGCTTACATAGGAAGGTTCCGTTTTCTTTTTGTGTTGTTGTTTTGTTGTTCTTGTTTTTTTTCTCTCTTTTTTTTTTTTTGGGTGGGGGGGGGGGGTGGGTGTTGGGGAGTGTTTATTTGTCTGGGAGGAGGTGGGGGCGGTTCTGGTTTTTTGTTGTTGTTTTTAACGAATAATATTTTTTGTAATGTTTTCGTAAATGAGTAAATTTCTTTTCGGGGATCATCTTTAAAATTATATCCATAAAGTTCTCTCTGACAAGAAAACACAATAGCTAAAATTATGCTTCGCCTCCTTGGTGTACATTTTCAGGACTTACAGACAAAACAGAACGAACAGAACAGAACAGAACAGAACAGAACAGAACACAGAGAGAGAGAGAGAGAGAGAGGAGAGAGAGAGAGGAGAGAGAGAGAGAGAGAGAGAGAGAGAGAGAGAGAGAGAGTCAAAACAGGCAGACCTTAACCCTTAAATGTCCCTACATCACAAACTGCCAATCAATGCTGTCCCTTTTTCTGTGGAAGGCAAGATACAATGAGACTTATTTGTATAAGATTTAGTGCTATATAAATCCCATTGTATTTATTATTATATTATTATTATTATTATCATTATTATTATTATTATTATTATTATTATTATTATTATTATTATTATTATTACCGTGGATAAAAACCAACACTGTATATCACAGAGCAAATGTTTGATAGCAGTAGGGTTTGTGACTATCAAAACAGGTTGTTGTTGTTGCTGTTGTTTTTGTAATTTCCGATTTAGGGACTGTGAGTAAGAGTCATAGTGTCTATATGATCAAAACAGGAACTGGGGGGGGGGGGGGGGGGGGGTGTTCCTAGGAAACCCTTGTTGATCAGTCATATGACACGTCAGTAGTGTACACGTCATCCTTTGCATGACCTTCTCCAGAAAGAAGGCGAGAAGAATGATGATAATCATGTACACCGGCCCTGGACTGTGCCTGGCACTAAAAAAGTCTTGGTGATTGAAGGCTGCTGGACCTAGTGACACCGCCATATCACTTCACTTCTCTGTTCTTCAGTAGAGTGAGAAAATCTTCTATTAATTATTTATTTATTTATTATTTATTTATCTATTTATTCTTTTATATCGAGGATAATGGAATAAGCACTCATATGCTCTTTTATTTTTACATCCAGTCCCCGTATGTGATTTTTTTAAATTGATGTTTTCATTTTTGTAACTCAGCGCGTGCATGTGTGCGCGTGCGCGCGCGCGTACGTACGTGCGGTGCGTGTGTGTGTGTGTGTGTGTGTGTGTGTGTGTGTGTGTGTGTGTGTGTGTGTGTGTGTGTGTGTTGTAGTCATTATTTTTCATTAGTTATTATAGTAGTTGTAGTATAGGTTTTTTTTTTAGTTCCTTTTTCAGTCGATTTTATCATCATGGATTGTCGTGATAATGTTGTAGTTAATATTTTGCAGTGGGGGTTTTTGGTTCTATTTTGCTTGTTTGCTTGCTGTTTTATTTTTTTTTATTTGAAGTTTTTTCCCTAAATAGATGGCTTGATGAAAATAAAAGCAAATTATTGCTTGCTCAGTGTACTATCTGGTATAAATTTTTTTACTTTACTTGACTTGACCTCTGCATGTGTATAATTATAGCCTACACAGAAGGAATTAAGGCACTGGCAGGTACTGTCTGCGCTTTAAGTTAACCGGGGAGATGGCAACTACCAAAACAAAAAAAAAACAAAAAAAACCCACTCCTAATTCACCTGATGCTGCTCGCGAAATTCAAACCCACGACTTTATAGACCCACGGGATTGAAGTTAGGTAGTCCTAACCGCTCGGCTACAGCGGCCTTGGAGCTTTTTCGATCAAAAGCAGCAACAAAACAGCACCTTCGCTTGAATCAACCAGGCATGGGCAGATTTTATGGGGGGGCAGCGAACCATAGCCTATGATACTAGAGACCTACATTAGACCTAACTATCAGCTACACAAGGTTGCTGCGAGTGCTAAATATCTGTATAGCGTTCTAAATATTTGGCTGTAAACATAGGGCTGTTTCCTAGCAGTGGGAGAGGGAGGGTAGAGGGATTGGAGATAAGTCAGAACATTATTTTTACTGTTTGGGCAGAGAAATGTGTGGGTGGTAGGTCAGGGTTGGGGTGAGAAAAAAAAGAGGAAAGGGTTTCAGAAAAAAAAAATGAATAAGACAGACAGACGACAGGTAGACAGGCAGACACATCGAAAGAAAGGAGCTCTTGAGACAGAAAGAAAAAAGCTAAGAAAAAAAAGCTGTGGGAGAAAAAGGGAAACAAAACTAAAACATAGTCCATAAGAAAGATAAACCTAATTTCCCCTTCTTTAATTAGAAGCCGAAACACAAACACAACAAACACACACACACACACACACACACACACACAACAACACACACCACACACACACCACACACAACCCACACAACACACACACACACACACACACACACACACACACAACACACACACACACACACACACACACACACACACACCAAACACACACACACATAAACAACACACACACACACACACACACACACACAACACACACACACACACACACACACACACACACACACACACACACACACAAAGCTACATCCCTCACGCCATATCCAACTTCAAAACAACAACAAACAACAACCACACAATTCTCCACCCAACATAACGGATACCATTTTTAAACCAACCTATCATCTTACACGGACTCAGAACCCCACCATATACGCCTCTGAAACTATCACAAACCTAAGACTTCACGGAAATTCTGCATCGTCAACTAGCAACGATCACTGCACAGACACGTTCGGAAGTGTCGTCAACTCTGAGACTGGCTTGCATACGTTTGACTGATTGGATACACGATTATTGACGTTCGCACAATTACGCATTTTCCTAGCTCTTTTCCGGTCAATGAGAGGAGAACAGAATCCGTTTGTTTGCCGCTAATGGTAGTTGAATTGAATTGAGAGGTGTGGAATAGGGTTAGGAAGAATCGTGACTTTGTGCTGTTGTTTGTTTGCATTTATAAGCTGCATAAACACTGATGCTTGTATACACAACCAGCAGCTTTTCTTTATTGATTTATTCCCTCACACAGACAGACAGACAGAGAGAGGGGGGGGGGGGACGAGGCGAGGCAGGCAAGGCAAGGCAAATTCTGAATAAGCAAGCACTCGTTTGTTTTTTTACATCCAGTCGCCTTCCTTATCAGGGATTAGATCAAGAGAGAGAGAGAGAGAGAGAGAGAGAGAGAGAGAGAGAGAGAGAGAGAGAGAGAGAGAGAGAGAGAGACAGACAGACAGACAGACAGACAGACAGACAGACAGACAGACAGATCCTGTCCTACTCCATATTACTTATTCATTTATCTGTCAATTATTTGCTTGTTTGTTTATTGATGTGTCTGTTTGTAATCTGTTTCAAATAAGTTTAATAAAAAATAAAAACGAGACCAAAAATTTGTCACTCCAATGTCTAGAAGCATAATTTCTTTGTTTTTTGTTTAATAATTTTCTTTTGTTCGATTGCTACGTGCGGGCGTGTATGGGATGGGTGGGGTTTGGGGTGGGGGTGGGGCTGTGTATTTGTGTATAAACACTCACTATCTTAATAACCAGAATATGTATTTCAAGGATCAACACAAGCTATATTACAAAGTAACAATAAAACTTCTTTGAAACCTGGTTACCGCCAGTCAAATTTCACTCATCCTATTACACATTTTTGCCTGCATAAAAATGACAAACTGCGATTCATGCAATAAACTTCCTGAAGAAATGTAATAAAAGTAACAAAACAAAGTCTACAATACAGAGAATTTAAAAACAACAACAACAACAAACAGACGATATACTAAATATAAACAGGTAGGTACATCACACAAACAAGCTGAGAGTAACAAACGAACACGGAAATGTGCAAAGATCTCAAATCAAAACAAAACAATAAAAGGAAAAAAAAAGAAAACAAAACTTGCGAACTAAACCTCTCCAACCATCCACACACAGACTTACCCTGCCTCTGTCCGAAAGGACCACTGATGACGAAATCCTTCCCGACAACTGCTGTTGGCCACGTACTGGAACAAAATATCGTCACCAACATCTTGACGAAATTCTGACGTCACTGACGTCAGAGTGTGTTGAGTAGTAGAGTAGTAGCAGCAGCGTCATCGTGCGGCGATCCGCTGTGACGTTTTAAGCCAACACCACGCAACTTGGGACGCGACTCGGGCTGTGACGTCTCTGACACAGTCCCGGGTCGGGCTGATGTAGGGTGGGGGAAGAATCTGGATGCTGGGGGTGTTTCTGTTTTGGCTGGCGATGGTCGCGTGTGAGGGGGGTTGGGGAGGGGGAGGGGGTGGGGGTGTTGCCACGGGTAGAAGATTTGAACCCAGGCTGTCCGGAGACCACGGCGCTTTTGGCCGGGTGGGGATGACTACCTCCCATCAGGGCGTATCACTTTTGTTCGAAAACCGAAACAGGCACGGGGGTGACTGGGGGGAAAAGTAAATCAAAACAAAGAGTAAGATCAGACTGTAATACTGGGGAGTAATAAAAAAAAAACAAAAAAACACACACACAAAAAAAACGAAGGAGAATAAAAGAAAAGAAAATTAGGTAAGATCAAATGAAAAAGAATACCCGTACCCCCCCCCCCCCCCCAAAAAAAAAAAAAAAAAAAAAAAAAAAAACAACAACAAACAAACAAACAAAAAACACCACCAAAAACACATAGAACACAGATACAGAAATCAGAACTGATAAATAGATAAAAGGAAGTAAATGAATACTATATATATATATATATATATATATATATATATATATATATATATATATATATATATATATATATATATATATAAAGGAAGAAAAAAGATTGGTAAAAAACAAGTAACCATTTTAGTAGATTTTTTTTTATAAAGAAGAAAAAAAAAAGAATCATTGGGTTTTTTTTAAAGGACTTGTCGTTGTTATTGATACAAATAAATTCATTGACTCCGATTTTGTTGTTTTTAGTTCATAGTTGTCTTAAAAACGCACCTGGCCACAACAGTCTGTTGATACAAATATGAACATTGCCTTAATACGTCGACATATACATGTGCATGCTTTGATGTGTGAATGCGCGCGCGCGCACACACACACACACACACACACATACACACACACACACACACACACACACACACACACACACACACACACACACACACACACACCACACACACATGCACTGCATACACACAGGGACCGGATGAAAAAAAGCACATGATTGCTTATTCCGTCATCCTCGATATAAAAGAATAAATAAATAATAATAAATAAATAAACACACACACACACACACACACACACACACACACACACACACACACACACACACACACACACACACGTGCAAACAGCTTCATCCTAAAACGCAAGGTCTTTAAGAACAAGACCAAAACAAAAAAACCCAAGCAATTATGCTAAAACACTAGGCTCAGAACCTTTCTAGGAAAAATGACCAAGCAAGAAAATGTCAAAACAAACCCCCCAAAATCTTAACACACTGTTCCTTTAGAGAGGTTACCGTAGTGCTGGGAGAGAGAAAGGAAGGGGGGGGGGGGGGGGGGGGGGGGCTGTACCAGATATTGTGGTGGGAAGATTACAATCTCTCACTTAGCTCCCATTTTTCTCGATTCAGAGAATGAACACGGGTAGGAGTCACTTGGTGAAAGCATGTGAGGAGGGGGGGGGGGGGGGGGGGGGGGTGGTGGTGATGTTGGGGGGACTCATCGAAGCGAGGCCCGATCAGGTTTGATCTGTGGTTTGGAAATGTACTTTATCTATTAATAGCGCTTGTAATTGCTTGGCTGGCATCCTTCCTGGACCCCCTGCTGGACCTCACCGAAAGAGCGACAGAGTTGTCAATAAAGACTGAAAGAAAGAAAGATGATATAATGATGATGCTGTTGAGATGCAAGCTCAGTTTCAGCACATAACACTGTTTTAGAATACTCTTATAATCTCATGTTTGTTATAAAAAGGTAAAGGTGTCCCATAACCTGTATGGTCGTAGGGGAGCGAGGCGTCAGAGACCTCAGCTTCTCTAGGGGCCAGCATATTGAGCCCATCTCCTCTCCCTCGCTGCTTCACCTTCCCTGGCCCTAAAGAGGGCAGGTACCCATTTACAGCTGGGGGGACTGTACTGAAGCCAAGACGCGCAAACGGTCACCCATCCAACTGGCAACCCACACTCGACGCTGCTTAACTTGACTGGGGGGAAAGCGAGCGCTCTGACCACTGAGCTATCCCGCCACCATACTCATTTCATGTGTTGGTGCTATGTTGTTCTGAAGGAATGACATGTGCTAAAACCATTAGGAAGTTTTGCTTTGCTGACAGCAACTCGAGGTTTTGATGGTAAACGTTCAAACTAGTTACTCATTTATTTGATTTGTAGTCTGTTAATAATGCACAATTTCAGCGTGGATCGATCAATTGGTCATGTAGCGGTAACACATCCAAGAAGAAAAACTGTTTACTAGTTATTCATTTATATGATTTGTATTCTGTTATGAGTGCAGGAATTACATTTATCTTTTGGCAGTTACTGTGGATCAGTGGTGTAGTGGTATCACATCCATGAAGAAGGGTGAGATTCTAATCCTAACCGAAACTGGACTTGTTACCTACCGCCTATATCCTAGGTAGAGGTCTGAGTGGTAGCTTTCGGGTAAAACGATATACTGAAATCCTCTCTGCACTATACATGTACCGCACTAAAAGAACCCAAAGAGTGATCACCTGGTAACATACTGCAGAAACGAGCCATTCTCAAGGAATATACTAACAGAAAACAAATGTGATAATGTTTCATAGTGATGCGCTCTCTCAAGGAAACCTGAATATCACACAGGGAGGTATTAGGCATAAAATATAACCACAAGCAGGAAGCTACACATCTTTGTTTATCATCTGATTTTGACTGATTATAAGAGAGAGAAAAAACTCGAGCAAGAAAACCACATTCAAGTGCTTGGCTGAACAATTATTTGGTTAATTTGAAACCCTCCTCATGCAAAAAGACTGGCCAGCTGAATTTTCTTCACTATGAAATTAAAACAGCTTTTTTTTTTTTTAATAAATCGAAAAAATACTTCAAATGTGCATACTAAAAAAGGTACAAACTAACAAAAGGACACTGTATTATCAAACCGTCCATATATAATATATATATATATATATAGAGAGAGAGAGAGAGGAGAGAGAGAGAGAGAGAGAGAGAGAGAGAGAGAGAGAGAGAGAGAGAGAGAGAGAGAGAGAGAGAGAGAGAGAGAGAGAGAGACCTTGAAGACTGCAGATAATCAAAAAACACATATTCACTTAACATAAAGCAAAATAATGATAAGTACCATTATCAAATCAAACCAAGAAAAAAAGTAAACGAAACTGAAATAAAAATCAGCACAACTCACCTTTTGTTGCAGATGTTTTTCTTTTCTTTTTTACAAGCCTGTTGAGGACAGTCACACAGCAATTCACACCTTTTCTTCTTCTTCTTCCAAAAAAAAAACAGTTACCAAACTTGCTCTTCCCTAAAACAAAAAATACTCCAACCAAAAGTAAACCCTCTCAATATTCATAAACAAGACCTTGGCGACGACTTTCGCAGCTTTTATAAGACCATCCCTAAAAAGACCCTTGACCAAAGATAAAAACTTAGACCAATGAAAACGTCCGGAGACGAAACGTCATCATTACATACAGTTCAGACATGCGCGCTAGGTCCCGGAATTCCCGGTTCAGTTGAGCGCAACAAGATGTTGACGTATGATGTAGCCTAGTTCGGTAGTGGTAGGCCTAGTGACTCACAGGGAATTTTTCGGTGGTGGAGAGTGCTAAACAAATACGCTGTTTTTATCTAGCCTACAGTGTCCGACTGGGTTGGGTTTTAATTGTAAGGCGTTTCTATAAATACTTGTCGCTGCCACTACTTGGTGCTTGGCTGGTCTAAACTTAGAAATAAGGCCACGTAGATTACTTGTTTCGATTGAAATAGATAAAAGTGATAGCAACCCCCTATACTAGCCCAGAGAGAGAGAGAGATCGATCGATTGATTGAAATAAGATTGATTGATTGGATTGAAGGCTAGCAACTTTGGTGTCGACTCATCTTAACTTGACTGTGTGGTGGAGGGAGTACCTTTGCTTCTGTCTGTTAGACTAATGTATCTCTGTCTCTGTCTCTATCCCTGTTTCTCTGTCTGTCTGTCTGTCTGTCTGTCTGTCTGTCTGTCTGTCTGTCTGTCTCTCTCTCTCTCTCTCTCTCTCCTCTCTCTCTCTCTCTCTCTCTCTCTCTCTCTCTCTCGTGCACACGTTAAATCCTGTTCCGCTTTTCGGAAGAGTAGGCCATCGTGTGCCAGTGGGAACAGATGACATTTACAAAACTACATACACACGGGGACTGGATGCAAAAAAGCACAAGAGTGCTTATTCCATTATCCTCGATATAAAAGAATAATCAATCAATCAATCGATCAATCTCTCTCTCTCTCTCTCTCTCTCTCTCTCTCTCTCTCTCTCTCTCTCTCTTTCCTCTCTCTCTCTCTCTCTCTCTCCTCTCCTCTCTCTCTCTCTCTCTCTCTCTCTCTTCTCCCTCTGGGCTAGGGGGTTACTATCACTTTTCTTAATTTGATTTTTTTAAAATCTATATTCCCCAATAAGGGCAAGGGCTGGATGAAAAAAAAGTATGTAATACTTACTCTGTAACCCTTGAGAAATAAAGATTATTCATTCATTCATTATTTTTTTCTATCTCTCTCTCTCTCTCTCTCTCTCTCTCTCTCTCTCTCTCTCTCTCTCTCTCTCTCTCTCTCTCTCTTCTCCTCTCTCTCTCCTCTCTCTCTCTCTCTCTCTTACCACACACACACACAACACACACACACACACAACACACACAAACACACACACACCACACATTGGATAAG
>CM060321.1:45547505-45563327 GCA_030674155.1 Stramonita haemastoma | reverse complement strand
CTATACCATGGGCAACCCAGAAAAATCATGCAAGTCAAACTGATATGTGACTAAAACTTGAGTTTTTTCAGAACACCAGCAGTTGGCTTGCATAATTTTCCAAGTTGTCAATTGCCTCAAATTATATGAGAGAGAGAGAGAGAGAGAGAGAGAGAGAGAAGAGAGAGAGAGGAGAGAGAGAGAGAGAGAGAGAGAGAGAGAAAATTATGTTAAGGGTGGGGTGGGGGGGGGGATGTGTGAGGAGATGCGACTTTATACCTCCTGATTTTGTGTGTGTGTCTGTTTCTTTGTGTGTCTGTGTGTTTGGTGACAGGAGATGTGACTTAATTCCTCCTCGTGTTGTGTGTGTGTGTGTGTGTAATTTGTGTGTGTGTGTTGATAGGAGATGACTTAATTCCTCCTGTGTGTGTGTAAGTTTGTGTTGATGGGAGATGTGACTTAATGCTTCCTGTATGTGAGTGTGTGAGTGAGTGAGTGTGTGTGTATGTGTGTGTGTGTGTGTGTGTGTGTGTGTGTGTGTGTGTGTGTGTGTTGTGTGTGTGTGATGTGACTTAATTCCTCCTCGTGTGTGTGTGTTTGTGTGTGTGTGTTGATAGGAGATGTGACTTAATACCTCTGTGTGTGTGTGTGAGTTTGTGTTTTTGTGAGTGTGGTGACAGTAGATGTGACTTAATACCTGTGTGTGTGTGTGGTGTAGTCTGAATCATGGGCAACCTGGACAAGTTATGCAAGTCTAACTGATATCATTGACGAAGAAAGGTGTAAGTCATTAAAGATTTTTGAAAACATTATACAGTTTTTTTTACACGAGGATCAGTCAGCTTGCATCATTTTTCCAAGTTGCCGATTATGCTTCATGTGATTCGAGAGGGAGAGTTTTATTTCTTGTATTTATTCAACTTAAAAAAAAAAGTGTTATGAGTTATTGTTATATACAGATTGTGTTGAATTGAAAATGGTTTCAATTTTGTGGAAATGTTATAAGTGTGTCACTTTTGGTAGAAAAGACAAAAACCATCTTTGATATAATGATGAAAACATTGCATTTTTACTGCCCCCCCCTTTTTTTGTTTTGGATTGTGTCTGTTGATTTTCTTCTTTGTGCTGTATTATTATTATAGCTTTTAAAAAAGGTTGCATGAAAAAGATTTTTTTGTTTTAACTTGTTTAAAAAAAAGGGTTTTTTATTTCTTTTTATTTATTTACTTTCGGGGGGGGGGGGGGGGGGGGGGGGAGAGAAACAGTATGCTGGAATGTATAATAGGCAAGCTATCTGATTAGTATTTTACTTTAAAGAAAAGTGTGTGTGTGGATAATCATGTGAGAGAAGTAACTTGTTATGCGTTTGGTGTGTGGTGTGCATGTAATCTGTATCATGAGCACTCAGGAAAAATAATGTAAGTCAAATTGATGACAGTGACCAGAAGTTGGACAAGTCAAAATATTGCTGAAAAGTTGAGCAGTTTTTGCAGACAAGAAGCAGATAACTTGCTTAATTTTTCTGAGTTGCCAATGACGCTTTAAATGAACAGAGAGAGGGGGGGGGGGGATGAGTACAGATGAGGTGTGACTTAATGCCTCCTCGTTTGTGTGTGTTTGTGCGTGTTTGTGTGTAAATGCTGTTTTGGTGATAAAATTATCTGCAGTTTTGCCCATTCATGGAAAACTTTAAATGCAGGAATGCTACATTTTTATCTTAGTAGTTATCTCATTTGGGTTTTTTTTTTGTTTGTTTTTTGCGGTTGTCAGGGAAATTGTGTATAATGCTAGATTTTTAGAACTTTTTTTTTTTTAATCGTTGTGTGATTGTGCAATACTTCGAGCATTTGCAAGATATGTGCTCCATCAGTTAAAACTGTATACATGTTTTATTGTTTTCAATTGAAGTGGCATGAACATGACAGAAATGGAATATACCACACACCATACCAGATGGTGTTTTAATTTTTTTTTTTCATATCTGTTGTGTAGTTATCTCATTCCTGTTGTTTTTAAAGCTTATGTTTTGAATGTGAAAGGGAACTGCAAATGCTTGAAGTGGCATTCTGCATAAATCAGGTGAAATAACAGACTGCTGACATGGGTGGTATGTGAGTTTTGTTAGTTTTTGTTTTTTTAATTTTATCTGCCAAATGGAGAATCTTGTTTCAATCATTTGTATGATGTGATTTGAGTTGTAAGTTTTGAACTCCTGGGAAAAAAAGGAAAAGAAAAAAAAAATCACAAAAAGATGAACAAAAGGAAAAAAATCACAAAAAAGATGGAAAAAAGAAAGAAGAAAATGAAAGAAAAATGGGAAAAAAAGAAAGGAAAAAAAGACCCTTTCTTAAAAGAAAAAAAAAGGAGAGAGAGAGAATCGTCCACTGAAGACAATGCATGGAATGTGTGTTTGTGTCTGTTTGAGGTCATATTAATTGAAGGGGGGGGGGGGGGGGGGGGATTATATATATTATATATATATATATATATATTATATTATATATTATATATATATATATATTATATATATGAAATACAGGTTATGAATACTGTGCTTATTGTAATGATGTTACTGTTCTAGTTTGTAGTTAGAAATGCTGTTACGTTACTATGCCAATGGTTATCATTGATATTACGGACATCATGTTCCAGTTTTAGAATACTGTATCACTGTGGTGTTGGTACTAACTTAGTATATGAAAATGGGGTTTGTGTATGTGTGTGTTTTAAGCAACTTTGGGATTTTTTAAGCCATGTTGAGAGATTTTACAATGTTTTACTATGTTTTGTATTTTTTGTGATTTATAAGTACACAAAGTATCTTTTTTTTTGGGGGGGGGGGGGGGGGGTTGCAATTTTGTATGTGGTACTGGTGTAAAAACTAGAAAGGATGGGGTTTGGAGGGGAGTGCTCCAAAGAAGAAAGATGAAAAAGTACCAAGTACATAAAAAAAGATTGTTTTTGTATATGGCAAATGTTTTGGAATTAATGATGGTAATAAGAAGAAGAACAATAATAGTATCGATACCTATACTACTTCTGATTATGATGATGATAACAATAGTAACAATAATGATAATAATAATGATAATAGTTATAATTAAGTTACTGAATAATAATGATAATAGTTATACTGTCAACTGAGAGTACTAAGCTGTTTTATCATACGTCAGTACCATAGTTTTTTCTTTTTGAAAATCAGGCTTCTATCCCGAGATAGAGCATCATCACCACAATACAGTGCCATTGTTTTTTTCCCTGAGTGTGCACACACATTGTTTTCCCTTGATAGTGGGTTTTTTTTTTTACTGTTCTACAGTCCAGTCATGCAGTAAACATTGCATTACACACTGGTTACTTATGCTGATGCAGCTTTAAAACTGTAATTTTTAAGAAAAACCACAAAGTGATGAATTTATTTTAAATGTGAAAACTTAAATTAATAAATATGTGACGAAGATGAGCTGAATCATTTGCATTAAGGCCACAGGAAATGTGGAGAGGGTTTAGTGCGTGAAGAAATACGGTCTGCAAAATGTTGTTTAGTAAGTGTTGCAGTATCTTTCAGACTGTGATTCTTTTCAGAGTACAGAGTATGCAATGTTCAGAATTCAGAATGTACTGGATTCAGGCAGGCTACACATAGTAATGTTAAGTTTATGGTGCTGTATAGATTACAGTCAGGTCCATGTTTGGTATTCAGGATAGAGTGGAAGAAGGAAGTCACAGTTGAATATTATATTTGCAGAAGTATTTTGTCTGGCTCCTCATATTATTTCTGTGCTGATCTTAGTATGTGGACAGTTAGAATCTGTGAAGTCTTCCAAAGCACGGTGGCATGTAAGATCTACAAAATCAGGAGTGTTACTGACAATGTCACCTGTCGACTTAGAAATTAGGCACCAATCTAAGGTTGTTGGGTTATGGGTCACAGAGTGTAAGGCAGTAGAAATCTTTAACTTAAGAGTGCTGCAAAGACAACGTTTGTTTTGTGGTGTATATGCTAGACTGTTTTACTTTTTTGTGGTGGTGCACCAATCGCGTTTTATCATATGATAAAAAGTAGAGAGTTTATGTGTAACTATCATTGTATTTGAGTAGTGGTTTTTGGGTTTGTTTGTTTTTTAATGCATCAGGTGATGGTGGGTATGGGACTAGTTGAGGGAGCACAGGTCTCAGTCCGGCATAGTAGTGTGTTGTGACATAGAATGAGGTTGGTTTTGCAGTGCATGACCTTGGGTTTTTTTTTCTTTGATTAATTATAGTTTTCTTCTTTTTTCCAACTCTTTTAGTATGAGTTTATCTATTCACCTGTCTGTCTGACCCTAAGCAGCCTCTAAAAACCCAGCTGCGTCAATTCAGTCTTATACCTTTTTTGTGTGTGTCTAGGATTTGCAGCCATACAAAACAAGATGGTCATACGGGGCATTTCAATATTTCTATTTTCATCAGTGGTGCTTTCTGAAAATTTGCTCACTCCATTCATCAATAAGGGCTCCTGCAATGTCCAGTACTTCTCAAGCTTTTGTCTGGAATGGTCGGGTTCTGTGCTAAGATTTTCTGGTAATTTTTCATGGTGTTGAGGCATTGTGTCCAGATTCTGTCTAGAAGGTGGGTGTACATACAGTGCAGTAAAAGGAAAAGTGAATATACATTTGTGATGCTCCACCACATAATGAGACGGAGTGCACATGAGGTCAATTTTTAGTTATTAACATGTTATTAATGTGCAATAAAGTCGCTATCAAATACAAAAAACAGATTGAAAATCGGACAATTCTGTGCAACATTATTACAAATTGAAATGATAGACTACAGGATTGGGCAAAATGAGAAACGGGCAAGTTTATTTTAGTAACAGGTTGTCAGAATGAGTGCTTTGGTATTTTCAAAACACATTTAAAAGCAAAAGGAATAAAAATGATACCTTGATATTTCATTATAAGATAAATAAACAGATCTAGTTTAATAATCAATCAAAATCTCAAAATTGACAACTTGACCCCCACCTGCCTTCAATGGCTCCTAGCGCAAAATTGGGTAATGTGCTAAGCGACTCATTTTGTGGTGGAGCGCCACATTTGTTTGCAGAGAGACAAAAACATTGGGGGGGGGGGGGGGGGGGGGGGAGCTGAAGAAAGAAAAAATTTTCATTTGCTTGGAACAACACTGAACGTTTGCATTTCTTGATGCATTGGGAATGTTAAAAGACCCAACATAAGAAAGAAAAAATCCGTAGCATCCATCTCTTGATGCATTAGGGGTATAAAAACAAAGCCAACAGAAACAAAAGAAAAACAACCAGAAAAACACCAAGGGAGAAACATTCACAGAGTATGCTTTTTCATGCAATAGGAATATACAAAACAAAGGGGGGTGGGGGGGAATCCAGTGTTTGCTTTATGTAATAATGGTATTAAAAACAAAACAAACAAAACGAAATGTCCATTTCTTGAACCATTAGAGATTTTAAAGACAAAGAAATAACAGACAACAAAATCCATGCTGCCCTTCTTTGTTGTTGTTGATACAACAGACTTATTAGAAACCCCCTCCCCCCCCCAAAAAAAAAGAAGAAAATTTATAACACTTTTTTCTTGATGCAGTAAGAATACTTTAAAACAGAAAACAAAGGAGACATTATGCAATATGGCTATAAAAAGCTAAACACAAACAATCCAAAATAGATTTAAAAGAAATCTATGTGACTACTTCTTGATACAGTAAGAATGCTTGTGCGTGCGTGTGTGCATGCGTCCATGCATTAGTGGTTACTATGTATCAAGAATAATGTTGCTGACAGGTGACTAGTGAAACGGGTGTGATGTTGAGCGGCATACAGAGTGCAAGGAAGAAAGGTGTGAAGTGTGATGATAAACTAATGATACTTGTGTGTCCAGATTTGACTAACATGAATTGTGTGATTTCTTGTTTCAGACATGGTGGTGACCAGATGTGGATGACGTGAATCAAAGCATCATAAGGATACTTTTTTTTTTTCTTTTAGTATCCTTCAGTGTGTGGCTGTCCCAGACGAGAGCTTGTATTGTGGCCAGACATGTACTGTGCCCCCTGTTGCATTCTTTACCATTTACAGCCAGCCCTCTGTTCTGTTCTGTTGGTCATATCACGGCAGTGTAGTGTAGCTTGCTTCTTCTGACTGAGTGGAAGCTAGCTCCTTGTAGTGTAGCATCCTCTGCTCTCCCTGCTCCTGTGACACGTGGCTTTGTGGCTGACATGGTTTTTACGTACCATGCCAGAGGATTGGTGTTAACATGCCATTTCCCCAAGTTCTGATATTTGGCCCAACAAGGGTTGGACTTGGTGTTGTGTGTTGATGTAGAAGTGTCCGTTAGTCTTTTTGCAGAATAAGGAGCTTGGAAAGGAGGATGTAAAGTGATTGGTGTGGGTGGTAGGGAGTTAAGGGGTGGATATGGTCACCTGTCTGTTTCTATGACGCGCATTGTGAACAGTTTTCACTTTTTTGTCGTGTTTTAGTTTTCTTTAGAAGCTGTCATAGCATGTAAAAAATATTCTATATAATTATGGGAGGCAGAATAGCCTGGTGGTTAGAACATTGGACTCATGATTTCAGCCCAGGTTTGAGCCACCACCTATTAAAGGGGATTTTTCTTCTGGAGTTAACATCACTACCAACTCCACTCCCATGAAAGTCCTTTGTTTGAGACTAGAAATGGAGGTCCTACGTGTGAATGCATGCAGACCATATTGCAAACGCATTATTCCTCCTTTTGGAGGAAAAGGGCATTAAGCGCTAGAAGGAATGGATGACAATATTTTAAAAATGCTTGCACAGGTGTTATGTTTGAAACATTATCCCCAGAGTTGGAAGACAGCTGCCTTATATGGTGGGTAAACAGTTACAAACATGAAGATCTCACCATGGTGAATCTCAGAACTCTAGTCAAAGAGCACACACACAAAAAAAGAATTTGGTTTTTATGTTATACCACAGCAGTGGAAACATCTTCAGGGCTTTGTAATTGTATTATTTGAGGAAAAAAGTTGGTTTTTCATGGAATGAGTGATAGTCTTAAAGAGCTGAAAACATCAGAGAGTGATCTTGTGGTGAAGGATTAAGAACTAGAGGGGTGGGGGGTTAGAGAGGGAGAATAAAATCTGTAGGAGAGGGGGAGGGGATAGGCCAGGGGGTAGGTGTTGTGTTGCAAATATTACTGTTGACATGTGGTCATACATGTTCCTTTCAATGTGTTGCAGTGTGGTGTCTGCAGCTTGCTGAAGACTTTGGATGAGGGCAGTGGGGACTCCAGCTTAATATGTAAGTAATCTGTGTGTGTGTGTGTGTTTGTATATATGTCATAATGTTAAGTATGTGTACATGAGGAAGGAAGGAGGCAGGATGGTCAAGACGTTCACCTGTCAACAAGTAAACCATGAGGTTCTGGGTTCATACCCAGCCTCGCCCTTTCTTCCCAGTTTGACAAAAAAATCAAACAATGTCAAAGTCATTCAGATGAGACTATAAACCGAGGCCCCGTGTGCAAACACATGCAGAACATCTTGCGCACACGTTAAAATCCTGTTTCGCCTTTCGGAAGAGCAGGCCATTGTGTGCCGGTAGGAGCGAATGACAAAATTATAAAAAAACCCAGCATGCACACGTGTCGTGTTTAGACACCATCCCTGAGGAAAAATCGGGGAGTTAGATTCCCAGGGCGGCTGGGGGCTATATATGGCAATGTTCTGGTGACTCCTGCAATGGTACTGGAACCATTGATATCGGTCATTGCCTTTCCAGTGGATCATAACAGTTTGCTCTCCATACTTACTTACCCAGGCTTTGTGCTCTAAAGACTAGAGCGCAACTCCAGTCTTCCGAGACTGATGGGTGCCTACTACTGTACATGAGTGTCCTATGCGCATATGCATCTCAGAGAGAGAAAAAGATGAATAGATCTTTTTTAACATCTTTTAACAGCTGTGATTTTGGACCCCCCCCCCCCCCCCCCCCACCACACCCACACACACCCACCACTACCACACACACACCACACACGCTCATGTGCTCATACATGCACACACTCGCACAAACACACAAGCACGCACGCACACACACACACACACATGTAACAATGAATTATCGGCAGCGGTACTCAGTACTGCAGACAGAATTAACATCCACCAGTGTTGTTTTGAAGCAGGGTGGGATCAAACAACCCTTGATATTGATGTGTAAAACTGAACTAAGTGTGTAAAACTGTAAATCACTGGAAAGCTTAGATAACAAGCTTTTAAATAAGAGTACTTTTATAGTAGCAGGTAGTGTTTATGATATGAAAAGAAAAATTAATTGCATTTGCTGTACCGATGCAGTCCCAAAAATGTACATGGCTTTGTATTTATAGTATTATTTGAGGGAAAAACTGGTTTTTCATGGAATGATTGATATTCTAAAGAGCTAAAAATATCATAAAGAGTGATCTTGTGGTGAAGCGTTAAGGACTAGAGTGGGGGGTAGGAGGTTGGGGTTAGAGAGGGGAGAAGACCATCTGTAGGAGAGGGGGGTGGGGTTAGAGAGGGGAGAAGAACATCTGTAGGAGAGGGGGGTGGGGTTAGAGAGGGGAGAAGAACATCTGTAGGAGAGGGGGGTGGGGTTAGAGAGGGGAGAAGAACATCTGTAGGAGAGGGGGGTGGGGTTAGAGAGGGGAGAAGAACATCTGTAGGAGAGGGGTGGGGTTAGAGAGGGGAGAAGAACATCTGTAGGAGAGGGGTGGGGTTAGAGAGGGGAGAAGAACATCTGTAGGAGAGGGGGGTGGGGTTAGAGAGGGGAGAAGAACATCTGTAGGAGAGGGGGGGGGGGTTAGAGAGGGGAGAAGAACATCTGTAGGAGAGGGGTGGGGTTAGAGAGGGGAGAAGAACATCTGTAGGAGAGGGGGGTGGGGTTAGAGAGGGGAGAAGAACATCTGTAGGAGAGGGGGGTGGGGTTAGAGAGGGGAGAAGAACATCTGTAGGAGAGAGGGGGGGGGGGGGTTAGAGAGGGGAGAAGAACATCTGTAGGAGAGGGGGGTGGGGTTAGAGAGGGGAGAAGAACATCTGTAGGAGAGGGGGGGGGGGGGGGTTAGAGAGGGGAGAAGAACATCTGTAGGAGAGGGGGGTGGGGTTAGAGAGGGGAGAAGAACATCTGTAGGAGAGGGGGTTGGGGTTAGAGAGGGGAGAAGAACATCTGTAGGAGAGGGGGGGGGGTTAGAGAGGGGAGAAGAACATCTGTAGGAGAGGGGGGTGGGGTTAGAGAGGGGAGAAGAACATCTGTAGGAGAGGGGGGTGGGGTTAGAGAGGGGGAGAAGAACATCTGTAGGAGAGGGGGGTGGGGTTAGAGAGGGGAGAAGAACATCTGTAGGAGAGGGGGGGGGGTTAGAGAGGGGAGAAGAACATCATCTGTAGGAGAGGGGGAAGGGATAGGCCAGGTGAGGAGGTAGGTGTTGTGTTGCAAACATTACTGTTGACATGTGGTCATACATGTTCCTTTCGATGTGTTGCAGTGTGGTGTCTGCAGCTTGCTGAAGACTTTGGATGAGGGCAGTGGGGACTCTGGCATATGTAAGTAGTGTGTGTGTGTGTGATTTGTATGTGTCATAATGCTAAGTGTATGTACATGAGTGTCTGTGTGCATATGCATCTCAGAGAGAGAAAAAGATGAGTATTTTTTAAACATCTTTTCACAGTTGTGATTTTGGACCCCTCCCCAAAAATCAAAGCAAAAAACAGACACACACACACACACACACATATGATGAGACTATAAGCCGAGGCCCCGTGTGCGAACGCACGCAGAACATCTTGCGCACACGTTAAATCCTGTTCCGCTTTTCGTAAGAGTAGGCCATCATGTGCCGGTGGGAACAGATGACACAATTTACAAAAAACTGCATACACACGGGGACTGGATGTAAAAAAAAAAAAAAAAGAACACGAGTACTTATTCCATTATCCTCGATATAAAAGATTAAATAAATAATCAAATAAATAAATGATAAATAACACACACACACACACACACACACACACACACACACCAAGAAGTCGCTAACAAAAAAGTTGGATACTATTGACAACCAGCCGCCGCTGTAGTCTAGTGGTTAGGGCGTTGGACTCGTAATCTAAAGGTTGCGGGTTCGATCCCAGCTTTCGGCTATGGCGTTGTGCCCTTGGAAAAGGCACTTTATGGCTATTTTCTCACCCCACCCAGGTGTAAACGGGGTACCAACCTTGTGTTGGGGGTTAACCCTGCGATAGACTGGCATCCTATCCAGGGGCGAGTCTATGACTCTCAGTCGCTTAATGCCACAGAAACCGGGATAGGCACCGGCCTGATGAGCCTTAGGCTCGGGACAGACTTTAACTTTTTAACTATTGACAACCACCTATCGTGGTCAGACCAATCACCACATTACTGACATAGGAAAGCATACTTCCACAACAATATATCATCTTACAAAAATTAAAAATTTCCTAAATTTTCACACAGAAAACTCTTTTTTCAGGCACATACTTTATCTCATCAGTTATGCCTCTACTTTGTGGGATCACACCAGTGAAAGTAACTCAAAGCACCTATGTCTTCTGCATAAAAGAGCTATAAAACTTTAAAAACTAAACTCTCATACATTGATCAAAACTGACTACAAAAACTAAAATATTCTATCATTAAAAGACAATCTATGTTTAACATAGTTCACGGAATAGCACCAAAGGAAATTATTGAAAATTTTGAAATTAATAAAAACAGACATAGACACAAGTTGTCTTACAAAAACTTAAATATTCTATCATTCAGAGACAATCTATTTTTTGAAATATATGTTTATGTTTAACATAGTTCACGGAATAGCACCAAAGGAAATTATTGAAAATTTTGAAATTAATAAAAACAGACATAGACACAAGTTGTCTTTTCCAAAACCTTGTAATAATCTATTTAAGACCAGTTTAACATATTCTGGAAGTACAAAATGGAACAGTTTACCTCTCTTTCTAAAGTCAGCATGATAAAAGCAACACTTCAAGAAAGCACTGGAAAAAAACATTTGATGGAAACATGGTAAACTGTTGTGTTGTTCAGAATGAAGTCTCTGCATAACGTGCCAAATGTTTTGTGAACCATTTTTGTATCGCACGTTTTGTTGTCTAAATTTGCTGGCTTGTTTTTTGGGATGCCCGTGAATATTGTATTCATGGTCTCTTTGTTGATAGATACTTCACTTTAGGTCTTGTTATCATGTCTCAGACTGCCTTTTCTGGACTTGTATTTATGTTGACAGTTGTGTTCTTCATTCTTTTGCTTTGATATGATTTGCGAAGGTTGCTCCATGTGTGTTGTGGATTACTTTTTGTGTGTTAGGCAGGACGAAAAAAAGCTTGTAAGCTTACTCTTCTACCCTAAGTAAAGATCATTTTAACTTGACAGACATCAGAATGGTTTACAATAACCGACCAACTCTAGCTTGTAAGCTTACTCTTTTACCCTAAGTAAAGATCATTTTGACTTGACACACATCAGAATGGTTTACAGTAACAAACTCTAAATTTCAAAATGACATGAATTATCTTAACAAGATTAACATCTCATTGGTGCAGAATGTCCTTAACATAACTGAATCTTGTAATGAAGTCTGTGTTCTTGTTCCCGTATTCAGCAAGTAGTAATGAATGAACATTCAAAGAACAAAATAATGTGGAATAAACAGCAAATTTGAACATATGTAAAGAGTGTTCAGTATATTTTGTTTTCAATGAATTGAGTCCTAGTACACAAACACACACACACACACTCACACTCACACACTCTCACTCACTCACTCACTCACTCACTCACTCACTCAGAGAGAGCCACACTCCAACTTTAGGAATGATATTTAAACACCAGACTCCATGCAATTTTGAAATTTTGTCGCCCGTTTATACCAGTTTGCAATGGCCTAATCTTCAAAAATCTGGAGCAGGTTTTAGCATTTGTGCTAAATGACCTGTGTGCATTTAGACACAAGACCTTGGTTTATGTTCTCATCCAAATAAATTTGGGGGGATTGGAGTTGGTATTGAAGTTAACTCCAGGAGAAAAATCCTTGTGGGTGTCTGTGGTGGATTGAAGCAACACTGCAAACTCATGACTGCATAACTGCAAATACAGTTGCAGACAGGAAGAAGAAAAAAAAAATAATGGGTAGGCGCCACACTTGTGGTGACGCAACATGCTCTCCCCGGGGAGAGCAGCCCAAATTTCATGCAGAGAAATCTGCTGTGACATAAAGTGGGGTAAAATAAAAACAAAATTAGCTTTGTGCTCAAACTACTAGGCTATCATGCTCCCCCACCTCCCTCCGCCCTCATTCACTACTTGAATTAAAGGGAGAGGGGGTGTTTATGTTTACCAGTGTCATGTGCTATTTGTATTTACACAAATGTTTTGTGTCCGCATCGTGCCACATGCATTTGAAAGAGAAGGGCAGGGATGTGTGTGTGAGCGCATGCATGCGAGCGAGCCTTGTGTTTTGTGTGTGGTGTTCATTTTATCAGTATTGGATTCACTCCATCTCTCTTTGTGTGTGTCCACAGGGTTGGTGTGCCAAGACAGATGGGATATCATGCAGGAAATGTTCAGAAGGCTGCCATATCTCTCAGGTTAAGTACGCATGCATACATGTGTGTGTTGTGTTTATTTTTTTGTGACATACCTGCTACTAGTGTCACCCCCTAGTACAGTAGAATAGTACCCTTCCCCCCACCCCCACCCCCCCCCAAAAAAAAAAAAAAAAAAAAAAAAGTACCCTTCCCACCTATCACACTGTTCAGAGAAAAATTCAGATCACTCTCAAACATTTTTTTCACCAACATAATTCATTCACTCAGATATAAATAACAGCATTGACTCCCAACTACAAACCCGTCTGCAATACATCACTATATCCTTTAAATTCCATGCATGAAAACCAGCCCAAATTATACAGCAACACATCTACAATGCTATGTCATATCAAAATAAACTATGAATAATGATGTTAACAATGCCTCACTTGCAGTGTTTATGCTTCTATACAATCAGCATGTAGTTTGTTATAGGCATCATGTATCCATTCACTTCTCTACACCACCATAATGCGGTAGGTATAGCCTTGATGCAGCAGGGTACTCGATCTATATTTTCAAATCACAATTTTTTTCTTTTAAAAAAAGACAGGTAAACAGTTGGAAATGATGGTATTGAAATTTACTTTGAAGAATGGGCTGTGTGATCTGTGCGGGTAAGACATAGATTGGATTCAGCATGATGTAGTATCATGCCTTCTTCAATCAAGGAATAACCTAGCATACAACATGATTACACGAGGAAAAGATGTAGGTCTGATCGAGAACAAACAACAGTACTCGTGAGTACCACACATTAAAAAAAAAGAAAAAAAAGATAGACTTTGAATCCTGTCGAAAACGACAACCTGTGACAATCACCCCCATGAAAACCCTTGAAAATCTAGGCTTGCCTATCAAAAGTATTCTGATTCACGATGACAGTAAACAGAGGATGCATTTTTGTGCTATAAGTAGATAAACATTCAAATCTTTAATGGGTGCGAGTGCATGGACAAAACGGACTGGGAGCAGCAGATGATAATGTATCCAAGGGAAGTAATTACTAATTTGGCGCATGTGCAGTAAGTCTCAGGAAGTCATCCATCAATTGGGCTGGTGGGGTGTATTTTAATCTGTCAAGTTAAACAACAACAAAACAAGTTTTTAAATAAAACAAAAAAGACAACTATGCATTAGATCCCTTGTAACGGACAAAAGCTGAGCTTGGAGGCTAGATGAGCAAAGTAGAAACAAACAAAACATGTGCTTTCACTGTGCGCTTGATAAAATGCATTTGCTGGCAAGCAATGTTGGGTAGGAGTTTGAAGCCAACTTTTAAGAGACGTGGTTTGACCAAGATTTGGCCCTTTGGACTCAACCCAGGAAGGAAGGTGGCAGGATGGTTAAGACGTTCACCTGCCAACAAGTAAACTGTGAGGTTCTGGGTTCGATTTCCAGCCTCGCCCTTTCTTCCCAGTTTGACAAAAAAAATCAAACTGAATGTCAAAGTCATTCGGATGAGACTATAAACTGAGGCCCTGTGTGCAAACGCACACAGGACATTTTGTGCTCATGTGAAAACCCAGTTCCGCCTTTTGGAAGAGCAGGCCATTGTGTGCCTATAGGAGCAGATGACAAAATTATTTTTTTAAAAACCAGCATGCACACAGGTGTTGTGTTTAAGCACCATCCCTGAGAAAAAATCAGGGAATTGGAGTCCCCAGGGCGGCTCAGGGCTGTATGTATATATATATAATGGGTGGGTGCTACACTTGTGGTGGCACGCTCTCCCCTGGGAGAGCAGCTCGAATTTCACACAGAGATATCTGATGTGACAAAGTGGTATAAAAAAATTTTTAAAATGTATAAAATAAATAAATAACTTGCTTTGAAACAGATACACGGTAACAAAATAAAACACAACTGGTGCAGAACTTTTGGCTGTAACCAAAATTACATGCAAATTTTATACTTATAAGAAAACACCACCACCTTGATCAAGATGAGAGATCATTGTACTTTTGCTTTCCACATGAGGACACTGTCTCGTGTGCGGCATTTTTTTTTTTTTTTTTTTTTTTTTTGCAGAGTAAATCGATAGATGTGGCATTCAACTTTTTTAAGAGACAGTTGTAAACTTCATAGGTGCTTTTTTTTTTTTTCTTTTTTTTTTTTTTTTTTTACTAAATAATTTTAGACTTAGAAAACTTTTTTTTTTTTTTTAACTTGAAACGGTCAAACCAGTACCAGTATAAACATATAAAACTTTGACAGTAACTTAGATGTTACACCTGTAAGTATTGTAAGTACAACTATATGTCCTCTCACAACACACAAGCACACACGCAATTAATGTGCATTCATCAAAAATTGGAGATGGTCATGTTACTAGTATATTGCCAAATTAAACAAATAGTCTTGTGATACTTGCCTTTCAAAGAACAGATCGGTTGGATAAGACCAAGACCGCAGTTGAAATCATCTGTGGCTAGATTTGAACCCTTCCCCCCTCTTACACAGTGTTGATTCTAGGATTTCAAAAAAGGGGGCCCAAGGGCCCCCTGAAATGAAAAAAGGGGGGCATTTGCTCCCCTCCCCCCATTTCTCTTCATAAAAAAGGGGACAAGTAGTAAATAGTATTTGCTCATAATACCATTAGTACTCTGATTTCTGCTATTTTTCAAGAACGAGAAACAAAACAAACAGGATGGTATGTCAGCGGACAGGATTTAATATACACCTAATGTATTGCAGCTGGTCTGTAAAATGATTTTCTTACACAGGAAAGAGAGAGAGAGAGAGAGAGGGGGGGGGGGGGGGAGGGGGGAGAGAGAAAGGGTGGGGAAGATTGTGGTACATTCAGATGTGGAGGGATACATACTACATAGATACAGGAGGAGATGCATTGTTTGTATACAAGAGAGAGAGAGAGAGGAGAGGGGGGGGGGGGGGGGGGGGGGGGGGAAGAGAAAGAGAGAGGGGGGAGGGAGGGAAGGAGAGAGAGAGTCAAAGTCAAATTTGTATTTCCACATTTTGAGTTGGAGAGAAGAGCTAGATCTAGATGAAAAAAGAGGCAAGAGCCAAAATCAGTCTTACACCCTCCCCCCCCCCCCCTTTTTTTTTACTATATGAAAGAGAGAGAGAGGAGAGAGAGAGAGGAGAGAGAGAGAGAAAGGTTGGGGAGGGATGTCAAAAGTCCATTTTGTATTTCCAATCAGAGTTGGAGGGTGAACTAGA
>CM060321.1:45537259-45542259 GCA_030674155.1 Stramonita haemastoma | reverse complement strand
GGCCTCCAACGTGACGGGGATCCTGACGGATGACGTAGCCATCAGCGTCACGCTGCACAGACACGGCGCCCTGGCGCTCTGGGACTACGCCACTGCCGCCCCTTACGTCCGCCTGGACATGAACCCCAACCTGTCCGGGTCAGTTTGTTTGTTTGGTTGGTTTGGTGGTGTTTGTGGTTTTGTTGTGGTGTTTGTGTTGTGGTTGTGGTGTTGGTTTTTGTTGGTTGGTGTTGTGTTGGTGTTGTTGGTGTTGTGTTTGGTTGGTTTGTTTGTTGGTGTTGTGTTGGTGTTTGTGTTGCTTTTGTTGGTTTCTTTGTTTGTTGTTGCTGCTGCTGCTGGTGTTGTCGTTGTCGTTTGTTGTCGATGAGTTTTCTTTTCTCCTTTATTAAAGGAGAGTGCAGGTTGTTTGTTAGGCGCCATTTTTTTCCTTGTCTAAAAGTGTGTATATATATAATATCTGTCTTTAAAGTTGTAATCATATATATATATATATATATATATATATATATATATTATGTGATGTGTGTGTGTGTGTGTGTGTGTGTGTGTGTGTGTGTGTGTGTGTGTGTGTGGTTGTGTGTGTTGTGTGTGTGTGTGTTTGTGTGTGCTGTCTACCTCATCTGTCTGTCTGTCTGCTGTCTGTCTGTCTGTCTGTCTTCTCTCGTCTCTCTCTCTCTCTCTCTCTTCTCTCTCTCTCTCTCTCTCCTCTCTCTCTCTCTCTCTCTCTCTCTCTCTCTCTCTCTCTCTCTGCTCTCTCTTTCTCTTCCTCTCTCTTTCATCTGCTTTGCTCTCTCTATTTTTTGCAAGTCCCAATACAATTCATTATTGGTTTTGGTTTCGAGCTGGTTTTCAGCAGAGACGGAGCATTGCATAAAAGACGCTATCATGGTTCTTTCCCGTCAAGTTTGTGGGGTGTGACCTCCAGGGGAACAGAATTGTTTTTCTGTGTTAATTGTCTGTCATAATATATTATTAACACACTGACTAACACACACACACACACACACACACACACACACACACACACACACACACACACACACACACACACCACGCACACACACACACCATAGCACGCACACACACATGCACCACGCACACACACACATCCAACACACACCAACACAACACACACACAACACACACACACAACACACACAACACACACACACACACACACCACACACACACACACACGCACGGACCACAAAGTGGCTATTTTTGGTTTTGTGTTTCTTTTTTTTTTTTTTTTAAACACCAACTTCAATCGAGAATCATATGTTGAATGTTTCCCTTCATTTGTAACTAAATTGTTCACCAAATGTTTAAGAAAAAAAGAAGAAGAGATGGATTGTGTATTTATTTTGAATAACACCAGTTTTCGTTCATTTTTCTTTGTTATTGCAAACTTGATATGTTAAATGCTGGACAAATTTGTTGTCGTTTCTTCCTCACAAAACGCAGGCTAACATTTTCTGTTGGATTATATAAATTGTTTAGAGCAGTGTGTGTGTGTGTGTGTGTGTGTGTGTGTGTGTGTGCTGCTGTGGGTGCGTGCGTGCGTGCGTGCGTGTGTGCGTGTGTGTGTGTGTGTGTGTGGTGTGTGTGTGCGTGTGTGTGTATGTGGGCGAGCGTGCGTACGTACGTACGTGCGTGCGTGCGTGTATGTGTGTGTACGTGCATGTGTATATGTTATTATATATATATATATATATATATATATATATATATATATATATATATATATATATGTATGTATGTATGTATGTATGTATGTATGTATGTATGTATGTATGTGTGTCTGTATGTGTGTCTGTATGTGTGTCTGTATGTGTGTCTGTATGTATGTATGTCTGTATGTATGTATGTATGTATGTATGTATGTATGTATGTATGTATGTATGTATGTATGTATGTATTTGTGTATGTGTTTGCGCGCGCGCGCGTTCGTTGCGCGCAGAGGAGCAAAATGCCCCTAGCAGGCTGATACACACCAGCGCAGACGTAGTTATCAGTGGACTTTACACAGCGCGATTTGTACTCAATGTTTAAAAGCAACTGATTGATGTCCTATTTTCAGGGCTGTTGATCGCCAAGAAGAACCTGTTCCTGAACCGAGTACCTCATCACTGCGGAGGTGGAACAGTGCTGGTGGTAAGATGACTTGGCATCTTCTTCTTCTCCTTGTTGTTACTGCTGTTGTTGTTGTTTTTCTGTCTTTCTGTCTGCCCGTCTGTCTGTCTAGCTGTCTGTCTATTTATCTATCTGTCTGCCTACCTGCTTCTCTCTCTGTCTATATATACGTATATCTATATATATAAACATATACGTATATCATATTTATACTTATCTATCTATCTATCTATCTATCATCATCCATCCATCCATCCATCCATCATCATCCATCCATCTCATCCATCTATCTATCTGTCCATCCATCCGCCCATTCATGCACCTAATAATCTGTCTGTCTGCCTGTCTGTCTGTCTGCCTGTCTGTCTGTCTACCTGTCTGTCTATCTATCTGTCTATTTACCTATTTATCTTTGTCTTTCTTTCTGTCTTTCTTTCCTTACAAAGACCAAAAGGAAAACAAAAAGTGAAAGAAAGGAGATTTTTTAAAAAAAGATGAATGTTAACTGAAAAGGAAAAAAAAACACGACAAATTATAAGGACAGGGTAAAAAGACCCCCCACCCCCCAAAAAAAAACCCAACAAAAACCCCAAACCCACCCCAAAACAACAACAGAACAAATACAAGAAACAAAACAAAAGGCAAAAAGAAATAGGACCAAAAACTCAAAACATGCCGAAGACAAAAATAAAACAAGCACCCCTAACCCTCATTCAGCAAACAAAAAGCAAAGAAGAACGTAAAAGGACAAAGAAGTTAAGAAAGAAACAAAACTTCCTTGTCACTTCTCCATAACTGTATGTCCATCTTTCTGTATGTATGTATCAGTCTCTCTGTTTCTCTGCCTGTCTGTCTTCTGACCCCCCCCCCCCCCCCCCCTTCAACCCCACCCACCCACAAATAGCTTTTATTTGTTTTTCTATTTATCATTAGTATATTATTTATAGGTAAATGGTAAAATGGGGATGGAATAGCTAAGTGGTCAAAGCGCTCGCTTTTTCCCAGTCAGGTTAAGCAGCGTCGAGCGTGGTTTCCACATGGATGGGTGACCGTTTGCGCGCCTTGGCTTCAGTACAGTCCCCCCCACTTCACCCAGCTGTAAATGGGTACCTGCCCTCTTTAGGGTCAGGGAAGGTAAAGCAGCGAGGGAGAGGAGATGGGCGCCGCCCTCAATATGCTGGCCCTTGGAGAAGCTGACGTCTCTGACGCCTCGCTCCCCTACGACCCCGTAGGTTATGGACACCTTTACCTTTACCTATATCATTCACATGTCTTCTCCCTTCTCTCCTCTCCTCTCACAAACGCTAAGTTCTTTCTACTTTTGTTTTCTGGTTTATTGTTGTTGATATTCCACTTTTCGCCCCTGCTTCTTGATCTTCACATCCATCTTACCTGCCTATGTGTCATGACCTGGGGCAGGTGCGGCAGACAGGTCACCGGTACCTGGAGAACGTGGAGGAGAGGGAGGAGGGGGGCACCCCCAGCATCGTGGGGGCCATCCGGGCAGGACTCATCTTCCAGCTGAAGGAAGCCATCACTCCAGAACGTATCATGGCCCGTGAACAACAGCTCTTCAGGTAATAGAGGGGATGGGGAGGGAGGGGAGGGGGGCGGGCGAGGAGGGAGGAGGGAGCAAAAGATAGATTCATGGGGAAGCTTGGGTGGGAAAGGGTAATGATGAGATGGGGGATGGTGGTAGTTAGTGGTGGTGGTGGTGGTGTGGGGAAGTTTTGTTTCTTTATCAACTTGTTTCTTTACGTTCTTGTTTGCTTTTGTTTGCTGAATGGGGGGGATTCGGGATGGTTGTTTAATTTTCATGTTCGGTATGTTTTGGGTGGCATGGTGTGGTGGTGATGGTGGTTGTAATAGCGGTGGTAATGGGCGGAGGTTGTGGTGGTGGTGGTGGTGGTTGTTGTTGTGGTAGTGGTAGTGATGGCGGAGGTTGTGGTGGTGGTTGTTGTTGTTGTTTGTGGTAGTGGTGAGGTTGTGGTTGTTGTTGTTGTTGTTGTAGTGGTGAGGTTGTGGTGGTTGTTGTTGTTGTTGTAGTGGTGAGGTTGTGGTGGTTGTTGTTGTTGTGGTAGTGGTAGTGATGGGCGGAGGTTGTGGTGGTGGTGGTTGTTGTTGTTGTGGTAGTGGTGAGGTTGTGGTGGTTGTTGTGGTAGTGGTGGTGTTGGTGTTGTGGTAGTGGTGGTGATGGGTGGAGGTTGTGGTGGTGGTGGTGGTGGTTGTTGTTGTGGTAGTGGTGGTGATGGGTGGAGGTTGTGGTGGTGGTGGTGGTGGTGGTTTTTTTTTCTACCCTAGTTTGAATCAGCTGTACTTTTCATTCAGTATTTTTCTTCTTTTTTTGCAATCTTTTCTTTAAAAAAAAGTTTTCTTATCATCATCATCATCATCATCATCATCATCATCATCGTGGACAGTCAGGATAACAATGATCAACATCAATCATCATTACTCAACCTCTATCTACACATACAGGGCTGCCCGGCAGTACTGGCAGACGGTGCCCAACCTGGTGATTCTGGGTCCCCTGGGGGTGGAGAGGCTCCCCGTCTTCTCCTTCCTGGTCCACCACCCCACCACCGGCTACTACCTGCACCACAACTTTGTCGCCTGCCTCCTCAACGACCTCTTCGGCATCCAGGCCCGCGGCGGCTGTGCCTGTGCCGGCCCCTATGCCATGGTGAGTGAGTGTGCGTGTGGTCTGCAGGCACTGGAGGGGCTGGCTGTAGCTAGGCTGGGCTGTGCCGGCCCCTATGCCATGGTGAGTGAGTGTGCGTGTGGTCTGCAGGCACTGGAGGGGCTGGCTGTAGCTAGGCTGGGCTGTGCCGGCCCCTATGCCATGGTGAGTGAGTGTGCGTGTGGTC